>VZTZ01043072.1:370596-587161 GCA_013400955.1 Drymodes brunneopygia
CGCCGCCCCGCCGGGTCCCACCCCCGCCCTCACGGAGCCCCGCGGGCCACTCTCCCCCCCGGCGCCGCGGCCCCTCCGCGCCGTGAGGGCTCGGGCTCCGCGCTGCCCGCGGGTGGCCCCTTCCCTTCCCGTCCCTGCCCCCTCAGTGCATTCGTCGCCCGCCTGTCCCCCGGGGAGCGGGGTTGCCTTGGGCGGGATAGCGGCGCTCGGGGGACGGCAGGCCCGCTCCGTGAGGGGAAGGGCGGCCAGAGCCGGCTCGCCTGACCGGTGGGTGCGCTGGGAGGACCAGAGGGGCTGGGCAGCGGGAGGTAGTTCCTACTGCGTGCCGTGACCTCGGGGACGGGCTCCCGGTGCCCTCACGGATGCCCTGGCTGCCGCCCCTGTGAGCTGGCTTCAGGCTCGGGGTCAGGGCAGCGGCCCGCCCGGAGGCGAAGGTGTCCCGACAGCGCTGCTGTAGTGCTGCTTCCAGAAATGTTCCCATCAATCCCTCAGTGATCTATCGACTCCACCAAGCACGAGCTGTGCTTCTGCAAAACTCCTGAGGTGGCAAAACGTGGCGCTGCCAAAAAGTGGCACTGTCAGAAAGCGGTGTTGCCAAAAAGTGGCATTCTCAGGAAGTGGCGTTTCCCAAAAAGCAGCAGTCCTGCCCTGAGAATCCCCACCGCCCCTCGGGGCCTGTGGAAGTGCTGGCATGGTGGGCTGGGATGGTGACATGCCAGGCATGAACTGTCACTGTCTTCTTTGCTGAGGGCCTTTCACATGGGGCTGTTTCCTCTGCAGCAGCCAGAGGAGATGGGGGCCATGAGCAGCTGAGCGAGGATGGTGCGAGGGGTGATGAGTTAAGGCAAAAAAGTTGGTATAGCCACACATCTTGCTGTTCAGACATTCTTTCACTGTGCTTCTCTCCACTGTGCTTTTCACTGTGCTTTCCCACTTTCTCAGTGATGACTAAGCCAAGCAAACATCTCCCACCCGTGAACAGCAAACTTCATCCCCAGGCAAGGCGCAGGGCAGACAGGAGGGACGTGGGCTGCACAGGGCTGTACCTGAGAGAGTGGTGAGTGGGGCTGCAGGGAGAGCCTGGAGACAGTCTGAGAGAAGTTAATCTATAGCTGAGCACAAGGGGGAAAAAAAAAGAAAATTTTTACTTAAAAGCAAACCCAGGTAAGTGGCTTAAAGCAGGAAAGGCACCTACATGGCAGGAGGCAACATAACCATGTCCTGTGCATTAAAGGTTTAGGAACCTGGACTCACAAGCCACAGAGGGTTTTTCCTTCCACCAGTGCCCATTTTAGCAGTCAAATCATGCTGACAGTCACCACCTGTATTTAAAAGTTGCATGTAATCCACTTACCCTACCCAGCTCCCCCATCCCCATCCAGGTAATTTAACCCTTGCTGGCACCTCCACCAACCACTTCAATTTCCAGACAGACTTCCAATGACTTTTTTTCTTCACCGCACAAGTTCCTGAACAATACAGCAAGATGCAGACATACTCCAAGGGCAGAGTTAAGGTTGCACAATTATCACATGTAGGAAGTGTCATTTTCCCATTGCATCTGCTGTTTTCCAAACATTTTTGCTCTTTTAGATTATAGCTGTAACATTTGCTTTGGGAATCTGTGTGGGAATAGGAATTCAGAAGTGCTTGTGGGGTCTGGTAAGCAGAGACCTGGTGTGCAATCACTACCAGACCTTTGTGACATTGGAGGATGTGGGGACAAGAACAGCACCGTTCTTGAGGACAAGGTCAGTGGAGAACCTGAGAAGAACAGAAAGGCAGAAAGCACTGAAATTTTGACTCAGCAGGAGACTTAGGCATAGTCCAGCTCCCATTTTCTGCCACAGGTGTTTCTCTTAGCTCCACATCGTGTTAAGCAGAGTGACAGCCACCACAGGCACAAAGTAAGTTTTTGTGGAAACAGCAGGGAGTTGTGGCCCATTTTTAGAAAGCAATTTATCTCCTCAAAAAAGTTTCAGGGTTGCTGTTTTCATAGCAAAAGTTGTTTTCTTTCCAAAGACCTACTACATCCTTCGTTATCAATTCCCCTGGAAACCTTCCTTCCTCGACAAATAGCGCTTTCAACGTCACGTGTTCAAAACTTGGCAAGCCAAGCACAGCATGACTTCATTCAATCCCGTACATCCATCAGGAGGTGATCATTCCCAGTTTGTTAAACACTCTTCGAGCCACAGTTTGGGGTGTCATCCTTCACGGAGGGTTCCAGAGGAGTGCTGTGGTCACAGGTGGGCTGGTCCAGCCAGAGCTTTTGGGATGTTGCATCCTGCAGGCAGCACTTCCCTGTTGATCTCTCCAGACACCAACACACCATGACAGGAACCTCTGGCAGAAGTCAAGGCTGAAAATACAACTAAAGGACAAGTGACTTGGTGGGGGTATTTCTTTTACACTCTGGTATTAGCACAGTGAGTTATCCTGCCATCTTCAAAATTCGCTGAGGTGGCACAGGCAGTGCACCCCGCTGAGCATTTGGGGATTTTTAATGGAGTTTGGGTTCTCATGTCCTTGTAAAGCAACCTTGGGCAAGTTATTTAACACTTCTCCTCTACTCCCGTAGTCTGGATTTCAAAACTGTAAGGAGTGAATTTTCTAGGCTCTCACATGGCACAAATTTTCAAACCAAACTCATTCCAGCTAAATGATTTGAACTTCACAGTGATGTTCAGCAGGTGCTAAATCCACCTGAAGGAATCCCCAGCCTTGCCTCCAGAAGATGCCACTTTCTCACTGATGCCAAACGCGTGCTTGTTGGAAAGCACTCTCATCTACGAGACCATCCTGCTAACCCACTTCTTTCCACCCTTTCCTCACCACAGGGATTTTTAATGATAAAAAACTTACAAAGAGAGACTGGCTGCAGGTGTTTGCAGGGCACAGGAGACATGGCAGTGGGGAAGGCAGCACAGCACAGGCCACAAACCTCTGGGAACAACCTGGCAGCCACAGCCTGTGCTGGGAGGTCCAGAACTACTTCAGTACATCCTTCATATTGGTCTGGAGATGTTGGGATGAGACAGATGGAGCATCATTCCCCTCTGCAGAAGCTTGGCATCCCTCTCACCCCAATGGCTTTGCAGCTACTCCTGCATCCCTGCTTCAGCCCTGAAAACAGGCAACAGTCCAAACCCACAGTGTGACAGTTCATACCCTCCCCAGAGCAGCTGTCCAGAGATGCTCTGAGATGCACTCCCCAGATAAACACCCTGTTAGCAGCTTCTTCAGCGCAGTGAGACCTCCAAAACCTGGGGTGCCAGGAGTGTAGGGGTAATTCCCTGCACCTGGACCATCAGTATAAAATGATTTAAAAATAAACAGGGACGCTGCACCCAGCCAAAGTCACTATTTGTGCATAGGGTTGAATGCCAAATATAAATATTAACTTGAGCTTCTCAGCCCCCTTGGTCACTGCGGTAAATACACATTTTTGTAATTTTGCATCAGACATGCGTAACTTCTCAGAAGTGACTGCTGCCCTGAACAGCCCACATTCTAACCACTAGTAAATGACTTTTCTGTGGAATTTAATAAGGAATTTGTTATATAGGAGTTGGAATCAGGCTCAGGACACAGATCTCTCTATTAGTTTAGCCAGACCTAAAAGGATCAGAAGTGATGCTGCTGGTCTCCAGGGCAGGGAAGTTGCGTATCACCACACAATTAGCACCTTCTGGTAGAAGTGAGTAGAAAGGGAAATTAGCAATTGAGGGTAGAAATGGTGAACCAGCTACACAACAGCACCTCGACAGCCAGCATTCATTTTGCTGTGTCCTCCTGCAGAGGGTTAAATCTGTTTAGCCTCCACAGGTTTCCAGCATGAGGAGAAACTATCCAGGGGTGGAAGAAAAGGAGGCTGTGTGAAAGCCGGCAGACTTCACACAAAGCAGCATGATGTTTGCCATACATAAGAGCATCCTTGGCAAGGGAAGCTGGAATCTGTGCTCAGAAGCCTGGAAGTCTTCACCACAAAATAAAATACCAAACCAGAAAACAAGCATTGCCCAGAGGCACTGGTGGCCAACAAACTGCACCCTCTCTTGCTTTCAAAGCACAGCGTTAACTGCCATCGGCTTCAGGTGCCGATGCCAGAGAAAAGTCAAGAGGAAACTACTCTTGGAAATCTCACTTAGCACTCGACAACATCATTGAATATGTGGCCCAGGCTGAGTTCATAAGCTTTTTGGGAAAACCGTTGTGCTAGGGATTGTGTAAACACAGAGCTGGCTGATGGATGGCCCTGGTGCAATGCAGAGAATTATGCACACTCCAGCAAAACTTAACTGAATTAACAACCATCTTGGCTTAATACAGGGACACTCAGAGACTTTACTGATAATTGTGGGGGTGGAGAAATGATAAGCAGAAGTTACCACACTGTTCCATTTTCCAAACTTCAGGAATGAGTTGGATGCAAGGTCAGATGGGGTATTTTTAGCTGTGCTAGGAGCACAAGCATAGCAAAGTAGGCAAGGGATGAAGCAAGAAGGAGCTGGAGAGATTGTTGGTAGAGGTCCTCATAAAACTGCCTGGGGATGAACATTACTTTCTATTTCCTTTAGTGACTCCATTTGGAAAAGGAAGGATTGTGCTTTTAACCTGGAGATGAGAAGCAGAATGTCACACTGGAAGAAGAGAGCAGCTTTGAGAGAGCAAAATGGAAATGAGGTGAAATGCAGTGTTACCAACTTTGACAGCTGTCTGCTTGTAATCAGCCTTTCTCACTTGGAGCAGGAGCTCATTGGTGTGGCACACAGGAGGGAGAAGACCTGTCTCAGGTGTTTGTGTGCCTCACTGGTATGACTCAGCCCCTGGAAAGGCCAATGACAAGCAGAGGTGTCAGAAATATCAATGAATAGAGACAGGGAAGCATTTAATGCCACTGAACAGTGCACAGGCGAGATCTTGTTGGAATTCTCCAGACAATTCTGCAGCTGAAGAAAAAAAATGCAATCAAGCAGGGACAAGCATGGAGAAGAGTTTCTAGGATGGTCAGAGGAATGGAAGACTTATTTTATGAAAGGAGACTACAGACTCAACTTGCCCAGCCTGGGGGAACAAAGGAGAAGATATGACCACTGTAAAAAGTACTGGGGAAGGAGGCAGCACATTGCAGCAATGAAAGAGCTCTTAGACAGGAATGAAGAGCACAACTGATCCGTGCTGGACATGTGGGATGGAAACTAGACATCTGTTTCTAACCTTCAGAGGAACACGGAACAGAAACAGCTTCGCAGTGGGAGGAGCAGAGGCACTCAATGTAAAGATGGACCTTGATCACTTGCAGAAGGAATCAGCCAGTGGAGCTGCTCATTGTCCCTCTGTCCCTGTGATCCCGCTGAGGTCAGACCCTGCTGCTGTCACTGGAGTCCTGTCTCTCCCTTCTCACCCACCCACACCAAAGAATCTCATCTGCCTTGTTCCCAGCCAACAGATTTCAGTGGATGTTCTCTGAAGGGAAGGGAAGACGTACAGGGAAAGGAAAACTCTTCATCCAGCTTTTGTGCCTAGAAATGGATTTCTCAAACACCCTGGGATCTCCGATTTGCTTCTAAATTTGGTATGTGGGTTTTTTCCTCCCAGAAATTTAAAACTTCCTGTATTCAGCAAAATAAGGGTATTTTTAAAGTTTTCCTTCTTTCCTCCTTTTTAATCTATTTTTAGATAGTCTTTCATGGTTTCTTTGGAAAAAAGTTGTAGAACTGAATTAGCAAGTGATCAAATGCCGACTATCAGGAACTTCAAACAGCAAGCCAAAAACTTTCTATCAGAAACAGCCTGCCGAAGAGCAACGTAGGAGAAAAAGGATCTGAAAGATGAGGAGCAATATGCAAGCAACAGCCAGTGCCAGGAATCTCCAGGGTCTGTAAACCCTTAAAATGCCAGACAGACTGGAGTGAAAAACAGCCTGAAAGGTAGAGAGGCATAAAACACTCTGCATGCAACAGCATTAAATATAAAACTCAGCTGAGTAGAAAAGAAAGCCAACAAAAACTAGAGGCTCTAGCTAAGCATCCTGCATGCTGTACTCTACAGATAGCAAGGGCTGTGCAATTTAAATCTGTAATCCCTTCCCAAGCAAAGAGGCTTTTGCAACAGCGCAATCTGGATGTCACCAGCATATGAATAGGCATCTTGGGACTGATCTGGAGAGCAGAGGTCAAAGTTTAGTGATGTATGTACTTGTCTCCCTAATGGCTCTTATTGATTATTATCCATAGAAACAAGCAACATCTCCAAATCTGCCTCCCCCTTTGGGCTAGATGCTGGCAAACAGGAAAAAGCACCTTGATCTCCTAGGTCCATGCTGTTTGTAGAACTTTGTAGCTTGGGATGAGGAAAGACACAAAGTTGCTGGACAGACTGGTGAAACACAGCAAGTGGAAAATGGTCAATAGATCTGTATAACACCTGTATAGACATGGTATGTGGGAGCACAGTGTCAAAAAATAACTCCTGATAAAATACATTAAAAAATATTAGGATAACATGAGGGAGGGAAGAGGAAGTCCACATTGCAATTCAATCACTTCAGTGAATTATGCCTTGTGGAAGGGGCTGAAAAACCCCAGTACAGGTAAAGTCAAATTCACACTTGTCCAACTGCAGGTATTCCAGCCAGACATCTTAAATACTGCAGTGAAATTGTCCTATCCGTGACACAAAGTGGTGGCAGTCCACTGCTGTCTCCACAGCCCAAGCACAATTTTTTTGTGGCATCTTCCAACAGGAGAGCAAAAATGGGAAAAGCACAGGAGGATGGGACCAAAAGTATCAGTGCTGTGTGTTCCTACCACAGTGAGCAGTGCAGTGGCAGCCAGCCAGCACTGTGGTGTGAGCAAAGCCAGCTCAGGTAGGGCACTGGGAACGCCCTCGGGTGGAGACTAAGCCAATAAATAAGCAAGGTAAGCGTGGTTATCAGACCTTCTCAAACTTCCTGAGTTTGCAAGGTAAAGCCAGAGAAAGCAGGCTCACTGTGGAGATTTTGGTACTCCCGCTTCTACCTGCTGCCAGAAACTGGAAGTGGGGAAAAAAGCCCAATCAGCTCTGTCTCCAGTATTTCAGAATCTCAGAAGCCATCCCATGTGGGTTCAGGTTCAGGAACCAGCTCAGGCAGCAGAGAGGCCCTGGCTCTCTCTGGAGATGTTTGTCCACCTCCATAAGTGGACACAAGGTCACTAAGGCTGGTCCTGCTGATGTGCTGCCTGAGATCTGGCAGTCTGCTCTGGCCATCCTCATCCTCACCCATCTCCCAGTCTGCAGGCTGAAAAGGGGCAGAGGAGTTTGGCAGCACCACTGGGCTTCCCTGGACAGCACCAGCCATTTCCCACCAGTGACTCCTGCTCCTGGCTCTGTGGGACGTGCAGTTTGCTAGCAGGGGCTGCATAAACTTGGTTATCTACCTGCACAGCCTCACTTCAAAAGAGATGGGTCTGCATACCTGAAAGTGTAGAAAAAATTTGGGTATATAAAGCAAAGTATGGATTGTCATCAATATTGAGGCCATAGCACAAACCAGAGCAGCAGCAGCTGTGTTACTCCAGTGGAATTGTAACAACATGATCCCAGCCCCTGTCAGGAATGTTGTTGTTCAATACACATCTAAGTCACAGAGCAGCAACAAGCCTGCTGCACGCTCAGTTTTCTCCCAGGTACAGCAGATCTGGCTTGCTCTGGGGCGTGTGGAGGCACCAGCTCCAGGCAGCCAGAGATGCTCTGCTCTGTGCAGCTGGCGTTGGGATCACCAGCATCTGGTGGTAGTGCAGCTACTCAGGACTCACCAAAACAACAACAACAACAACAAAACCTCTTTTCTCATAGAGTACAGCTGATTTCCCTTCCTCCCATTCTCTTAACAGATGTCAGAAAAAAGCATGAATGGCTGCAGCTCTGTGCTCAACTCACAGCTTTCACACTTGCTGCAGAGCTGGCCTTCTAGTTCTGAATGCAATTCTGGAAGGTATTGCTTTTTCAAAAGAAAAATAGAGAAACAGGTGGGGAGGGAAAGCTCTTAAACACTTAATAGTGAACTCCTTCAAAAGAAAACTTGCTTCAAGCCAAAAAACATTCGCCAAGTTTCAACTTAATGTGAATTTTCACAATGCTGTAATAAACACCTCAATATGGGGGTTTCAAAATGAGAATGCTGAGACAACTTTGCTCCAAGCAGCTCAAAAATATATATTATATATATAACTTGGTTTTTTTAAAGAAAAATCCAACTACCCCAAGGATACATTTTATGGTGCTTCAGTTACATATACAGATAGAAAAAACCCCCAACCAAATATAGAAAAAGCAAAATGAAAAGCTGTGGATTTGTGAGTTGCCCATCATTCCAGTCAGGCAGGAGCAGGACTCACCCCAGAACCAGATCATAGACCTGGATGCTATTGCAGCAGATTAACCTGAGAGCAAGACAGGAAGGAAGCATTTCCAGGTGAGAGAAGGTGAGACTGCATTTTCTGAGCACTGCAGAAATGCTCTTGCAGAACTTACCTGGCCCTTTTACTTCATCCAGGCTCCAGCCAGGGTTCCCATGGACTCCGTGACTCTGAGCCCAACCAGAGTGCTGCTCCAGGTTGTGCCCACTAAGGCTGTAGGTGTCAGAAGGGATCCAGCAGTGCTCTCCAGTGACAGGTAGGGATGGAGTGAGCCATTAAACATTTCTGGGGCTGGAAGAGTCTCAATTCCTGACTGCTCAGATGTTGAACGGCTCTTCCTGGTGCCTAAGGTGGGATCCCCACAAAGCAGAGCTCTCTGGGTGTGATGCATGAGCACTTCCATCTCTTCTCAGGGCCAAGTCTGGCTGTTTGGCAGACAGATGTTGATTTGTTTTGGAATGTACAGAAATGCCCTTAAATCCAATTTAGGCATTAAAGGGAAAAAAACCCAGGAGAGCCGTATGGCAGCTTTGCAGCCCTGAAGGCGCCTACAGCTCATGAAGGGACAGAGGTGCTGATCCAAACCAAGCATCATGGGGCTGCCAACCACAGCATCCCTGCAGAGATGAGCAGTGGGACTCTGCTGCCAGGGGACCAATGGCCTTAGGCTGGTTTTAGTTCTTGCCAGCTCCCTCGTGCTGTCACACAGAGGATGGATTGAGAAAGCTGCAGCGGGAACACAATCCGTATTTCTGCAGGGAAGAGACTGTAGTTAGGACTGCAGCCATGAGTTAGCTAAACTTGTCCAAATAAAGGGGGGAAAGAGCTACTTATGTTGTTTCCCCAGCCTCAGAGCAATATACTTCCCTAGGATCAATTCATAACAGGTTGTTGTGTTCAGAGCTAAAATTAATCTTACACCAGGAGAATGAATTAAAACAATGAAGAGCTTCCTGCATTCATTGCTAAAAAAATTAATCTTCTGAGAGCTTCCTTTTCTACTTTCCAACTGGCCACCTTGCTTTCATTCAAGGAAAGCCTGAGTAAAAAATGTAAAACTGCTTCCAGGTGGTTTTGGTTAAAGCAAACAAAGAGCTATGAATTGTGTCAGAGCCTGGTTTCAAGGCATGGCAGAAGGTGGAGGGTTAGCCAGAAAGAGAGAACCACCACTGCTGAGTTACAGCCACTGGCCTAATTAGGTGGAATAGCTATTAGTGATTCCACCTAATTAGATAATTAGATTAATTATCTAATTAACTGAGATTGTTGTTAGACAAAGGCAGGTAGAGCTTCAGAGGTGATAAGGAAGACATCAGGGCAAGGTTACTCTGATTTATATTGATTTCTTTAACAGTTCAAGAACTCCCCTGATTCCCACATTTATTTACCCAAGTCTTGCTCCTCCAGGGTTGTTTTAAAGTGATTAAAGAAAGGAAGGGGGAGAATGTCCTTTTAAAAATAGAGAGGAAAAAAAGAAGAATATTTCATTGCAAGTTTCCCCCATACTACTGAAAATCTGGGATTTGGCAGAGTGGAGAAACAAAACGGAGCAGGGAAATGAGAACTACCTGTGCCCCCCCCCTACTTCTTGTGCTTGGATCTCGCTGTGCATCCTCCCCACGGACCTTTTTTGGCTACACAGCGTGTTTGTCTTTGGGGAGAGAGACAACACGTGAGCTAATGATGCACCAACACCGAGCGGGAGCTGTGGCTGGCAGCTTCTCCTGCGCGGCTCGCTCGGCGCTGGCAGTGCTGGTGGGAACCACAAGCCAATTAAGGAGGCCTCGTTGTGGTAGACGTGGCGTAAAAGGAACATTAGAACATCCTGCCCCAGAGACCCGGCAGTGCTGGATACCCAGGGGTGAGCGCAAGGCAGGTTTGCAAGTTTAATAAGCCAAGTCCTCCTCGCTCAGGCGTGAAGATAATATTATGCCAGGCAGGCCCGGGTGGAGGAGGCAGAGCTGGAGCCTCCAGCTTCCACAATTTCAGGCACCTGCTTTGAATTTCACCACCACAGACTCAGGCCCACAGTGCAGCCCAAATTTTAGGAGGCACAGGAGTGCAAACAACTAAATCCACCCTGTCCTTCCTGTCCTACATCTATTGTTAGATGCATCAAGGAATTTGACCCACTTTGGGTGTTTCTGGTGGTTTTGCACATTCCATTTGTCCTTTCTGACTAACATTTTGCACTCGTGTGTCACAGCCCTGGCTCTACTCCCTGTGGTGGATGCTCAGATTGCTGGAAAAAGATCCAGCTGCTGTATCCCACTGTGTTTAGAGCTTCTAAGCTCTGAGAGGATCCAGGATATGACCCACATTGGGTTTTGAGGCATCCTCCTTTCTCGCTGAGCTTCCCTCCTCCAGCTGGCTGCTTGAACTCAGACCTTGCAGGCTTTGCACACTTGCTCACACCAAAAACACAAGCTTTGCACTCTATGACATAATTCTTGCAGAGGCCCATAACAAATGCAGTCCCAGGTGGGCTTTTCCTTGGGTTTTGGAGCTTGGCTGGTCCCTGCTCACACTGCAGAGCAGAACAGCATTCAGTGATCTGGTGAGTAGGATGTCCTCAGCACGAGGGCTCTTTGGCTCAGCTCCCTGCAGGAATCCTCACACATCAGCCATATGGCAAAAGAAAATGGTTTACACACCTTGTCAGGAGCTCAGAGGTGACTTACAGTTTATCTCTTCTGGCTCTGCTTGATCCCACAAATGCACAAGCCCCTTCCCACAACTAATGCCTCCCCATCTCTTTCCCTGACCCTGCTGCACACCTCTGAGGTTTCTCTTTTGTATGCCCTCCTATCACTTGACTTCTTCATTCAGCCTTAATACCTGTGTATAATAATAGCTTAATAACTTTGTAATAGCTTCAGCCTGTCTCCTGGGAGGTACAGAAATAAGCCTTTCCTAGTTGCAGACACTATGTTAACAGATCCATTGTTGGCCACACCAAGACCATTAGAACTTTCAGCACCATTGCCCCTGCTCCAGTGCATGTGCCTTGGCATCCTTTTTGGGAAGATGCTCTTCCAGGCCTTAGCAACATCCCATGGAAAAGCTGCAGGGTGTCACTGCCACACCAGTGCCTTGGGTGTCTCATGGGGCTGGGCAGGCTGTGCCCTGCCAGCTGTGCTATGTGGGGCTCCCACTCTCTCTTCTTGCGCCTCAAAACCCCCCAGAGGCCCCAGCCACCATCTCAGGCAGAACTTGCTGTTTCCTGACAGAACAGCCACGTCTCCACGGGAGCTAAAGAGTTGCAAACACAGAGCAGCCACATCCCTGCGAGCCGTCGGCCATCTGGTAAGAGTATTGGAGCAAGGGACTTTCAAAGCCAACAGACACTTATTTTGCAGAGTTTTTCCACAGTAGAGAAAATCACAAAAATTTCTATTTTGTTGTGTCATAATCCTGGTAGCTAAGAGAGATTTTTATCAGTTTCAACAAACTCTGAAACCCATAGCAGACCTTGGGGAAGGAGCGCTCTTCAGCCAGCCATGTGATGTGGTGCTCAGGGGAAAGACAGGTCCCCAGGAATGCTGGAGGGTCACGTCCCCCCTGGAAAAACTTACCCCAATGGTTTGGATCTCCTTGGAAATCTGTCACCAATGTGCCAAGGCTGTCCCCCATTATACAGCAGGACAGAGGGAGACCACAGGCTGAGAGAAATTAATTTAAAGCAGATTTTCAATCCCTATCGCAAAATCTGGCTGTTCTGCTACTGTTTTCACCCAGTTCAACAAGTTGCAGGAATCAGGCTGCAAGAAATCAGGCAATAAAGCTGGAGGCTGGTCATCCACAGAATCCATTAGCATTAATGTGCTGATCACATTTGGTGCTGAAAGGCCCAGGTGGGCAGTTATTTCATTTTTGGGGGCTTGGCAATGGAACAGCACATCTCACCGGCATCCCCAGAGCTCAAACCCCAGAGGACAGTAAATCAGGGAACGGTGCACAGGCAGTGCATTGACACTCCTCAGCATAAATATCAATTTTCACACTGTGGCCAGATTCTGTGAGTGTGGGGAATTGGTGTGGCAACGGGATTTTAACGAGGTCTGGCTGCGATTAATCCCTTTCTGGGGAGCTCCTCTAAAGACTCGATTCCTTGCTCAGGAATTACGAGACTAAAGTGAGCAGTAAGGGACCACAGTGAACACACAGATGAAACCATCCAAGGCTGGAAAACAAAGGCACTTGCTGGAAATTATTAAAACAGCACAAAAACATGGAACTTACCCAAAATGGAAGGTACATTGGAATGAGTAAGAAATATCATATTGCAATTAATGCAGTACAGGACACGAGAGCAAGACAGAGCCTACCTACGAAAAATCATTCCAGTACTGGAGCAAAACCTGTGGCCAAGCCTGGCAAGCGTGCTG
Organism: Drymodes brunneopygia; assembly: GCA_013400955.1. NCBI lineage: Eukaryota > Metazoa > Chordata > Aves > Passeriformes > Petroicidae > Drymodes > Drymodes brunneopygia. The sequence goes on from VZTZ01043072.1 coordinate 383,387, forward strand.
GGGGACACCCATCCCGGGCTGGGGCAGATAGGAAGCAGCAGCAGCCCCCACAGGGCGAGATAAAGCAATACTCTGCAAATAAACTGAAATCAGTCACTCAAGTTCCTGCTCTTACATCATCCACCCTGCTGCTCTTACCCCTGCGGCAGAGAAGATTCCCTGCCCAGAAGGCAGCCTGGCTGCTGCCAGAGAGCGCTGGGAAAAGGGAGAGCGAGTTTGCTTTGCAGGGGAAGCAAACGCCTTCCTCCAGCCGATCTCCATCGCTCTTTATCTGCCCGCAGCTGCTCGCAATCTGGCCCCGCAGATAAGGAAGGCAGCGCTCCCCATCCTTCCCGTTCCCCCAGCCGGTGAGGTCTGGCAGCTCCGCGTTGTCTGGAGCTGGGGACGGCAGCGCCACGTGGCAGGAGAGCCCGCGGCCAAGTCCCGGGGCTTTGGCTGGAAGGTGGCACGGAGTGGCAGCTGCCCGTGGGGATGGCAGAGCAGGCACACAGGCTCCACACACATCTGCTCCAACCCACAGCCCTCCTGTGCTTCGGGAGGGTGCTGAGGGCAGGGCCTGCTCTGGATCCCTTCCAGACTCATGCCTGCTCTCCATCCTTTGCCATTCCCCTTCCCAGCTGTGGTAGTAACTCGGTACCCTCCTTTCTTCCAGCTCTGTCAAGTGCATCCACTGTAAAAGGGCCAAATTCATCCCAGGTGTCCACACAGAGGCTTAACTGGAGGGACACTGGGGATGGATTTAGCCCATTACACAGCGTGTTAATCATATTACTGCAGAAATCTGACGCAGTTCCCAAAGCACAAGCCGATGAATCCTCCTGGAGCCCAACAGGCCTCAGAGCCTCATTCCAGCATGCCAGAGGTTCTTTTATTCATTAATCATATTTGCTTAATAACCTTGTATCTCTCCAGCGGAGGGAACTGCCAGGCTCACATAAGGTAATTGTGGGATGGCTCTTTTGGAGAGCTGGAAGCACTGGCATTTCCAGCTGGTGTGTGTGGCACAGCCCTGGAGTAATTTCCCTCCTCATCCTCAACCACAAGGGCATGGGGAGGGATGCAAAGCCCTGCTGATGCTTCGTGCCCTTCTGTCAGTGCTTCTCCCTCAATCTGGCAGCGAAGTTTATGACAGCAAATTTATGATGTTCTGGGTCTGAGCTGCCTCTTGATTGACAGGCCCCCGCCGAGCAGCAGCAGCACGTTTAGTGCAGGTAATTACTGATGATGTCAAGGAAAAAATTGCAGAGAAGATCCTGTTCGCAGGCTGTTAATTGTAACGGTTCCTCTCGCTAAAAGTTTTGATAGGTGTAATCCATCAAATATGCTTTATGCAACTTTGCAGGGCTTGACTAAAGGCCGATTTTATTGCTTTAGCAATCAATGGGGGCTGCACTCTTGGAAACAGAAGATCCCCTTGGTGTTTTCCCATCTCCTGTATCAGCACCCGGAGGAAGAGAGGAAGGTGCTGATTCCAGAGCCTGTTTCTCTCTGCTGCTCACTCGCTCCACGAGGTGTCTGCTGCCGTCGTCCCAGGAGCATTTTTTAGCTCTTGTAGTCTATTAAAGCCTGAGATTAGTGCTCATGTTGTTCCAGCATGTGGTCTCGCTTTGTAGCTGAGGTTCAGGAACTGCCCTTTGATTAGGCTCACTGAGAATCAAGCTTTTTAAATATCCTGTGATTATATCACTGGAAATCTTTAACTGGCACATTTTCCAAAGTCTGTGCTGTTTGTATGCGGTTTGTTTATCAATCATCCCAGGGTTCTCCATCCCTCACCATGCTTCTTTCCATACAACATTGCCTGGGTGTCAGTCCCAGAGCAAAACAGAGTGACACCCCACTACAATCCCCAACCCCCAATGCATTTTTTCCCCACTGTTGTTCAGATAAAGGATTCCCAGCTGGCAGATTCTGGGGCTGGAGCATGGAAGGAGTGGTATATTTGATTACTTATTCCCATTCAGTGTTGTTCACCTCACCCATGACTCAGTTGCACCCCAGCAGATGATGCAGCATCCCCTGAAGGGCCAGGGGCTTGTAGGGAACAGACAGTGCCCATCTGGCAGCCGCTGCTTCCTCCTCTTCCTCCTCCCAGATGAGGAGCAGTTTCACATCAGCAGTCTCATGGATGCAGTTAAACCACAGCCTGGGCCAGTTTCAAATCAAGCCCAGATGGGCCTTCTCCTTCTTCCAAGTGGTGGTAAATCCCCTTCAAATCCCACTGAGCTCGGAGGTGTTGGGGACAGCCCTGAGCCTGGCAAGGTGCAGCTTTTGCCTGGCACTCCCTTTGCTGCCAGCTGCTCGCTAATCCCTGCCGCGATGGACTGCCTTCATTCCCAGTTCACAGCTGGGAAAATGCGAGAGCACGGGCACCCAGGGACACCAGGAAAGCACACGTGAGGGGTGCTGCTCAGGGCACAGCCAAACACTGCTCTGCTCCTCCTCCTTGGCTCATCCCACCGGGGCAGCACATCCCGCTCCGACGCAGAGCAGGAGTGACGCTGACGGAGTACGACGGGAATGTCAACGCTCTTCCCATCAACAGCACGGGGAAAACAGGGAAAGCATATGTGTGTGGAACTGTGTCACTCTTCTTCCTGAAATGCACCACCCCGGTCCCCGTGATGCAAACAGAAAATCAGGGACCTGCTGGCGCATACGTATGGTGGGAAAGAACTTGGAAAAGTCAATTGAAATGCTTTTAAAAAGCAAAGGGAAAGCCAACACCCTCCCAAGACAAGGAGACTAAAAAGCACTTCAGCTATTGGGAGCAGCCACAAATACAGGCTGGTTCTGGCAGAGGCGTGATATTGTTTAATAACATTGCTGGAAAGCTGATTGCATGGTTTAAAAGCAACCTTAATAAGAAGTAACTATGAAAATGTTAGTTTTGAAGTTACAGGATTAGGAGGAAGCAGACCAGTCTGTGCTGTATGTTAATGGCTGGATCCATGTATTAGAGCAGGAATCTGCACTTGGTCTCACTGTATAAACCTGCTCAATATTTCAGCAGCGAGATATTTTTGCCTTGGTTCTCACAGAGAAAAACACACTCATTTATTTCCCCGAAATACCATATTATGATGGATGCAACTGCCAAGTTATAGCTAATGGATGTTACATGATGGAAAACATCATTATTTAGGTGTGGGAAATTGTTCTTTAGGAATCTGGTGTCTGTAGCAAACCTGCGCTCCTTGAACCTCAATTCCACAACGCATTTCAGATGTGGATTTTAAGTGACTGTTTCTAATTAGCGTATCACAGAGCCCTGTCAAAATACCTTTTGGTGAATGGCAATAACGTGTGCACAGGATTTTAAATCACATCTAGAGAGCAGCTGTGGAACTCGATGCTTGGCTGAGCAGCAAGAACACAACCGTGGTGACCATCCTCAGCACTCGTGGGTGCTGCTGCTCCTGTGGCACTTGTCCCCCCACGTCCCCTCACAGGGAAGGTGCCTGGGGACACGACAGCTGGCAGTGCAGATCAGGCTGGTATCCTGACATCTGCAAGATGCTTCTTGCAAGAGCCCTGCAGCTCCCGAGGGCCCTGCAGCTCCTGTCTCCCACAGCACGGGTACCCAAGGGCCACGCTGTGGGGGTGGGATGATGCCTGGCACTGCTAAGAGATGTTCCCAGCTGCACAGGGAAACTGGGAGCTCCCCAGTGGCTCGTGGCACAGGAGGAAGGCGTTTTCTGCAGTTTCCCACAGGAAAATGAAAAGGACCGAGCAAGGAATGTGAGTGCAAGCATTCCAGCTGCTGCAGTGAAAACTCATCCCTGGCTTGGGATTTCCCCTTGGTGCCTGGGGTGATGGAGTCAGCCTGGTGTAACACCTGAGGAGATCTGCTCTCTGCCCAGTGGGGCTCCAGAACCAGCCTGCGCTGAGCTTTCTTTGGCCATTTTCTCACAGCCCAGCACTGACTCACTGTAATGTCCCATCACTCTGCCCAGCCCAAGGTCTACAGACCACGGATCAGTGGGCTCAGCAGCCCCAGCCCAAACACACTCCCTTGCAGCTTTGACACCATTTCCTTGCAGCAGAAGAAACCCCTCTTTTCTCCCTGGGAAGGGCACACATATAAACATGTGCAGCTGGCTGCCATCAGCCGCACAGAGGCGAATGCTTCAGGTGTTTGATAAATGCTCCTTGCTTCCTATTAATGCTTCTGCTGTGTATCAAAAGAGGCATTAAAGCTGCCTCTGCAGCCCGAGCAGGGGCACTCCTGACAGTTTCTGCTCTGCTGGAATAACATGCTTTGCTACTTCAGTGCTGGTTTGTGCTCCCGGAGCTGTGCGGGCAACTCCCTCTGAATGCGGGCTGTTCAAGCGATGGCTTTCCGAGCACTCTGTGGGTGCCTCAGCCAGTTTGAGAGGTGCCAGCACCCACAGGCTGGGTGCTTTGGGATGCTGCCAGATCATCCCTGTGCTCCAACAGGAGGGAGATTCCAGCTGCAGTTAATGTGGGCTGTGCCTTTCTGGCCACTCAGGCTTGGCTGGCACCAGAGGAACCACCAGCCCTGGCTCTTACCAGCTCTGCTAGCATTGAAAAGGCACTGGCAGCACTGTCTTTTGTTAGCTGATTGAGAAATTATTGCTAATCACCTTGCACCAAACCTCCATCTCCAGCAGTTTTATGACTGTCACTGTCTCAGGTAGTTTTCCTCTGCTTCTCCAATTTGCCCCAAAAAGCCTGGTCCACGCGGAGCCTTGATGACCACGGCACAAAAGAATGAAGCTGCAATAATTATTTTTTCAGAATCCCAGTGTTAGATAATTTCTAGCACCCGCTATATAGTTTTAAGCACTTGGGAAAGTCCTGACTGTCAGAGGAAAATTCACCATGCTGGATCCAACAGCCCGAGAGGGGAGGCTGCTGCTGCTCTGTGCCCTCAGCACATGCACAGGACAGAGCACATATATAGAGAGATATATTTATGTGAGCTGGCCACTCACATCACAGACAGGCACCCACACAAACTCAGCCGGCGCCAATGGCCTCATCCTGCTCCCCTTTCTGGCTACACAGGGTGGAACTCACAGGTAGCAAGGTGGCCCATGGGCCCCTTCACCTGCACAAACCTTGCCAGGGAAGCTGTCATGCAGGGAGCCAGCAGAACCATAGAATCACAGAATGGTTTGAAGTGGTATTAAAAATCCTCCAGTTCTGACCCCATGCCATGGGCAGGGACACCTTCCAGCAGCCCAGCAATGAGGCGGCTCAGGCGGCTGACGAGCCAGCACGCAGCCCCTCGAGTTATCCTCATTAGAGCTGGAACCTGTTGCAGAGCCAGGCTGGAGGGAATTGCATTAGGCTGTTTATGGATGAGAGCAGAGCTGCAGGGAGGAGGAGAAGGAGAAGGAGGGGGAGGAGGGGGAGAGCTGTGCCACAGCCACCGCCGCTCACCGAGCAGGGAAAGCCATCCCAAGGGACAACTGGGGAGCCACAGCCACCTCCCCAGGGATGCAGCACCCACACGGAGCCAGCCCCTCCAAACAGCCCTCGTAGAGGGGGTCCCTGCCCTAAAAGAATGGGGACACCCTCTCCAGCAGTCCCAGCACACGGGTCAGGGCATTGTTCCGGCCACGCTTTTCCCCAGCCGGCACAGAGGGCTTGCAGCTGCTGGGGGTTTTGTTTGGCTTTTTGTTTTTTTTTTTTTTTTTTCTCTTTAAAGGCTGGGAGCTTATTGTGCATTTCCAACAGCAACCGAGTGACCCAGGTGATAATTCAGCTGCCACTCGGCCTGGCACCGGCACAACTTGGACACGTTTCAGACACCTGGCATCACGCAAGGAGGGAGGGAGACAAAGGGATCGATACCCTCTGCCCCAAAGGCAAACAAATGGCATCGATTAACTCCAGCGGCCATGGAGACCCGCAGGAATTATCTGGGATTCAGCAGGTCTCACGGAGACAAACTCCTCCACGTGTTTCTCTCAGTAGAGAAGTGGTTTCATCCCCCTGTGCTCCTCCCCCGGGCAGTGCTGTGGGGTGAGTCCCTATCTGCTCCCTCCCTCCGATGTCCCAAACCCTCCAGGAGCACACACAGGGGCAAGAGGCCCCAGAAACCTGCCCAGCCCTCTGGGATCACTCCTCAGAGGAGACAGACATTAAGTAGAAAACTTTTTTTTTTTTCCTGGAAATGGGAACAATGCAGTTAGAGGGTTTGGAGACAGATGTGCAGAGAGAAGCAATCCACGCCTGGAGCTGCCAACGCCTCGTTTCAGCTCCAAGGCATCCTCTGTGTAAAGCAGTTGAGTGGCTCTTGGGATACACACACGACTCCCAGCAGCATGGTCCCTGGTTCTGCTTCCCTGGAAAAGGGTCCTGGTCTGGGGTTTTTACACCACATTCCCCTCCTGGGGTTCAGCTCAGCCCCAGGCTCCCCCCTCAGCCCTCCCCTTCCCCATGGTCCCTGCCAGCATTTCCTGCAATTCATGACTCCAAGCTTGATAGAGGTCAGGAGTTAAAACTTTTCTCTGAACTAAACCCTCTGAACTGAATTCCCCTCTAAATTTTGAGGTGCTGATATTCCCCTGGCAGGGCTGGGTGGGACCTCCCAGGCAGGCAATGAGCAAAACTCACCAAATCCTGTCTCAGCACCAGCCTGGAAAGTCACAGCCCCCTGAGAGGGGGTCACTGCTTTTAGGCACAAAACCCCATCGTCACCAGTGCACTGGCAGCCTGCTGCTGCTGCTCTTGGTTTGTCCCCGGGGGTTTCCCCCAGAGCTGCTGTGCTCCTGCTGCCTTTTCCTCTCCTCCCCCTTCACCCTTGCACTGCTCTTCTCGCTGCCCAACTTGATACTTAGCCAGCAAGGACATAAGCCACTGATAAAAGGCTTTTATTTATTATTCAGCCATCTCCAGGGTTTCAGTGCCACAATGCATTACCCTACTTCCCATATCCATTATTTATTTCCTGGTTCAACACAGGTAAAGCTAAAGTGAATGTGAAAGATGTTTGAAGCCCATACACAAAAGATTAATCCAGCCCAGCTTCCCCAAGCTGAAATCCCTTCTCTGCTCAAAGCTCGGACTAAAGATGAAATCCTGTTCCTGCTGGAGTCAAAGAGAGTTTTTAATAATGAATTTCAAGGGCTCAAAGCCTTCACAGATATCTGAAGGAGGAGTGGTCCTGGCTGCAGGCTTCTCCTCCCAGACAGCCCAAAGTGGGTCTGCCCCACCACCCCTGTTTTGGGGCAGGGCTGCCCTCACCATCTCTCACATCTCACACTGACCTCCCAGTGCAGTGAGACTAAAACATCTTGGGATCTTGCTGCTTCTTTCTCTTTTTTTTTTTTTTCTTTTTTTTTTCTCTTTTTTTTTCTTTTTTTTTTCCTTTTTTTTTTTTTTTTTGGCATTGAGTGCTTGAAGGGAAGCAAATTCAGGAACCGGAGATGTTCCCAAGCCCTTGGGTCACAGCCTTACTGCCATCTGCAAAGGAAGCAATCGAATTTCACCTCCACCCCCTGCAGGATGCTGCCCTGCTCCCGGGCTGCCCAGGGCTGGCACCTGCTCTGGGCACCAGTGCTGAGCTCCCCTGGACAGCATTTCTTCAGAGAATAACAGGATTTCTTCGGATAAACTTCGTCTCCAGGAAGGAGGGGGAGGAATTTTATCTTCCACACCTCAGTCCCAAGAGGAGAGTGAAGAAAGATCAGCTGAGATTATTCAGGCATTTATATTCTGAGGAAAGCCAGTGCTCCAAGAAAAGAAAAAAAAATCCTAAAAAAGGTGGGGGGGAAATACTCCTAAAAAGGAGACTTTTTTTTTTTGTCAACCCTGCTGCAAAGGATGGAGGAAGTCAGAGCCGGTAGGCTCACAACACGGCCTTCAGAAATGTGCTTTGCCATCCATCCCTAGACCTACACACTGGGACATGGAAGGGGAACTCCTCAGCACAGGGACATTCCCTCCCTGCCTTCTCCCACCCCCTCCCACCTGCTGTCCCACCAGGCCCGTGCAGCTGGGGGTCCCCAGGCAATGTCCCTGCCAGGCTGGGCTGCAGGGACCCCACCTCTCCATGTCAGCTCCCTGCCTCACCCTGCCCCTGCCTCCTTGCTCCAGCCTGCCTTTAGAATTCAGACTTCAGCTTTTTAGCCCAGGTTTCAGTTGTGCCCAGCGGCAGCAGGATCTGGGAGATGTCCCACAGCTGCTTGCACTGGGCAGGAGCATCCCAGGACCCTCCAGTGCCCTCCTGCTGGCACCAGCTCGGAGGAGCGATGCCCCTCAGAGGGCAGGGACACGATGCTGAGTCAGGACCCCAAAATCCGTGTTCCCCTCGATTGCTGCTCCCCCAGGGCTTGCTGGAGAAGCGTGGCGGAGGATGAAGTCCTTTTGGGCACCTCTATTACTCACCCCTCCTTGCTCTGAGAAGCCAGGTCAGCAGAGGATGCTCCCCCTGCCCCTGCCACCCCCTTCGCGGTGACAAAGCCAGCCCCAGGGGGCTGAAACCTTCCTCAGATATGCAAGATCTCCCAGCCGGGAGTGTTGATACAATGATTAGCCTGTTTGTTATGTTAAATACCACTACTTAAACACGCGGTGCCCTCCAGCCGGCGGTGGGGAGCCCGTGTCAATATTGGCTCGGGAGCAGGAGCCGCAGATAAGCAGGAGAGGTGAGGAGTCCTCTCCCCTGTGCCACAAACAATGCTCTCAAACCTTCTTTGATCACTTCCCACAATTGTCTTGTCATCAGAAGAGAGAGGACGGTAGCTTTTTATAAATAACACGAGCTTTGATGTAATATCCCTACGTTTTCTCCTAATAAAATGGCCTCGATTCAGCCCAGCCCTGAGTAAAGCCCATAAATATTGTTTTCCCCTACTTAAGAGCACGCTTAAGTCCCTCAGAGAGCACGGGAAGGTGCACACAAGCCCAGTGTGGGGAGGATTCATCACACACTGCAATTTAACCGTGCACTTAAGTGATTTGCTGAACTGGAGCATTAAATGGGAAGCAGCGATTCCTTTTAACTGCCTATAAATACCGTAAGTTCTTCTCATAGCTGGGGCTACTTTTAATGACTAGTGCTTAGCTACATCGAAGTTTTAAACCCCGCGGAAAGGAAAAAAAAACCAAAAAAAAGAAAAAGCCCTACTTCAGCACATGGCTAACACAAAAGCAACATTTCTTGTCCATATGGAGAACATATTGGCTGAACTCAGCTACGAGGCGACCTTTATCTTCACTCGTGAGATGAGACCAATTAAGGCGGTGGTGGCAGAGCTGCCGGTGAGTTATCACTCTCCTTCCTCGAGCAGATAAAGGTCAGGCGTGAGGCGATGGGATGCTCCTGCACCACGCTGCCTCCGCTACCTGTTGCCCTGAGACAGCTGCAGATGCCCACAGGCTGCTGCTCCCGGTGGTTGTTTTCCAGTTAATTGCGAGATTTTGGACCCCCCAACCCGAGGAGAGGGTCTTCGGATGTATGTGTTCACGTAAATATTTCAAAATGCATATATACTCTCCTGGCACTGCGCACGGCAGAGCTGCAGCCTGAACCGAGCCCTTCCTGCAGTCCCGGGGGTTTCTCCCCCCGCGGGGCACAGTTGGGGACCGCGGGGCACACGGTGGCCTTGGAGCCATCCATCAGCACGGTCGGGTATCACGGCCGGGGCGCAGGGCAGCCACCTCCCCCCGGGGATGAATTACAGAGCAATAAACCACGCTCGTCTCAGCAGCAGCGTTTTATGCCTGCCATCAATCAGGGGACACAAACAGCTCCGTTCCCGGCAGGACCGGCAGAAAGCGAGGCAGAAATGGGTGCGCGGGGATCCTGAGGATTGATGGGGGGGTCCCGGCCAGGGTGGCAGTGCTGGGCACCTTTGTACCTGTCTGCCCAGACGAAAAATTCAAATCACAAAGTAAAACCCCAGATCTGTCAGGAGGAGCTGGGGAGGTTTGGGAGCTGGGTCCAGGAGAGGCTTTGGCAAAGGTGCTGCAGGTGCAGTTTTGCCATCTGCTCATCTGTTTGATCTGTAATTGATAAAAGAGCATCGTGTGAAAAAAAATCCCCAACATTTTGGGATTTGAGGTTTTGGAGGAAGGGAGTTGAATATATGTGTTTGCGGCTCGCAAACCCTTCAGTGGCCATTAGATACCTCAGTGCCTTGTTGAACAGGGCCCTAAACATCTGCTTTCCCATTACTTAAAATTAGGAGAAAGAGCAGGATCCAAGCTGGCACATCCAAATGCCTGTATCCTCAGCACAAACACCTGGACAGGGAGAATATCTCCACCTGATACCTGCTCCCCGGGGAATTTGCATTTTCCTATTAGGCTGGTTTCTCCAGTGGAGTGGAGCTGCTTTCTGAAGCATCCCAAGCATCCCAATTCCAGCTCTCCGGGGCAGCCAGCCTCTTGCACAGACCTTCACCATAAGGAAAAGGTAATAAAACTACAGACCCCAGCTCATTCTTCAAGGGGAAAGCTCAGATCCCCGAGCAGCACAAAGCCAGCACAAACCTGTTTCACTGGGGTACAAAGGCTAAAACGAGCCTCGGCAGCAAAGTCACATCCTAACCCTGAAACCCCTCGGGGGCAGAAGCACTGCCTGGCTGTCCCAGACGAGCAGCAGAGCAGCAGCTCCTCCCCTCCCGTGCCCCAGTCAGATCCTCCCCTGGCACTGGGAGCACCAGACTCGCTGCTCTGCACGGGATCCCAACATGCACCTTGTTTCCTGCAGGAGACACTTCAAGGACACGAATAACAAGGGATAACGACACAACAAAATGCCATTCAAGTATTTATGAACAGGCTCTTCCCTGGCTCCAGGTAGCTTCTGGAAAGCCATCGGTTTTAATGAGTGTTTTCTTGTTACCTAATGTTTCAGGATCTTTTATTTTTCCTTGCTCTGCTAGGAAAGTTTTCCTTGCTGTTGTATAGATGTTTTTCCAAGCTAAAAATAGGACTATCTTTTTACCAATCAAGTCTGTCTGGGATTATGTATTCAAAGAGCGTGACACAGAGATGTGGAATAAAGGTTTTATGAATCACAAAATTGAATTCTTTAGGGGCTGGCAGCATTTTTCTGAATAAAACAACAACTTAATGTCCTACGTGTTGTACTTTATGAACTGGGACCTAAACTTATCTTGTACAAAGGAAATTACAGAGGCAATCATGGGAGGTCTTTTATTAGTATTTCTTCTCTCCCCGGCACAGAGGAGAATATGAATTGATTGTCAAAGATTTTTTAAGTGCCTTTGATTGAAGAGATGATCTCTGATAAGCTGCTGGAGGAAAATAGAAGCCAACAGCTGCTCCATTTACCATCACTTAGCCTCCAGTTCTGGCGGTTTGCTAAATAACTCTTTCACATTCACAAACACATCTCTGTGTCACGGCCATGCCACACACACCTCCCCGCCCTGTGAGCCTGGTGGGTGCCACAAATTCCGTGGGGCTGCAGGAGCAGTCACATTGTGATGCTGGGAACACACCCAGGTCCTTCCCCATCTCCCCAGCTGTGCGTGCTGGCTTTTTTCAACAGTGCTCCATCCCTCCTTAAGCTGGGAGAGAGAGGGAATCATTCCTGTTTTAGAGTCCAGGAGAGAAAATAAGCCACTGGTTGTCCAGGGCATTGTGTCTAGCAGATAATTAAAACATCAAGACTGAATCTTTGCTGTTAATGAATTTTGAAGGGGTTGCTGATCCCTGCATAACTCTGCCACGTGTTCCCCCCTGCATCTTCCTCTCACAGCTTATTACACCAAGCCATTGTCAGACCCATTTCCTAACTCTGGGAGCTGCTTATTGCCATAAATCACCTTTGCCCATGCCACACAAATTGTCTTTCTTGTAACACCATCACTGCCCAGATGCTTCCCAGGCTGTGCATGGATCCCCAGCAGGGAGGTGCCCAGCAGGAGGGCACAGTCAGCTCCTCTTCCTGCCAGCTTTGCCTCTCCAGGCTGCCAAATCAGGACAGATGTGGGCATGAGCTGCTCCATCCAGCCCGTGCCAGGGTGCTGGGCAAGAGGCAGCACCAGCCTCTGCTGGGTTTGGGGAGGCACAGCCAGGATCTCCAGGGAGTGTCCCCCAGGGAGACCCCTTCCTGCTCCATCTCATTTATGAAATTAATCTAAATGACCTCCAGCTCATCAAACAGTGCCAAACACAGGGTGCACATCTGCAACACCCACCTCTGCACATGGAGCAGAGGAGAAAGAGCAGGATCCAAGCTGGCACGTCCAAATGCCTGTATCCTAAGCACAAACCCTGGTCAGGGAGAATATCTCCTGTCCCTGGTGAATTTGCATTTTCCTATTAGGCTTGTTTCTCCAGTGGAGTGGAGCTGCTTTCTGAAGCATCCCAAGCATCCCAATTCCAGCTCTCCGGGGCAGCCAACCTTAACATGGAGCAGCCCTAGGAGAGCACAGCTGGAGGAGAAGGAGCCTCTCAGGCTGCGGTGACTCCCCCGCCCAGCCCGTGACACACAACTGCCCCGGGCACAGCATCACCCCGCGGATGTGGGAGCAGGGAGGAGCAGCGGCCAGGGCAGCAGCCCCACGCTCCCTCCTCGCCTGGCTGCAAAGCCTGACCCAACAGAAAAATTTACATCCCACACCTCTCCTGCAAGAGGTGCCTCGAGGCACCAAAAATCAATCCCTCGGTACAGTTTTATTGCTCAGTTCAAAGTGCAGCCAGAAGATGTCCAACACATTTCCTCCTCCTCCCTCCCTCCCTTCCTATAAAGGAGAGGAGGAAAATTAAGTTGCTGGCTGCTGTTGGCCCCATCCCTGCCCCGGGCACTCCCGAGCTGGCTCAGCAGCACTTCCGCACGTGTTGCAGCCTGGTTTCTTGGCAGCCTGCATTTGATGCTATCCTGGGAAAAAAAAAAAGGCTCTGAGAAGCTCACAGGCTCTGCATTTAGCACCAGCAACGCCTTTTCCAAAGGAAACACTTAAAGGGTTACGCAAGAATAAAGCTAAAAGGGCTTGTAATTAGTCAGAGCTGGGCAGGGGCTAAATTAGCCAAGCAAAGTCATTACTCGCCTGAGATCTTCACTGCAAGGCAGCAGAGGATGCACACACATCTCCTCGAGCTACAGAGGGGATCTGCTAGGAGGCTTTATTTATCCCAGGAAACCCCCAGTGCCCCAAATGAAGCCCAGCTGCAAACCACTGGCCCTGCAGAGCGGCCACCTCGTCCTGCAGCAGCACAGGAGGAGCTGATGGGAGCAGAAAAACCTTGCTCCAAACCACCCTGACCTGGCCTGGCCACATTCTGCAGAGGGTTTCACACTCTCTGACCTCCCCCACAGCCAGCTGAACACTCTGGGGCAGATATGAATAAAGTAAGGGATAAATTTTGGGGTGCAGCAGCCCTGGATGGCTTTGCCTGCTGCCTCCCTTGTCACCCCAGATGCTGCAGCTTCAAGAATGAGTGGGAAGAAACAGTGGTGGATTTTGGCCATCACTCCTGAAGGAGCTCTTGTCAAGGTAGAACTGACTTTTTCCTTCTGCCACAAGGCTCTTTCTGCTGGAAAACATCCCTTGGCAGATGCCTGGGATTGAGGGATCAGAGCAGGATACACAAAAGGGGCCAGTTTGGGCCAGAACATTGTGATCAGACTGTGCTGGGAGTGTGGCTTTCAGAAGAAACCCCTCCAGCCTGAGGGAACTGAACTCTGACCCACTGGGGAGATTCCTGAGCAGGAGCAGCCACGGCAGGGACAGGCAGGGCTCTCCAGGATGTTTGGGGGCAGTGGGGATGCAGGAGCAAGGACAGGACTGTGCACACAGGTCAGGTCTGCCCTTAGCATATTTTCCTGACAGACAGGGGGAGGAGCTGTGTTTGTACCGTGGGGAGGTGTGAGATTCCTGGAGAGATGGAGGGAAACTGAGGCAGAACTTTCTGCAACACAAACAGTTCCCAAGGTGCTGGAGGAGCATGGCTCCAGTGCCCTGACCCAGACGTGCATCCCCTCTGGGGGATGAGCCAGCCCTGCAGCTCAGGGAGCCACTGCACCAGGGCCAGAGCTGCCAGCACTGGGACACACTGCCCGTGGGACACCCCCAGCTCTGCCAGCCAAACACTGGGCATCCAATCTCCTCCTGGGGTCCCTGAAGCACAGATAGAAATCTGTCAGAATTTCTTTTCAGGATGCAATTCCACTATAATTGGTATAATAAACATGGAATCAAACAAACCCTCCTGCTCCCTCCACACTGGGAGTGCTGCTGGCCAGGCAGGATCCTGAGCACTGTAGTTATAGCAACAGGCACCGTCCTGATGGCAGCAGTTACACAACTCCCAGCTGCTCCTCAGGGAGTGCAACTCTGTGCTGCACAAACCTCTGAGCAGCACCAGACACCAAAACCCCATGGGCAAGGGCTTGGGCATCCCTGGAAGTGGCCAAAACCAGGCTGGACACGGCTGGAGCAACCTGGTCCAGTGGAAGGTGTCCCTACCTGTGGCAGGGGGTTGGAACGAGGGGGTCCCTTCCAACCCAATGCATTCTGTGATTCTTTGGCACGAGCCCCCCTCCTGCAGCACACCTGCCTCAGGTGCCTTGGGGGTTCCCCAGACACTTTCACACTGTCACCTGTGGGCACAGACCCCCAGAAACCAATCTCTGTGTGCCTCCTTTGCCTGCACAGGCCCCAGAGTGTTCAATCCACATCATACAGAACAGCCCCAATGCCTGCTGCTGGCCCTGGGAGTGAAGCTCTCTTTGGCACCCAGGGTGTGCAGGGTCAGCCAGGCACACTGGAGTCTGTAAGTGACACTTTGCTGATTTTCTCCTCTTCGCCACACGCAGCCAGGCTAAAGAGCAGCTCTCTTGCTTACAGCTCAGACGCCCTGCTAGAAAATCAATAGTCATTTGGTGATAGTGTGGCACTTGGCTGGCTGCATTGTGATGCCTCGTGAGGAGCAGCTCCCATCCAGGAGCCAGCCTCCCGAGCAAGCAGAGACCAGCAAAGGTCAAAGTGGCCTTGGGCAGATGCTCTGGGGTCATTTGAGCAGCACAGCCTGAGAAATCCATCCAAACCTGCAGGATTGTGCCTGTCCTCTCTGATGGCAGCCTGGAAACATCCCCTGGGCTCCCCACGTCCTCCCCCAGCAGGGCAGAGCACATCCCACTGCTCCCAGCACACCCATCCTGAAAGTCCTGGAAAACAGGGAGCACACCTTGAATCAGCCTCACTAGAGCCCTGACAGGTTTATATGTCAGATTTATATGAAACCTGTCCCAGCCTAAACCAGCCACAGGTGGCCCCTGTGTGGAGCTTGGGTACCTGGAGCCTCTGTGGCAGGAGAGCAGGCAGGGAGCATTCTGGAACCAGGACCAGCTCATGGATCAGCCACAGGCTGAACCAGAAATTCTACAGGACACGAAGCACAACTGCCAGCTTATTAACCTCACCTTGTCTTTTTTACCTCCACAAACAGAACAGGAATTACAGAATTTAGTGCTAGAAACTTGCTGCTTCAGGGCTGGGAACTGCCCTTGGATTCCTAAGCCAGCACAGGACCAGGATAAAGCAATGTGATTCTGTTCCCTGGCTTGACCAGGGAGCCAGGAGCAAAGAAAAGTGGGCATCAGCCACGGTTTAAAAAAATCAGGAAGCATAAAATAGCTCTGAGCTGCTTGGAAGCAAACCCAAAAGCTGATGGAGCGGATGGCATCTTTGTTTAATGAAGAACAGAAATTGCTCTTTTCTGCAAATCCAGGACAGCACCAGCAGGGCTGGATTTCAGCAGGTTTCAAAGGGCAGCAGACACAGTATTTTTAAATGATAAATAAAATGTAATAGCCCGACCTCGGGAACACAATCGCCTGCTTTCAGTGCTGCCCTGTTCCTTTAATTCTTCTCCATCAGTGCAGATATATGAACTGCCACAAATCCCTGCCGCCTCCCCATCTGTGTGGCACAGCCGGCAGCACAGGACCTGCTCCGGGTGACAGCCGCGTCGGGAAGCAAATCTCTCCCGGGGAGCAGCAGGGGAAGGACACGGCTCTTCCCCCTGGGCGCTGTCTGCGATAAGAGGAGAATTAAGACCGCCAATCTATTTCTAATGGAGAGGTTACGAGAGGGCATTTTGGAAGCAATTGAAAGGTTGGTAAAGGGGCTCAGCCAGGAAATGTATGGAGTCTCATTACCTTTTATCTTCCAAGTTTGCAGAATCTCTGTTTAGGTTAGCAGGAAGGCTCGGCAAGAGTTATACATGCTGCCCACACGCCTGTGGAGGAGAGCGAGCTGTGCTCCATCAGCCAGCTGTGGGGCTCGGCAGAGATAAAGATATCCCCGTGCCCGGCGGTGACTCGGGATAAATCATCCTGTCCTCACGCTGCCATTAGGCCTAACCTCTGCCTGGCCCCTTGCAGCCCTCACAGCACTGAGCTGCCAGAGCCAGGGCCAGGACTGTGGCTGGGGCTGTTCCCGTCGCCCTGGGGCTCTCCCCGCAGCCAGGGGAAGCAGGGAGTGCTCAATTTACAGCACAGCTGTGAGTGCCCTGTTCTGCAGAGCCATGGGGACCGCAGCTGAAACACGTGCTCCAGGAAAAGCAGTGCTTGGATCAGTTGGATTTCAGGCTGCATCCCAAAGCTGGAGTCTGAGGGGCAGCTGGGACCAGGGGCTGGCTGGGCAATACCCCTTTTTTCTGCAGACAACCATCACCAGCTCCGTGGGTGTCACTGTCCTTTTTTGCCTTCAACCTGGCTGCCCATCAGGTCCCACAGATCCCATGTCCATCAGACCCTCTAGCACCTGCTGCTGCTCCACTGCACCTCTGGATACCATGGAAACATCTGGCTCCACCACACACATTTCCCCCTGAGACCTCTGACAGCCCCAGACCTTCCGTGAGATGCAGAAAACCACATGGGCCAAATGATTGTATGGGGACGTTTAGGCTGGATATTAGGGGAAATCTCTTCACTGAAAGGGTGGTCAGGCTCTGGAATGGGCTGCCTGGGGAAGTGGTGGATTCACCATCTCTGGAAGTGCTCAAAAAATGTGGCACTTGAGGACATGGGTTAGTGGTGAACATGGTGGTGCTGAGGTGACAGCTGAACTCCATGATCTTAGAGGGCTTTTCCAACCTAAACAGTTCTGATTCCATGATTCTCCCCTGTTGCTGTGGCAAAGAGGGTTTGCTCCAGCCCACAGCACTGCTGGCAGGGTTGGCACTGTGGCTGGTGTGGGGAGGGGACAGCAGTGACCGTCTGGGCTGGGGGACAGCATTGTCAGAGCAGCCCAGCCCTGCATGGGTGATGTCACCACCAGCACTTGGGGACCACCAGAGCTGTGAAGGCAGCACAGAGCTGTCCTCAGCTGCCAGAACTTGCTGCAAATCTCATGATGTGCACACAGAGAGAGAGAGAGAGAGAGAGAGAGAGAGAGACAGCCACTGCCTGCAGCACATGTAACTCCAGAGTGTGGGCACTGAGGCCACCCAGGGAAATCTGTCCCTCCCAACGTCCCCAGCAGTGGTTATGAGGCACGTGCTGCTCAGGAGGCTCCAACAGAACTGGCTGGCCACAGACACACTGTTTGCCATCAGCCCGTGCCACCAGGGCATGAGAACAGTGCTGCACATAACCCAGGTCCCAGCAGAGTCATTGGTTTGTTTAAGCACCATATTTACACCCGGAGAAGAAACTGCCCGCGTGAAGGAGAACAAATTAAAATTCAGTCTCGTCCGTACCAAATAAACGCTCTCATCAGTGGGAGGATGGTAGAGATATATTGGTGCTCACATAATTCCTCGGTGGATTTTATGGGCCAATTGATAAAAAATATTCTCATGAGAGCAATGCACATTATTTCTAGAGCTCCAGTGTTTTACTAGCGAGGCAAGGCGGAGATGTGTGATTTACACTCTGTGTGCAGAGAGGGCTACCCCGGCGTGGGCAACACAGGCACGAGTGCTCCATGGGGAATTCTCCCCTGGAATCAGGGCACAACGCCTCTGTTTGGCCTGTGGGGAAATGACAGCCTAAGGCAGGATTTTTGTGGGCCAAGGTGGCACATGGAGCACACAAGTGATGCAGCCAGGATGTAGCTGCATCTCTCCTGCACTTTCTGTGTGCACAAAGCCCTCCCTTACCCGTGGTGGGCACAAACAGTTAAATAAAAGCAAGCAAACACGATTTTTCTGAGCTCTGGGTTTCTGGTTTCTTTGAATCCACAAGTGCTGTCTGTGAGGAACAGAGCTCATTTAGCTCATTAGTGTCATCTACATAGAAAAGAGCACTCTGAAGCTCAGTCTGGAGCACAGACTTGAAGCTCACAGGCCCTGCTCACTTGGAAATCAGGTGCTTGGCTGATAACAGCATTTTGCATTTTACTACACTCCTGCTGTCTACCCCTGCTCTGCTGCCTCTGGCAGATCAGGGAAACCCAGGAGTCCAAGGAAGCTTTTCTGTGGGATTCACCTCACCCAGCTCAAGCTCTTCACCCCAGGCACAACCTCTCACCCCTGGGACAGCTGTGACAGAGGGCTGTGCCAGGAAATATTTACTGGGGCTCAACATCCACCTGTTGGGGTTTTATTTATTTATTTATGCACCTTTGCATTAATCTATTATATTAATATATAATTATATATGCATTGGCTCAGCCAATGGTTTTTGGCATAAATTTATAATAAAATAATCCCACATGGTTAAAACCAAAACTGACCTCACTACTGACTGTATCAGTCACTGTAATCAATTTTGCCACGTTTTAAGGCACTCAGTAGTTTTGTCTCTGCTCATCTGTACTGACACATGTAGCTATTTTATTAAAATCTAACCCAACTACAGAATAAATTAAAAAAAATCCAACAGTAATACTGAGGTCTAATTAAAGATAAAAATCTGTTGCCATCTTTCTACATTGAACTGTCTTTGTTTTACTTCACAAATTTGTTCTCATGTCAGTCAGCTCATCAGGCTTTTCTGGGCATGTAGACAATTTCAGGGGAGGGATGGGGGCCCTGGAGAGACACCCAGGTGATGCTGACATGATGCTCAGGCAGGTTCAGGTAAAAAAACAGCGTTTGATTTGATGCTGACTACATCTTGGGTTGTTTGGATCAAATCTTACATTGCAAAAGGCATTTCCACGGCTTCAGGGTGTTCACCATGAATCAGTAAATTTTGGTATTTCTTGGGTATTTTCAACAGCAGGAATGGCTGCTGCATCCCTCAGCCAGAGACAGCAAATTTAGCATCTTGTGGGAGGCAGCTGGTCACAGTTTGCAGGGCTGCCTTGGGGGCTGCAGCCTCTGTGTCTGTCACGAGAGAGCTGAATGTGAGCTGGCAACATTTGGGTCTGTCAGACCTCAGCAAATTGTGCAGGTCCATGTGCAAAGCAGACCCAGCAGATCAGACACCCAGGGCTTCCAGGCTGACCCCTTGGTTTGAAATCAGATGCTGCTGTGTCAGCTTGGATCCACACCTTGTATTCTCCCTCTGGCTTCCCATTCCTTTCTTTAAACTGCAGGAGTAGCTTCTTGGAGCACCTAAACTGACCCAAACTGTGAGAAGGCACAAGGATGTGGCCAAACATTTGCAAATTGCTGCACTGAGCAGCAACTGGAGCCTCCAGTACCAGCACCACGTGGATTTGCACCAGTTCCCTCCAACACGATGTGCCTGCGCTGCCTTGTGGGGCTGGGGGGCTTCTCTGGCTCCCCAAACTACAACAAACACACATAAAAACACCTCCTAATCAATAATTTATTACACTGAGATGGCAGCATAATTAAGTAACCGGAGGGCTTTGGGCAAATATCGGGTAGCATAAGGTGCGACGGGCTTTTGGCACAAGTTTTATTTAAACACGTTGGATCAATTTGAATCAATCTGACATGTACACACTTCAGGGCATGGCTAGTTTCAAATCAATTAAACTCCTTATGACTTTATGATTAGAAACCTGAGGTTAAAAACATTAATATAAAATCGCAGTTTATAAAGTGAAAAGTAAAATCCTAGCGTAACGTTTCGCGAAGATCACAGGAATCATTATATAAGCTTCATTAAACAAACAAGGTAAGAGTAATTAGGCTTTAAATTGAGTACAGTAGTTAAAAAAAGAGGAAACTATAATTAGGAGGTGATGGCCACTTAGCTAAAGATAAGGAAATATGGAGAAATGTGCAATTTCAAACAAAAACACAGCTGATTTCCTCGTGGGATGGTGCTTCCAAATGAAACCTTCCACGGCGGAAGCTGGTTGGAATAAATAGATGCAGGACAAGCAAGCAAAGAAATTGGTCTGAAATTGGCCTGGAAAGAGATTAAAAACCCCACATTAAGCAGCAAGGTACAGAGAGTGCTGGTATAAAATAGTGAATAAAATCCTAATTTTAGCCACAAGCTGGGCTCTGAAGCTGTGGTTCTGCAGAGCACTGAGCAGGTGCTCAGGTCCTCCCTGTGGGGACAATGTACATGTAAGTCCCACTAACCCACATGTACAGGACTAAAATGTGACCCTAATCACCTGGACTGATGAGGAATGGGTTCAGCGTGGGGCTTGGGAGCATTTCTAGGGGAAGCTCTGCCAGTAGATTTTGCCATCTTGTGCATTTGGTGTCGGAATTGCCAAATTCAAACATGCCACCCATTACTAAGACAATTAACAGAAATCTCATGAGAACGAAATCCTTCCAATGAGCATTTAGAGCACGATGGTTTTGATGCTTCTCTGGCTTGGCACAAATGATCCAAACAGATCCAAACCATCCCCAGCACAGCTGCATCCTCAAGCAGATTCAGGCCAGCACATCCTTCCAAACGCTGTGAGAGAGCCTGTAAGGGATTCTCCTTCAGAAATGTGGATAACGATGTTGCATGAGTTTTATCTGCCCTACCCAAAACATCTCTGTTAATGCAAAAAACCACTGTGGATGAGAAGATGGAAGGGGCTTCCCAGCAGCTCCCTCTCTTACACACAGGGCACAAATCCCTTCTGAGGGCACTCAGCCACAGGTGCCAAAGGGCAGGGTCCAAAGTCCTCAGAGTTATCAGGAAAACTCATCAGCCTCAGCGAGCTTTGCACAGGGCCTGGTGCCAGCAGATCTCCTTCACTCTTTGCTTTAATGGGGTTGAACACGGGAGGCCCATGCACTGCTGTGGGAACTTAACCTTTGCTCACACCCAAATGGATGTTCCTGCAGAGATGTGGAGGATCTGAAGAATAAAAACGTAAAATGTGGAATCAAAGAATCATTAGAAGGGCTCGAAGGGACCTTAGAGATCATTGGGCAATCCTAATGGATTCCAGGTAGAGAAAGAACCTTCCAGCAGATCCTGCTGTGCAGGCAGCCCAGGTCAGGTATTGTCCTCTGAGGTGGAAAGCCAGGCAGACCAGTGTGCCCAGTGTGCCCAGTGTGCCCAGTGTGCCCAGTGTGCCCAGTCCCACAGCCAGGTGAGTAACAATCTCACATTGCAGCCCAGCTGTCTTCAGACAGCCCAGCTCTGTGTCCTCCTCTCCCCATCCTTCTCCCCAGAGAGCTCCTGCCACCCACCCAGGCCCACCCAGCCCAGCGTGGGATGTCTGTCTGTCTGTCTGTCTGTCCAGATGGTTTCACTTTGCACACAAAGGCATCTGGCCCCCTCCTCCTCTCTCCTCCAGGCTTTGGGGGCTGCAGCACCAGGTCAGGAATCATCCCCTGCCCAGAGGGGTCTGCAGCAAACACAGGACCCAGCCAGAGCCTCCCAAACCCCACCACAGCATCCCAACAGCTCTGAAAAGAAGGTGTCAATACTTAAAACAAACCCCAAATCTGCCACTTTGAACTTCTTGGCAACCGGTTCAGAGCCTTTGAAGCAGCATCCCACCTCCCTCCCGGTTCAAACGCGGCCTGTGCGCCTCCCTCAGCTGGCCAGCACATTGGGACAGCACGTGATGAGTGGCTGCAGCACCCTGGCAGGCCACCAGCACCACAACAGACCCACCAGCACCCTAAAAATCCCACCAGAATTTCAGCAGAGCCAGCAACACCCCAGGAGATGCACCAGCACCCCAACAGACCCACGGGCACTCAGCAGCATGAGCAAGGAGCCGGGCCGTGATGGAGATCTGTGGGGAAGGCAGCAGCTGGGGGTTAATGCAGGGAATTAATAACCAGAAAGAAGGGATGGGCCATGGTGGTGAGGCAGAAGGCCCCTGGGATCAGGCCCTAAAGGCTGAGGTATCTGAGTCAGGCCCCACAGCCGTGACCTCGGCTCAGAGCACGGTGGGGTTTGACTCGCTGCCCGAGGCCTGGCTGGCTCCCTGGTGGGTTTTGGCTTGGCTTTCAGGGGTGGGATGAATCACTTCTCCACGCTTTTCCTCCTGCCTGGAAAGGTGAGAAACTGCTAAAACCCAGAGAAACCCCTCAAGTCGGTGATATTTCCTGTGGCTTTGCTGCAGGCGCCAGAAACCCGTCTGAACCCCGGGGAAAGGGCTCCGTGCATGCAAACAGGAGGAGAAAAACTGGTTCTGTCACACGAGTGACACTGTCCAGCCTCCTCCCTGCAGGGGACAGGGCAATGACCCTTCAGCAGGACTTGGGGGGCTCACAGAAACCCCCCCTACCTGGCTGTGCCACCGCAGGGATCTGGAGTGGGAGTGGGCTGGGAAGGGGAGCCAGCAAGGGAGGATTTTACGAGCTGGCACAGGGCAAGTGGCCAGGGACGCCTGAGCGCTGGCCGGGAGCCAGCACGACGCTCCTGCATTTATTAGGGGACCCGCTGGCTTGCCAGGAAATTACACAACAGTTAAATACTTTATACGCTGAACTAGTTTATTAAGGAACTGCTTGAGATTTTTTTCATGGAGGGACCGTTCTGGAAATGATGATGCTGCTGCGAGCAGGAGCTGGCCCCGTAACGTGCCACAGGCCGTGACATGGTGTGAGGCTCGGTGACACGGTGCTGCTGTGCTGCTGCTGCTGCTCACAGGGAAGAGGAGCACAGTGTGCAGGAAAAGGATTCATAAAACTGGAGAGCTCTCCCAGGAGCCTGCAAACAAATCCAGAAGAGCAAATCCCAACAGGCAGCTACGGTTACACATCAGCAAAGTCACGGCTGCAGCGCAGGCAGGCAAACCCACGTGGGTTTGTAATCTGTGAGTGTGGGCACTGGTGGACAAAAACCACAGTAGGATAAATCCCGCAGGAAATAAATGCTTGTTTCGTGCCTGGAATGGACACATTCCCATCAGGGCTCCCTGTGCTGGCATCCCTGCCCTGCTGTGCTCTCTGGAGATGGGATCAGACCCCACTGTGCCTTCTCAGGTCTCCACTAATTTTCCATGGATGCAACCCCAGCTGTGACTCAGCCTGGCCTCATGCACCAGGCAGGCTCTAGAGGCTGCCAGGATGGTAAATGCCAGCACAGCAGCTAATGAGGAATAATCCCTGCAGGTGAGGAGTGACTCAGGTGCAGACCCCGGGCTCGCAGGTGCCAAAGCCAACACAGATAAAATGACAAACAGCAAACCCTGAGACTAGAAATGAAACAATGCACTGAGTGAGAAGGTCACGGTATGGACTGATAGGAAAAGTCATCAAGGATATTGCAGATAAAGAAAGGAGATAAAAAATCCCCACATTTTCCTTTCATATGGCAGTGTAGGAGTGTTGACATGATGTGCTGGTGGCCGAGGGACTTTGCAGAGGGACATGACCATGGCCAGGGGGTTGCACACCCATTCCTACAGCCCATCCAGCCCCAGGGAGCACCCAGGTTTTGGTCAGTGGCCTCAGGCACAGCAGCAATTGTCTGCAGGCACAGGGAGGGGAGGGCAACCTTTTCTGATTAGGCAGGAACATCAGGGAGCCTGTAACTTCCAGGGTGGCTCCAGCAGGGAGCTCCTCAAAGGAGGGCATGAAAATCAATCTTAGATTGGATATTATATTTTATATATATATTATATTGGAAATTATCTGAGATTGGCTATTAGGAAAATGTTCTTCACTTGAAGGGCTGTCAAGCCCTGGGACAGGCTGCTCAGGGCAGTGGTGGAGTCGTCAACCCTGGAGGGATTTAAAAGATGTGGATGTGGCACTCGGAAACATGGGAATTAAAAGACACATGGATGTGGCACTTGGAGTCTGGCAGTGCTGGGTTAACAGTTGGATTTAATGGTCTTAGAGGTCTTTTCCAGCCTAAATGATTCTGTGATTCCATGAAAATTGTCTCTGCCAACACAAACCAGAAAGGTGGCGCGTGGCAGGAGGGGCATAGTCATCCTCGGGGTAACAGCGGCCTTTCTGCACCTCCCCGTGAGGAGCAGCAGAAAATGAGTTTTCCATGGCCACAACAACTGTCAGAGCAGTGTTTGCATCTCATCGATCACCTCTGGAGAAAACAGGGCCAGTGAGAGCGTGCTGACCTTTCCAGGGAAGCACCACGCGTCCGCGGGCCGGCCGCTGCCGAGCAGGAGCCACGGCTTGGCTGTTACCCTGAAAAAAGGGTTTGTCTCACTCCCTCTGGCCTCAAGGGCACAGGAATTGTGTCCCTTCAGCACTGGAAGAATGGATTCCCCGCTGGCTTTGCCCAGAATTCACCACCTCGCTGCACAAGGCCTTCTCCCAGCTCCTGCTCCCCACTCCTTTGCCTTCTGACTTTGAGGACAAGGTTGTGGGAGATCAAGAGTGCTCTGCCCTCAGCCCCCTCTGCTCCTGGGCAATCCAGGCACACACAGCCCAGTGGGCACTAGATCATCTACAACTGCTGGAGTGTCACCAGCAAGGATGTGGCAAGCAGCAGCTCTGGCCACTCACCCGTGAAATGTAAATTTAATGTAACTATTTGCAATGTAAAGTGCTTTGCACTTTGAAAAATACGCTATTATTTGTGCCTTTTATTGGAGAGAGGGCAAAAAATATATTCAGAAACAGTCTCTTGTGCGTGTTCAGTTCTTTCTGCCTCCAGAGTTATGGAGTTTATATTGAAATTTAGCAGCTGTGGGATCTGTGGACCAACAGTGCCATCACCACTAAATCATCTCTTATTTAGCTAATGCCCTTCATCGCTCGCACTCGCCTGCAAAAGCTGCATCTAGAATAGAAAATTACCTGCCAGGCTCCCAGCACACTGGTCAGGAAAATTCCTCCTTCCTTCAGTTCCTCCAAAATGCATCATCCCAATAATACCAACAATATGTTTATATATACTTCAGGACTAGTGGGTTTATTTTTAGGCAGTAATAATATTTTCCTAAGAGGTTTTTTTTTTTTTGTGGTTTTCATTCCCCTTACCAAAAGCGTCCACCTCAAAACAGTGAAATCCATTGTGAGGGAATAAATGCATTAAAGATTGTTTAATCCACCATGCTCACAATATTTTATTCTATTTAAAATGACGATGAAGACTTAACCTTCTAGTTAATATCATATTAAGGAGCTGGTTTTTTAACTGCACATCTGTAATTATTAACAAAACAAGAATAAAGGGTTCACAAACAGAAGTATTTCAATTAATTCAAAATATCGCGGGTTGGTTTTGTCATTTCCTGACTTTCCAATTCATACAATCATGGAATTAGAGAATGTTTTGGGTTAGTGGGTACCCTAAAGGCCATCTAGGACCAACTCTTGTGGCAGGTGGCTGAAAGGGACATTCACCAGAGCAGAGCCACCCCCAGCCCAGGTGAGCTCCAGGAGCTCCCTGCATCAGCCTGGTGGCACAGAAAATTCAAGACTGATGATGGAGAAGGGGATTTTCACCATTTAGTGAGGTAACAAGAGGCAGAGATAAACACTCCTGGGAGCTGCAAGGCTGGGGGGAGTGGTCTTGCCTCACACCTCGTTAGGTTTCCAGAAAGTTCCATCTGCTGCCACCGAGGGCTGCACTGAGGGGACCTGGTGGTTTTCCAGGGACAGCAAAACTTACCCCAAGCACTCTCTGAGCCACAGCCTTAGTGATGACTAAGAGAAAAACAAAAACCCAAAGGGAGAAGAGCAAAATGTGGGGCAGTAAAAGCTGTACAGGTAGTTCCCATCAATTTGCTACACCCTTCCCCAGAGGGAAGGGAGGAAGGGAAGGAAGGAAGGGAGAAAGGAAGGGAGGGAGGAAGGGAGGAAGGAAGGAAGGAAAGGAAGGAAAGGAAGGAAAGGAAGGAAACCTGGAGCAGAGAAATCCCAAAATCTTATGGCAAGATCTGCAATGCTTCTGGCATGGGAAGCCAAGGAACAGAGCACTGTGGGCAGCAGAGAGTTATTATGAAAAACCATCATTTTCTGGCTTAAACCAGTGAAAATTGGGAGCTACCAAGGTGAAGCCTAAAGTAACAGCTAAGCAACAGAAATGTCCATCCCAGAAAGCCAGATTGTGCTGAACTGACCCCAGACATGAGGATGTTGGTCTGGGTTCCCTCCCTGGGTGCAGAGGTGACACATTTGCACCTGCAGGGGTTTTGGGGCAGGGCAGGCTGGACCTGGGGAGACCCCACAGCCCTCACTCCCCAAACACTGCTCCCAGAGCCTCCCAGCAGAGCTGTGGCTGCAGGGGCTGGAGGATTCAGACATCAGTGCTCAGGCAGGACCTTGGAGGTGTCCAGGGCAGCTGACCCCAAGGATGACCACGGGCAGTGAATTGGGTCAGGCTTGGCCTCAGCTCCCCTCACCCCACAGACCTCAGAGACCTGGGGGCCCCAGCACATCCATCATCTCCTTCCCAGGCTTCTGCCACTTTTCTGCCTGGTTTTCCTTCTCGTTCAGCACACACAGGGATGGGTTAAAACCCAAAGCCATTTATAGTAATTATGCTGAAGGTTGTCTACAGATAATGCAGGAAATAACACTGGATTTGGAAAAAAACCTCCACTCTTAGCTTTAATAAAAGCATTTCAAAGCCCTGGAAGGTTATTTATAGGGTGTGTAAATGTAACTGGAGGGGAGGCAGAGTAAAGGGAGTTCAAAGGGTGTCTGTGAAAAGAAAAAACCCACTGTGTTATTGACACTGCTTCCTGCTTTCTCACACTCAACAACCTTCTTAAAACAAACTAGAGGAAACAACAACAAAAAAAAGCTACTGAGAGCTATTTGAGATTAAATAATACTTTTTGACAGCTGGTAGGAAAGGGACTGGTTCTGCATTCATGCTTACAATAGCATGCTGCTCCCAACCCTCACTGGCACTGTAGAAGCATCTGAAAGCCCAGAGGGAGCTGCGGGTCGGGGCTGGCAGGGACACAGGGATGGCAGGGACACAGGGATGGCAGGAGCATGGGGACAGGGATGGCAGGGACACAGGGATGGCAGGGACACAGGGATGGCAGGAGCATGGGGACAGGGATGGCAGGGACACAGGGATGGCAGGGACACAGGGATGGCAGGAGCATGGGGACAGGGATGGCAGGGACACAGGGATGGCAGGGACACAGGGATGGCAGGAGCATGGGGACAGGGATGGCAGGGACACAGGGATGGCAGGGACACAGGGATGGCAGGAGCATGGGGACAGGGATGGCAGGGACACAGGGATGGCAGGGACACAGGGATGGCAGGAGCATGGGGACAGGGATGGCAGGGACACAGGGATGGCAGGGACACAGGGATGGCAGGAGCATGGGGACAGGGATGGCAGGGACACAGGGATGGCAGGGACACAGGGATGGCAGGAGCATGGGGACAGGGATGGCAGGGACACAGGGATGGCAGGGACACAGGGATGGCAGGAGCATGGGGACAGGGATGGCAGGGACACAGGGATGGCAGGGACACAGGGATGGCAGGAGCATGGGGACAGGGATGGCAGGGACACAGGGATGGCAGGGACACAGGGATGGCAGGAGCATGGGGACAGGGATGGCAGGGACACAGGGATGGCAGGGACACAGGGATGGCAGGAGCATGGGGACAGGGATGGCAGGGACACAGGGATGGCAGGGACACAGGGATGGCAGGAGCATGGGGACAGGGATGGCAGGGACACAGGGATGGCAGGGACACAGGGATGGCAGGAGCATGGGGACAGGGATGGCAGGGACACAGGGATGGCAGGGACACAGGGATGGCAGGAGCATGGGGACAGGGATGGCAGGGACACAGGGATGGCAGGGACACAGGGATGGCAGGAGGATGGGGACAGGGATGGCAGGGGGATGGGGACAGGGATGGCAGGAGGATGCTGGCTGTGGGAAGAGCTGAGCTCTTTCCTGCAGCATCAGTGGGCTGAGGTGCTCCCACGAGGTTCTCCCTTGGACCATCATCCCCCAGCATCACCCACAGCTCCAGGGGTATCCTTGCAGGATCAGTGGTTTTCATTCCCCCAGGCTGAGCTCACTGATCTCCATCTCGTGAGGACCCCAATTATTTTGGGATGCAGCTCTGGCCTCCCTGCCACACTCGCTGCCACTGGGCTTTGGTGGGAGACAGCACCAGCTGCTGGGGGCTGCCCACGCAGGCTCAGTTCAGGAGACGTGGGAGAAATTTTCCTGGCAGAAACTTGGCTCGAGGCAAAAATAAAATCATGTAGTGCCATCATTTCCTCACGGCTCTGGAGCATCCGTGGGCTGAACAGGGTAAAGAGGGAGGCTGAGGTCTGCCCTGCAGCTCCCAACTTCTCCAAGGGGCACCTTCCCACTCCTGATCCCTGGCCCTCAAGAAAACCACCCCATGCACCTACAGAAAACTCTCAGATTTCTCCTTCAGCAGGCTCACCCACAAATTCATCCGCAGCATTTTCCGTGCAGGATCCTTCCAAACCCAGTGCTTCACCCCGTTTCTTCAGGTCTGTCTGGGGAATGACCTGAAGATCTTTGCCTGGTGAGAATGTGGGGTGGTAACAAATGTTCTCCATTGTAGCAGTAAGGAAAAGAAAAAAAAAAAGAAGTGATGGAGGAGGAAGAGAGCTCTATTCCTTGCAAGAACCAGGGTGGGGAGGGAGGCACACCTGGTTAAGGACAAGGATTTTATCCCTTCGGTTTATCCAGCCCCTGCTGTGTCCTGAAGTCTCACCTGGAAACCTGCCCCAGTCGTCCAGAGCTGACCTTTCTGCTTCTAAAAATGCTTGCACTGCGTGCTAATGAAGCCGGGAGGGCTGGAATCACGGGACATGAAAGCTGCACAAACACAGATCCTGTGAAGTGTCGTCTTCATCTTTTGCTGTTCCCTTAAAACACAAACCAATCACAGCACATTGCACACGGAATTGCTGAATGAGCAGCGAGCCCCGGGGCACGGAGCCCGTGCTCCAAATGGGGAAATCGCCGTGGCCGGCCAGGAGCAGCCTGAGAGCCCCGGGCTCTGCTAACGAGCACTCCCCACACGGCCGGGGTACGACAGCAGCTCAGCTCGGGGGGTTCATCCCACCCCTCCTCCCGCCTGGTTTGGGGCAGAGACACCTTTGAGCAGAGGAGAGGAGAGTTTGGATGTGCAAAAAAAGCAGAGCAGCTGGGAGAGGAGTGATGCTGGGTGAAAACATCGGGATGTGAGGCATTTTCCTCTTTGCAGAAGCCAGAGTGGTGCAGGAGAGCCACGGGCTGGGCTGGCTGCTCCCCTCCTGCTCCGGGAGCCAGCCGGCGTGTCGGATATTCATTCATTTTGGGTTAACTATCTTTTCCATTTCTGAGCAGCTTCAATTTTCCTGATGTCTCGGGGAATGGTTTATGAGGAAATAGAGCCTTGAGGGTGGACAGATGGAGAAAAATCTCCCTTCTCACCGAATTGATCACTGTAATCTTTCATCTGCTCAGCGCAGGCTGGGGCTGCTGGCATGTGGAGGTGCCACAGCTTTACCTGGGGATCGGCATGTCCAGAGGTGAGGAGCCCCCGAGTGAGACTGGGAGGAGGATGCACAGCACAAACCCAAACCATTGCACCCGACAGAAGAAGAGGAGAGGAGATGGGGGGGTTCAGATCCAAAAACCTGAGCAGCCTCAGGGTCTGCCCACAGAGAGCACTGGCACAGATTTAATTGCTACCCTTGCTCCCTCCNCTGCTGTCCTTGTTATGAAGCACTTGTGTAACAACACAGCCACACTAGAGGCTGTGACCAAAACTCTAACAGTGCTTACAGGGACACACTGTGGGATCTCCAGTGCTGGCAAAGCTCAGGAAGGGGTTAAATAAACAGCTCCTGGGAATGATTTTGACACAGATCAACCTGCCTGAGGGCAGGAAAATAGACCTTGGAAGGTCTGTTTCCTTCTGGTATTCCCTGATGCAGTGACATCACGGGTACCTTTTCCCTGCCCAGTCCTGCAAAGTTCTAGGGTTGCTGAAAACGTGAGTAGCTTAAGCTGGTGCCAGTGGAAGAAACATCTTCCCTCAATGGGACACACTGGTTAGCTGGCATTGAGCAAAATAAATAAGAAAAGAGCATGCAAGGAACCATCCTGATACCCCAATTTCAACCAGGTCTGTAGGGAAGGAGCTGAGCCTTCACCTTTACATGGTGTAATTCCAGTGCCTGCACCCAGACACTCAGGGTGGAGCCCGGGTGATTCATTTAACCATCACCCTTCTGGTCCCCAGACACCTTCTCAATCCTCCTCCTCCCTCAGGGCTCACTTTTCACTTCCAGGCTGTCCAAGTTGCTCAGGAGAGCAGCCCCAGCCCACCCAGCTGACCCCAACCTGCCCAGTGGTGGCACCCAGGATGGCAGGACAATGGCCCAGCCATGGGGAGGTCTCTTGCCAGGACCCCCAGCAGCAGCAATGAACCCAGACCTGGGATGAACCCATCCATGGGAGGCCTGGTGGTCAGGCCATGGGGTGAGGCAGCCTCTGAGATCCTCCACATCCTTCTCTCCTTTGGCTCCAGTTCCTCCCGTGACTCTCAATTAACATTTAAGATTTCACTGAATAGCTGGCTGATTTATTTCATTTCTAGGGCCAGTAATTTATGGAAATGTATTCTTAAAAATCAAATAGAATGCACTTTACTAATAGCTGGGCCATTCTCTGACATTTCGCAGAGTAAATGAGCATTTGTGCCCAGTGGCGTGTTGTCCCATGACTGAACCCCTATAAAGGGCTTCCAAAATATCTATTAGCCAAGCTCATTAGCTTAAATATCATTAAAATAAATTATATTTCTCTACACTTAGGCCCCAAAGTGCACACTACTCTCAGCGGTTACAGGTCAAACGCTCACTTACTCTAAGGACTCTGTGCTGAAAATAGAAAGGGTGTTAAAATTAGTTTACACATCTGCAGTGGTACAGAAATGATGTGCCCGTGCCTCACTGATCAGCTTAAAAGCGTTAACATTGCACATGCAGAATTTTCTTTCCCATAAAAATCAACTTTAACGTTTCCTGCTGGTTCTGTGAACATTAAAAAGATCTTTACCTTAATTGTTCAGCTTTTTCGATTTATTCATGTATCCATTTCTCCCGCGTAGAGGCCCAGCTCAAGGGAGTAATTCAAGGTGGGTTTATTTTGGTGTAGCCCAGTTTCTCACATTTCTGGTTTCAGTTCGGGGGGGGGGGCCGGTTTGTTTATATTCCCATTAACCAGGCATAAAATAAACAGAAGTAGCACCAGCTCCCCTGAAACCAGCCCAGCTCAATTAGGCTGATTTAAAGCACAGCCCATCAGCAGCGCAGATTTACGGCCCCTGCCCGGCGCCGCCCGGCCCCGCTCCCGCTGGGCTCGATGCTCCTCTGCCTCCAGCAGCTGCCACCGAGGGATTGCTGCCCATCCCAGCCCTTGTCCCCAGCCAGGATGCGGCAATGGGCTCCCTGGTGGCCCTCCAAGTGCCACCCTCACACAACAAACAAGGCAGGGGTGTACAGGGACACCTGGAGATGATAACACATAAAGCAGGTAGTTTTGAAGAGCACAGATGATGATTTATGTTGTGGTGGCTTTGCTGAGCCAAAAGGGAGCTTGTCCTTCTCTTTCTCGTCATGCCTCAGCACCAAGTTGTTTCCAAAACTCCAAAGAGTTGCATTTATGTGACTGTAGGGCTGAAAAGGCTGGAGAGGGACTTTTTGCAGGGACTGTAGTGACAAGATGAAGGAGGACAGGTTAGATTACACACTAAGAAGAAACTCTTATCTGTGAAGGTGGGGAGGCCCTGGCACAGGGTGCCCAGAGAAGCTGTAGCTGCTCCTGGATCCCTGGAAGTGTCCAAGGCCAGGCTGGACAGGGCTTGGAGCAGCCCGGGACAGTGAAAGGTGTCCCTGCTGATGGCAGCAGAGATAGAACAGGATTGTCTTTGGGATCCCTCCCAACTCATTCCATGATTTTCGTTAGAATAGGGAAGTTAATGGGATGCAGTGGCATCACCAAGGACATAGCTGGGCGTGTGTGATTGCAGGGAAGTCACACTGTGCTCTACTGAACCCCGCGTTTGGGCAGAGATCCCGGGTGGCTCCAACGGCTCCGGGCTGAATTTGCAGAAGTTAAAGTTAGTGATGAATAATCTCGTCACGGCACAGCGACCACGGCAACCCACAGAGTGATTTTCACAGCCAGCTCCTGACAGGCTGAAGCAACAAGACCTTTTGACCTCGAAAGAACACCCTCCCAAAACGTTGCTCGGGCAGGTACCTGAACCCCAACCCCGCAGCTGCTCCAGCTGCAAACCAGGGCTGCACATCACTCATCTCGGGAGAGAAAAAGTACACGTTATTACCAAAGCAATTCGTGTGTTGCTATTCTCAAAGCATCCCACGAGCTGGATTTTCCTTGTTAGCGGCACCTCGAGAACATTGCTGGCAGTGTAAGAGAAACCCAGCGCTGAGGTCCCCCCGTCTGGGCTGTGACAGATTGCTCGGAGAAACAACGCGGTGATTGAGGAGCCGCGCTAATCACGGCAATTGATATAAATTACCGTGTCAGCTACACCGATGCCGCAGTCTGCAGGTTCACACCTCATTAAGCTTCCAAGTGCCAAATGAATCAACAGGGTTCAGCAGAACCATGCTTAATTAATTGTTGTAGCAATAGGGAAAAAAGTAACGGAAAAAGAGAATCAGAACTCCCGGCGCAGGCGGGCGGGCTTGCACAGACTGAAACTCTGCTCCGGTTTAGCATTTGAGATTAAAGACGCCCACGGACTAATCTCAGCCAGCAGAGAATTGCCAGGGGCTGGTTTTGGACTAGGGTGGAGTGAAAATTCAGGCTGGCGACTCGCAGACGTTTTTCCTCGAGTTGTGCGGAGTGTTTTGCATGGAGCTCTTCTGTCGCCTGTGAAATCTCCGGGTTTTGATTTCCCACCCCACCCGCAGCGGGCAAAGGCCACTGGGCACCTCGGAGCCTCTTGGAGCTGATGGAAATCGCAATTCAGCAGCTTTTTCTCAAGCCAAATGTGTCCATTTTTTTCCCTGTCTGTATTCCCCAAAGCAAGATGCAAACTTACCAGAGAGGGACGAGGCCAGGAAAGCTGTGGTCTCACCTCTGGCTGAGCTCCCAGCCTCTTTCTCCATGGACTGTGCTGTGCCAGGCTGCTGAAAGGACACAAAGTCAAGCTCGGGACAGAACAGCAGCCACATCTGAGCTTGAAAAGCGAAGGACTCTCCAGTCACGATGTCCTTGTCCTCGCAGGGGGCTTTTCCTCCAGCGCACGACAGTGCCCAAATCCTCATCAAAGCCTGGAAGTCCTGGAGCTCAGGGAATGCTGAGGAAAGGCCTGTGGGCTCATGCTGAGCACAGAGCCAGCCCGCACAGGCACTGATTGTGGCATCTTTAGGATGGATTCAGCCCAGCAGCAGCAGCATCCAGCTCCCCAGAGTGGAGTTACCCAGCCCGCCCGTGGAGCGGATCCAGGCGGGACCGCGGCTCTCGCTCTCCAGGGGAGGTTTGGATATCCTCTCCTGCCTTCCCTCACGCGTGTTCCGCCAGCTTAAAGCCTCCCTGGAGCTCCCATCTGCTCACCACACAGCTTGTAATTGCGTGTGTAATGCGAGGGGCAGTTCAGCACTCAAACCACATTCCCAGCCTTGGATGTCTCCGGGTGTTTGCACTTTCCCCGGCGCTGCCGCTCATCCGGCCCGCTCTCCCTGATCTATAAAACATCCATCCAATATTGATATCCCGGCAGGGACTGACAGATCGTGGCTGTCACTGCTTTGCCTCAGCGTTCAGGCCCAGTTACACCAGATCACCCAGTCTCTCTGCACCATTGATTCACCTGTGAGCTCAGGAACTTGCCAGCAAAATGCAAATCGAAGAGAAAAACAGAACATGAACGCAGATTTCACCTCTTTCCTGCTTGTAACTGGGCAGCACCACTGCCTGGCAATGGAGCTTTACTGCTGGAATCTTAAGGGATCCTGGGGTGCCAGGAGTGCAAGGGGGGTGCCCGTGGTCACTCAAGAAAGCAGTCATGAGTCAGAATGACCCGTCCTCATCCCTCATTGTGCCTGGGGTGGGACCCAGGGGAAATACCCAGGCAATTTCAAGGAATCCGGGACTGTTCTAAAGCATCCTTGGCAGCCAGGAAAAGCTGACAGTGCAGCTCCAGCCCTTTCTGCAGGGCCTGGTCGGGTCGGAGTCCATGGGGAAGGAGGATGTGGATCCCTGGGCAGCCACAGGCTCAGGGATGGGCATTCCCAGCACAGAGCTTCCCACATTCCCACGGACACGTGCACCAGGGTCTGCTTCTCATTATCAATGAAAATATCTTCCCATGACTCGCCAAAATCCAACAGATTCTCTTCATGGACTGGTCTGTGACTTTCCTCACATTACTTTGAATCACTTCCCCTACTGAGCTAATACATCACTATTTTATTTAGTTTCTCTTTTTCCCATATAAATCTCTACTAAATTAATAAAGCAAACGTTTCTTTAAGAAAAAATACCTAAACCGTATTTCTAAGCCTCAGAATTACTGTTCTAGCAACAAGCAGTATTAAAAAAATACATTAATTGCAGTTTGAGAAAGAGGTTTTGATGAAGTTGGATCCAGAAATACTTGCATTATAAATATTTATATTGTAAATATTTTGTTCTCTTACACTTATTACCGCAAATCAGTGCGATAACATTTCTGCCCTTGTTTCATTTTAAGGGATTTAAGGTGCAAATTGGAGGATTAGCAATCCAAACAGAATAGCAGGAATACAAACAGGCTTCCAAGCCCATTCCTAAAAGCCAATTGCCAAAGAGTCTCTGTTCTCAAGCGAGGAGCCCAACACAGGTTCTTGTGTGGAAAGTCTCTTCACACCTTAATTACAGCTCCTGCCAACCACTTCAGCTCTGGAGTGGGATGTTTTCTCTGGTGAGAGGATACCATTAGTGCAGGGAGCAGCATCCAGGGAAATCACCTCGCAGGGGGAGCTCCTCAGGCTTCTGTTTTTAGCCACTTTGAAAAGCAAATTGATTAACACACACACACACACACACACACACACTTGTGTGNACACACACCCACTTGTGTGGGCACACACGCCCTTCCGCGCCCGTGCTGGGTTTGCACTGACACCCAACAGCTCTGCAGTTTATGAGCAAAGTGTGATTTAGGACTTTTCATTAGGGTCATTAAGAGCCGTTTGCAGCTATCAGAATCGTGGAATATCCTGAGTTGGAAGGGATGTACAGATCATCCAAATCCAGCTCCTGGCCCTGCACAGGACACCCCCAGAGTCCCACCTGGTACCTGAGAGCACTGTCCAAACCTGCTGTGTAATAGATTCAGGAAAGGCATATCACTGCAATTATTCATAGCTCAAACCTTCGGGATTTCAGAGCATAATCATGTTAGCACCAGTATCTTTTGGAACAGAGATTTATCCCAATTTTTAGGCAGTGCTGTTCCCCTTACCCTCTGAGAGCCTCCGCACCCTCCACCACTGAGACCGATGGAGTTCGCTGTCAGACATCTGAAGGTAAAAAGCAACTTTCCCCTGGTGCCCCATGCCAAATCCTTGTCTAATCCTTCACACCGTGGAAAAAGGACTGGAGCACTGCCAGGCACCTCGGTTCAGTTTCACAGCTCCTGTACGTGGCTCCCTCAGCTCTTTGATGCAGCCGGTGTGGGTGAAGCTGGGATCGTCCCACACGGTGCTGCAGGATCACCTGGACACAGCCAAGCCTGCTCGGATTGAGTGTAACTCCTCACAGAACTGCCCCACGGTGCAGATTGTGTGTAACTCCTCACAGCACTGCCCCACGGTGCAGACTGTGTGTAACTCCTCACAGCACTGCCCCAAGGTGCAGAGTGTGGGNACTCCTCACAGCACTGCCCCAAGGTGCAGACTGTGTGTAACTCCTCACAGCACTGCCCCATGGTGCAGAAGCTCACAAAAAAGTGCTAAAGCAATTAAAAACAGAACAGGATTTACACCATGACTTCAACTTTGATAGTGTTCCCCCTCCAGGTGCGTTATTCCCGGGATGTTGCAGACCCTGTGCGTTGCTCGTGGTGATGGCACTCAACAGGTTCTGGGCAGTTTTTATCCCTCAGGTATTTTGCAGTCGGACTGACAGACTGATTTGCAGAGTTACCAGCTGGCAGCAGCAGGAGCCAGCAGGAGAACGAGCAGCACATCACCCTATTGCCACCCCTCTCCCATCAGGGATCTGGGAGCGTGACAGGGAGAAGCAGCTGTGCAGGAATAAAGCTCCTTGTTCAGGACAGCAGCTCCTGACAGCCCATCCCATGCTCTCCTGCCTCTCCCTGCACTGGCTCCCACTGTCCTGAGCAACTCCCTCCTCAACCCACAGCACAAAGCATCGCACTTGCTTTTTTTTTGTAATGTCATCACTGGAACCCAGCCTCACAGCTCGGATGCTTTGACCTTGTCTGCTGCGCTCCCACATTCAGATTTCAAAATTAATCATCTAATTCCAGGTAAGTGGTTTTAAATTCGGCCGAATGGGGCATGAATCTTGCTGGATGGGAAGTGCAGGTCTCTGCAGCGAGATGGATGAAGCCCTGCTAACGCTCCCTGTTTTGTTTCAAGGTTTCAGTAGCAATTGCCTGCTCTAATTCGAGACGGGAAGACTCGCTGCAGGGTAATTAAGCACGTGGGGAGCTCAGGAGAGCCGCCTGCCAGCACCTGGCAGTGGGATTCCCCTTCCAGAGGCACCTGCACTAAATGGTAATTCCTTCCCTCCATTTCCCACTCCTCTCCCGACGCTTCTCCCGGCAGCTCGGAGGAACAGATGGAGCAATCACCCTCCTCCTCTCCCCGGCACGGACCCCTGCTGCTACCCAGCGCTGTAATACACATAATTAGGCAAATCAATGGACAATGCAGCATATTAGAGGAGGTGGAGTTACATCAAGGCAAAACACGGATCCCTATTTATTTACTGCAGGAAATGGGACATTTCTGCATAATTGCCAAAAATTGCCGACAGGAGATGAAATGTAATCACAGCCCTGGCAGGTAAGGTGCAGCCAGCAGGGCACTACCTGGATTGTTCGGAGCACAGCTGAGGGGATTTCGGTCTCATCTCGATCTAATGTTGATTTATGCTTTAAACATCTCATTAGCATTTACGAGCTCCACTCTCAAATCTCTCACACGTCCGTAATTAGAGAGGGGGATGTTTGCAGCCGCTCACCCCAGCACTGACTGCACACCAAAAGCACAGCTGAAGGTTGCAAAGTGCTCCTTGCAGGCAGCAGCCATCCCTGCCCTCCCAGGGAAGCCAAGGGCCAAGCACTCACAGCTGCTGGCTCCTGGCAAAGGTGGCTGCTGAGCCTTCCCCTCCTGTCACTCCGCAGGCACAGCCCTGTCTCAGGTCAGCGCTGGCTCTCTGCTCCCTGCCCAGCAGTTTCTCTCCTCTGCTCCCTGCCCAGCAGCTCCTCTGCTCTGCTCCTTCAGCCCTCACAGCTCCCACCCCGTGCAAAGCAGGACGTGGTGAGGTCTCACCACATCCCAACGGCAGAATGAGAGAGAATAAAAAATAATATAAAATAAAGTATGTTGACATAAAGAGCAGGTGTGCTGCGGATGAGCATCCTGTGAGCAGAGATGGGATCTCCTGGAGCAGGATAACACTCAAAAAGAGGGGCTCTACGTGGAGAAGAGGGGTGCAAGCCAAATCAGTGATGAGTGACAGAGGTTTTTCTATTTCTAGGCTCTTCAAGGAGGGTGATCTTCCTGGCAGGAGGAAACACCAGGGATCTGTTTCCAGGTTTTGCACACACTCAGTGGGTTTTATCCTGGTTTATGGACTCAAACTGTGCCCCAGGACTGCCTGAGAAAAGGACCTGTCCCAGAGAGGCACCAAAGTCTTGTTCAGGTGGTGCTGAGGCCTCACAGATGCAGAGGGCTCAGAGGTGTTTGATGGAGGCTCTGATACGCAGAGGAACAGAGGCCAAGCCTTCAGAGGTTTCTGAGGTCTGATTTTGGCCAGCTCTGTCAGATTTCCAGGGATTTCGAGAAGCAGTGACTCCAGTGAGTGAGCAGCTCCCAAGGCACTGATGGCCTTTAGTCACTTGGATGCTGATGCACAGAAAGGTGTTTAAGAATACATCAGAAATGGCAGATTTCAGCTTCTCGCCCTTGCTCTGCACAAAGGCAGTAGCAGAGAGAGAAATCTCCACTGGCAGATTTGAGTTTTACTCCTTTGATTTGAGTTTTACTACTTTTCACTCTATTTCTGTGTTCCCCTTCCAGAGTCTGGACCTTCCTGAGTTAGGCCTGGTACCTCTGTGAAACCAGGGAAAATGATTTCCAAAGTCACT
This sequence comes from Drymodes brunneopygia, assembly GCA_013400955.1. NCBI lineage: Eukaryota > Metazoa > Chordata > Aves > Passeriformes > Petroicidae > Drymodes > Drymodes brunneopygia. The sequence continues at coordinate 421,919 of VZTZ01043072.1, forward strand.
CAGCACATCCACATTAAAGACAGGGACTGACCACAGAGCTCCTGGTGTCTCTTGGGAGTAACATTATCACCTGCTGACCTTGCTGCTTTCTAAATCTGAAAGGTTTTGTTCTTTTCCATGCTCATCACTTCTCCCACAGAAATGATCTGCTCTTGGGTCAGAGCTGTCCTTCATCTTAGTCCTCACCTCAGGGACACAGATCTTGTTTTTGTCTCCAAATATCCTCAAGGTGCCACCAACTGTGCTGCTGTATGGTGGCTTATGATACGAGAAAACATTTAAAGAATTGCAAACCAACATTACCAAGTGCATTTTGGATCTGATCTCAGTCAGGTCACCAAATTCAGCATTTGCCGAAGCGGGACTGTCACTTCTCCAAAATCTAAGGATATAAAAATAGCCTGATTTATGGGTACCACAGTATTACAAACCCAGAGTTTTTGTGTCAGTGCAAAATCATGCCTCACATGTGCCCACGTACCACGAAAAAGGGGAGGAGCAGATCCAGGACAGGCTCAGAAAACCCTTGGGTGACTCAGACAAGCGACACTGGCACCATTTGTTTGTTTGCTGTAAAGGTACAAACGTCACCCACTCTGAAACGCTTGGGAAGGGTCTGCAAGTCCCCATGAGAGACTTCCCTGGTGCTCCTCCTGCTCCCACCCCGGCCTGGGGGATCCTCTCTGCTCCCTGCGGCTCCACATTCATTTTCTTCTCCCAGCTTATCTCCCCCAGCTTTGGAGTGCATTCTTCCTTATCTCGGAGACAAATAGCCTCCACGGAGAGCTCTGAGCAGCACAGCAATTTATCTGCCTGACATGTGCTTCCCTGTTTGTTTTCTGCAGCCTTGAGCCATGGGCTGGGCTGTGACAACACTCAGCTGTGGCACTGGTGGAGGGTCACCCGGCCCCTTCACTCGGGGCTCTGAATCAATTGCCTTGGCCATATTTATCATTTATTGCACTAAATCAGCTCTAATCGATGCTTTCTTGTTTTGACGTGCAGCAAAGCATTTACAAGCTTTTTACAAATCTGTTTGGAATTAAGAAAGGCCAGGGGAAAAAAGAAGATACTTAATCAATTCCGCTCTAATTTTTAATTCAGGGACAGAAAGGAAAAAGCACTATCCCCATGAGAAAAGGGAACAAAAATCAAACCCCCACTTGTGTTTAGCTCCTTCTGATGGTTTCCAGTATTTCACTTGTTGCTTTTAACACCCTGGTTTTAAAGCACTACATGAACAAGCATGTCCCTAAGACATCTCCATCCTTTTCCAGCCAACTCCTGGATGCAAAGGCCTCCCTCCCCTCTAAATAAATGTGGCTTTTTAGGAGTTCCTTCTTTTGTGTGTTTTATTGTTGTTTTCATTTGTTTTTTTTCCCCCAAGTGCTGATACTCAGTAAGCCTCAAGTTTGGCTAAACACAGTATTAAAGCTCCATTTTTCTTTTAGGAATATCTGTGTGCATTCTTTTTGGAAAAGCAAGGCTTCCCTCACACTGCTCAGCCTCAGCACTCCAGGNCAGTGTCTGTGTGCATTCTTTCTGGAACTGCTCAGCCTCAGCACTCCAGGTGTGCAAAAACTTCACACCCCACCCCTAGAGAGGTCAGATAAAATTGCCATCAATCAATCCACAACAATCAACATCCCTTATCAGCTCCACAACCAGGAAACACAAAATTTTACACAGCTTTCTCCAGCCCCTGTTCAGCTGCAGAAGTTCCTGAATTCACCCTTGGAATTTGGGGAGAGCAGAACCATTGCTCTTTTCTCCTGAAGTGATTTCCCCCCCTTCTCTCAGACTTTGGCAGCTCCAGTGTGGATTTTATTGCTGGCATTTAGAAGAATAAGTGCTCTCTGACACACAGGATGGGAAAGGTTTCTCCCCCAGGGAACAGAACACAGAGACTGATTAAGCCACCAGCAGGTATTTAAGAACATAAAAAATATTGGCAGGTGAGGGTTGCAGCTCTCACTGAGCAGGAGCTGGTGCAGGAACAGAGCTCACCTGCTGATTTCCAGCAGGGAACAGCACTGGTGAAGAATAAGTCCTTTAGCTAAGAGTTTTTATACACTTTTTAATAGGGAAAAGGTTGAAAAGTAATCAAAACTTGCTTCTCCAGAGGAGTGAATCAGGTGCTCCTGTTGGGTCTGTGCTCCTGCTGAGCCGAAGCTGGTGGTCTGTGTTCCATCTTCCCAAATCATTCTCTAGAGCTGAATAACAGCAGATGATTGATTGGCAGCAGCCACCTGGTTTTAATAACAGAAATTAGCTAACAAACTGTATTAACCTGACTGAGTTGTTTGAACATTTTAAAGGGAAGAAAGGATAAATAAGGTGGCCAAAGCTGTGGGCCAGACTAACAAAGCCAGGACCACCCAGGCCAGGTTTGCTCTCAGTCCTGTTCCACGATCCACAAACTGTTGTTCCTTCATTCGGGTTCACATGACTGTGGTGGAACTGAGAGCATCTGCAAAAGAAACATCAAATACTTGGGATTTCTGTTCTTTAAACAGCAACAGAAATGTCCACACATGGAAACATTTCAAAAAGAGCGAAAAAAAAATGAATACGTGACAAAACTGCTGAAAGAATTTTTGGAAGAATTGCAGAAATATGAACCTCTATCTCTCAGACATAAAAGATACAACCATTGGACCTTGTATTGATGGCATAGAAATTTCTTTTATTTTGTACAAAAAAAATTACAGAATTTACATAATTTAAAATAATTTGCCATCCCTTTTTAAACCATTTAAACCATTATTTAAAGTGGTTTGCTATGAAGCATTTTACAATACCAGTATAATGTCATAAACAAGTTTATACAAACAAAATGAGGATATTTTTCAAGTAAATCCCAACAGCTAAAGAAAATTAAAATGAGTCACTTCATTTGTATTTGATTAGGACATCATTCTATCACTGAATAAGCTTAATGAAAACAGTTTCTAGAAGTTTATTGAAACTATACAATCTCACATCAAATATGAGACTCTGTTGAATTGGAGAAAAATAAAAATTAACTGTGAGAGTATCACAACAGTCCTATCAGTTCTTTTCAAAGCAGTCTTGTCCTCCAACAAAAAAGAAAAACATCTTTGTGCAGTTCAGGACAGCCTTGGGACAGCTCATTACAGAACAAGCTGTGAGTTAGTGGGTCACACTGTGCTCCTGCACAGTCCTTCAGTCTTCATCTTCATTTGTGCTGCAGAGAAAAAGCAAAGGGTTTGGCTTGGGAGACACCTCCAAGAAATTTCCCTTCCCAGCAGCATCTTCTGAAAATCTGTCAGGCTCGGGTACAGGGTTTTCTTCCTGTTCCTGTGAAATGCAGCCTGCAGTAGCCAATCCTTCAGGCTGCTCTGAAATTCTCATTGCAGAGTGGATTTGCATTTCTAATTCTTCCACCAGTTTTCCAGGAGGAGTCGTGGATTGCAAGGAAACCTTTGATTTTCCATCACCGACCTCCAGTCCCGAAGTGTTTGTGCCCTGCCTTAATCCATTACAGTCAATAAGTGGAGCTGTCCTCTCCTCCTGGAGCGTGCCTTGGAAAGAATTTATTTCCCCATCTTCGCTGGTCGAGGACTCCTGCTCATCTGAATCAGAGCCTTCTGTCTCAGATGATGAAGTGCTGCTGGATTCTTCAGAGTCACTTGTCTCCGACTCGGAGCAAAGCAGCTGTTGCTTGGAAACTGTGCCAGCAGCTTTTAACGCCTTCTCTTCCTCCTGTACCAGCACTGCTGCTGCCTCCAGCTCCTCCAGCTCCAGCCCCATGTGGGACTTGCTCAGCGTGGCTTTCTGCAAGGACTCACAGAGTGCAGCCAACTTTTTTGACCTTTAACAAAGAACAAGATATGTTATTAAACCTGACAAACAGAACTTTCCCATTCGATAACGAGAGCACGGATCTTAAACATTTCTTCCATTTGCTTGGTATGCAGGCAACTTTCTTCTTAAACCCTGATTGTAAAAGTAGGTGTTACAGGAGGAAAAAAAAAATCAGAAGGATTCACAATTCCAATTATTTAGGGTAGCTTTTCCCACAAGGTTAGACAATATCCCACTGAAAGGCTTTGAGGATACTTTCAGGGAAGATCCTGCTGCTGGATCAGTGCAGTGCACAGTGAGGGAGATCTCAGAACAAACCTCAGGTTTTCTGCCTTTAGCAGCACAGGGCTGGCTGGCTGAAGTTTATGTGCAGCAAAATAATTTTGACTTCCTACCCTCCCAAATGTATGTGTGAAATGCACATGAACCAAGAGAACATTCTGATTAGTGATCCCTTCTCCTCCTCTCCCAGCCAGCCTGGTGCTCCCACAATCACAGGCGATGTTCAATACTCTGGCTGCAGATGTACTTCACCCTTCACTGGGAACTCAGCTGGAATATAATTCAGCAGGAGTGCCAGGACCATTTAGATAAATGCCCCTAATAAAGCAGACACACCACACTGGCTTCAAATCTCTGGTGCAGCCCTATCCATTTCCTCGAGGGTTGGAAGGCAGCACGTGCTTTACCAGAAAAGGGCACCATGGATTTATAAACAGAGACTAAAAAGTGCCTCGAAATGGAGGGGGGCGAGGGCAGAGGGGAAAACGGGTATAAAAACCCAAACATACATCCTGTTTCTTGTTGTGGAGCTTGGCCTCAGACTATCAATCAGCTTTTCACCACTTCCTGCAGCAGCAGGTCTGCTGTAAATCCTGCAATAACTGACTGGGTTTCATTTCCTCTGCCAGAGCTGTGAACCTGCAAGGCACGACACACTGACACTGGAGCAAGGAGCTGGGCATGTAATACATGGCTCCTGCCAGGCAGAAGTTAAAGTGCTTGTTCTCTCCCTTGGATAATTTTAAAGATCTTTATATTCTATTTCCCAGGGGGCGTAATTACTCAGTATAACGTAGATGCTTCCAGTTATTTTTTTTTTTTTTCTCCTAAAGGAATTGTATTTTTAAGTGGGGGAAGGGAAATTCAGTGCAGCTTCTTACACGTTTTACAGACAGTGCAACATCTAAATGCTTTGAAAACTTTGAATAAACACACTAAACTTCCTTAGTTCAACCCATAGACTAGGAAACTGAGAAAAAAATTTCCCAGAAGTAAAGCAACAGAAAATTTATAATTCTAGAATTTTCAAATCTAAAGCTAAGAATTAAATGCAACATCATCCTAGCAGCCTCTAATAAAAAGAGGGGTACTAAATTTTAAAAAGATATTAGAAAAACATTTTCTTTCTGGCAACTTGCTTCCAATTTTTTGTCAGGGACTTGCATTTTTCTCGAAAAGTTACAGGGGATTTGAGAAATTGCCAACTTAACAGGGAACAAAGCAAGCATTCTCCCTGCTCCTTCAGCAGAGAGAAAGGAAAGGAAGCCAAGTGATACATTGAGAGGCTCATGGAGCCTTGCAGGTAGGTGGGAACAGAACAAGTGGCTGCAGGGAAATCTGCTTCCTGAGCACACTGGGCAGAAGCTGATTTATACCCCGAGTCACAAGAGTTTATATCCCTTTCACAAAGCATTTTGCTTTGCTTTGGAAACAGCCTCTTTCCTTCCTTCTGATTCTCTGTGCACGTGTCCCTTCCCTGTGAGAGCTGCTCAGAGCATGAAGGTTCAGTTCCTTTTCCTCTCCTATTCCCTGGCTGTCCTCAGCCACAGCAGCTCCAGAGGCTGTCACAGGACCCTGGTTTGTCCCTGTTTTATGTGGTTCCCTGTAATTTCATTGACCACAAGCAGCTCCCCACACACCCCCTGGCACCATCTCCTCTGGTGATTCCCTCCAGCTCCCACTGCTGCCATTATAAACAGAAAAGCAATTTTCAAAGTCCTGTTTCTCCTCACACTTCCACCAAGTCTGTCAATTTGTTTCCTAATTCCATGTGTACTTTTTTTGCTTTTTCCTATTTTTGCCTATTTTTTCTACCTTTTCATGCCTATTTCCCCTGCTCCATACTCTCAGTCCTTGAAATCCTCCCCACCTCCTTCACTATTATCTTACAATGCAGTTTATATGTTACAATACAGAAGAAACCTATCACAGAACTGCACCAAGTATTAAGGATTTGCACGACATAATGTTCTTTTTTGGCATTAACAAATGCTTTGCTGTGTCCAGGTTACCTAATGCCAAATGTTAAGGAAGAAAATACACAGTGATAAATTTGTTTCACTCAACACACATTATGCTACTAAATTCAACATGGTCCTACTGACAGATAAAAGAATGATCTCTCTAAAGCAGTAAGTTGGTTTTTTAGCTCTTGGCCATGCCAGGTATTTCATGTCCCTGCTCACTGCAGGGGGGTTGGACTGCATGGCCTTTAAAGGTCCCTTCCAACCCCAAATAATCTGATTCTATAAAAAAGCCTCATTTCAGCTTTCTCTGTATGTCAAATGCTCCTTCCCAACTTTCACTTTGCTCATCCAGTCTCCATCAGAATCTACAGAGCTCATCTGTTCAATATGAGACAAACTCAAAACTGTCACCTCTTAACAATTTTATATATAAACCCAAGAAACTCCACTCCCCAACTCTGCAATCTTGTATTTAAAAAAACCTGAACAAAGAACACTTGAAGAACAGGGTTGTTTCTTTTCTGCCCCTGTGCAAGGGACTAAGAGAATTACAATTAGCCATCAGTTCATCTCCTTTAAGGCAATTATCTAATTTGAAGGAGAACCAAGTTTCAGGAGTGCATTTCACATCAGCCTTAAGAAAAGGTGGCAGCACTCCCTGGACAAAAAAACCAGGAAAACAAAGCAAAATCAGAGCATGGAAATGCTTTCAATTGGAGACCATGGGTCTCTGAGCTGATGGTTTCCCAAACTGAAAAATAAGCAACAATTCAGGAAACAAAAATGAGACAGCAGAAATGAGATCTTGTGTATGAGAGACCTGCAGTAAACAGGCCCTGCTGTTTCCAAAATCTTTCGAGTAGTGTTTGAGAGATTAGACAGCAAATACTTTAATTTTTCAAGTATGATTAATGGAATCCATGATTACTTTAAGACATGCTCATTCAGTATGCACATTTGTGGTAATGATATCTTATTATTATGGTAATAGTGTTCTTACATAAACATGCATAATAGGTTTTAAAGGTGCTACACATGATAATTATTAGTTATCACGATGTCAGTTGCTTAAGGAAAATGTTTAATTACAGGTTAAACTGATCAGATGCATGTTTTGTTTAATGCATGGCTTTGAGGAACAGATAAGAGAAGCGGCTCGGGGCTTGTCCATGTAGTCTGGAATTAAAATTCCAAGACAGAAGTACAGTAATCCTTGTCTAGGCACAGGAGAGTTTCTTCAGGTGCTAGAAGAAGAGAAAAAAATCTTGTTCTACAGATCTTGGATGATAAAGGAGTGAAACTGGGCTGAAAAGAACAAAGAATCAAAGGAGATTTAGCAAATAAAGGGAGACGGATAAAACTCTGGGAAAAATAAAAAGAGGATTATGGTGACAGGAAAGGGAAATGATTAGAGGTTTACAGCAAAGGCCAGCTGTGGCAGCGTGAAGGGAAGTGATGGTGATGGGACTGATGGCAGGGCTGGGACATGAGTGACAGCCAGGGTGGGAGCAGAGCAGAGCAGGACACGACTCCAGGTAAAGCAAACTCCTACAAGCTCCAGTTCTGCCTTCTGTTCCAGGGAGTACAGAGAGCACCAGGATCTGAGCAGCCAGGAGAGCTGTTATCTCCAGAACATAGAGCAAGGAGGAACAAGTCTCACTGCAGACAGACATCAGGGATTTGATTGTTTCCAAGGAAGATTTCACATGAGCTGAGAGGGAAGACAAAAATCAACCCAGTCACTCAAAGACAAGTGCAGGACTTGAGTGAGGGGGTACATCCAGCCACAAAATCCTCTCATTTGTCCCAAATGATGAAATAAAAAAAATAATTATGCTTCAGTACACAATGTCCATCAGTCAGCACTACGAAAGGAAAAAGGTTTAAAGAGTGTTAATAGCTCAGACCTTCCCATCTGCCTGGTAATTCCCTTACATTCAATATTCTTGTTTTAGCAGTTATGTTAAAAAAACCAAACAACTCAAAGAGAACTTGAAAGTATGAAAATCAGCATTCTGCTCCTCATTCTGAATGATGGTGGCACTGCATACTCAATCATGGCAGGGAAATTACAGATCTAAACCACTCTGCATATTCTTTGCAAACATGGGAGCGAATGTCACTGCCCAGAGAAGCTGTGGCTGCCCCATCCCTGGCAGTGTCCAAGGCCAGGCTGGACAGGGCTTGGAGCAGCCTGGGATGGGGGAAGGTGTCCCTGGTTGAAACTGGCTGATCTTTAAGGTCCCTTCCACCCCAAACCATTCCATGTATCCACAGAAGAGTCACACTGGCAGCACAGCCTCCCAAAGCTGGAGTCAGTAACATCCTGCTGTGGAATGGAAAGTGATTTTTCCTGCACAGGCACAAGCTCCAGCTTGCTTTTGTTTTTGTAAACAATAGAAGGATTATTTCTACCGGCTCATCAGTTTGGCTCTGCATTCACAGATGTACACAAACATCCCCTGTTCTGAAGTACACAGTGTAAACAAGGTGTAAGACATGGCAAAACCCAGCAGAGTCTCCCCTGGCTCAGTCCTGGCCAAGTGACAGCTCAGAGCTGCCAGGGCACATGGAGCTGCTCCTGCCCCAGCACAGCAGGAGAGGAACCAAGCATAGGACCCTCAGTATCATAAACTCTGACAGCAGCTCTGCTGGCCAGCCTGGGGTTTGAATGGGACCTAACAGATCTTGGAATTAACTAAAAATTGCATTTCTCACGTGTGGTTAGTGCCCACTCAGTGCTCCAGTGGGAATCAGCTCTCCATGCTGGCAGGACTCTGCTCCACAGGGCTGACAAGCCCTGTTTTAGAGTGTGAAACACTTTCCATTAATTATCTTTAAGCCTTGCAGGCAAGATAAACAAGTCTCAGAGGCAGCAGAGGCTTCAAGCACAGACGTGCCTTTGGTTCCAGCGGGTACAAACGCGGGGCTGTGTCCCTGCCAAGCAGGGCCCTGGTGGGCTGCAGCTCCCTGGGCTGCATTCAAACACAAACCAGCAGCGTGCTGTGCCACTCAGCAGGGCTGACAGATACAGAAAGGGCAGTTATTTCACTTATCTCCACTCAGCAGGAGCTCTGGACACACAGGATCCATCTCGTGTAAAGCTGCTGCATTAAGCCAAAGGCTTCCTGTCTGCTGCATCACAAGAGCCTTAATTTTATATCTTTAACATACAAGGAGTTACAAAGTTTAAAGAGAAAGCATCAGGCTATATTTACACTACCTTTCTCCACAAGGCCTGGCAAAACTCAGACTTAGGAGAGAAAGTTTCACAGACAATCTCTTTCTTTGATAAAACAGATAAGATACCAAGCAATACCACCAGACCAGTATCCCCACTTTAAATGTGTTCCAAATTACACACCTGGCAGCACTGCTTACAATTTCCCACAATTATTCATTTAGCCAGAGGCACTGCAAGTATTAAGACGATTCTAGAGTTAATATTATCTCAGCCATCACCAGATATTATCCCAGAGTCTCAGCAGCTCAGATACAGAGAGTGAGCAAATTTACTATCTGCGACACATTGAAATGTCACTTAAACTATAATAATGACATTTTCTGCCTTGCCACCAGACTGGGTGAGGACAGGCTGCAATAGGACAGTGCTGGTGTTTCTGCAGGGTCTGTCACTAGTGGACAAGAGGGCACCTGCAAAGGGACAGGCTCTTCGCACCATTCAGATGGTCTCATTTTGCCCCTGCCCACAGTGGATCTTGTTGGATTCCATCCATCACTGCCTTTCAGCCCAAGCTTTATCTGCCCAGACATCAGGGGTGTGAAGAGACATTGTTCAACATCCAGTCTCCAGATAATGCCAGATGAACTCCCCACAGGAACCCTGTCACAATCCTGATGGGAATTAGTATCCCTATGGCAATATAGCTCAAGTTCTCTCAAAGCAGAAGGCCCAACAAGTTACAGCCAAAGATGAAAGCAGAAGATAAAGTGAGCTTATAGAAGAATGACACAGCTGGCAAAGCATCCAGCTAGTCCATCAAGAAGAAAATAAATTGTTCTTTGCTCTAGAATTCAGATGCAGCTTCTATCTAGTCCCAAACAACTACTGGAGCAGCCAAACTGGTGATCTTTGGGGAAAGCTTGAAGCTGATATTTGAGATCACCCTGATAATTGACCAGCATATTCTGAGAACCAGGGGTGGAGGATGAAGCAGAGGGAAGGCACATTCTCAAATGGCTGCAACAGAACTTGAACTTCAGAGGTTTAGCCCAAAAGCAGCACAATTCCTTCAGAAAGGCAACGAACAATGAGAAACATCCCTCCACACCTGATATGCACTTTCAAGCAGCTTGAAAGAAAAAAAATGTGATTGAATTCTTATGATACAGAATTGACAGACAATTTGATTTTAATAAAATATTCAAGACATGAAAGAGCCTAGGTTTGATCAGCCCTGACTGGTAAGACACAGGAGCAATAATGATGATGGCACTGAATACTAAAGCAGAATTCATTAATGCAGAAACAGCTCGAGTCAACAGGCACAAAATTGCATAAATGGTCCAACAATGAGGTTAGATCACAAACCCCCTCCAGTTCAGGAAAAGAACCCTTACAGATGGACATTTAGGTGCAATAATAAGAAACTCATCACACTAAAGGCACCATCCATTTGCCCAAACCACTCTTTAAAAAGTCAGGGGTTACAAAAGAACTTGAGCCTCAGAATCTGCCTGGAGACAAGAGACTAATGCTCAATTACACCTTTTAGAGTGTGTTTTATAGTATCTCACATATTTCACCATTTATTATTTCACTTTCAAGGTTATTTATAATGAGTGCTTCAATTATACACTAGTCAGTGACCTCCAATCATAGTGAAATAGCTTTGAAAAAGCAAGTTCAGGATCAGGGAACGAAAATACTCCAAAGGAAGTTCTGAAGGGAATTCAGAGCACAAAGTAACCTTGGTATGTGTTAACAGTGCCACCCACTTTGCCTGCCACGCACACTGCTGTATCACAGACCATGGCAATAACCAACTTTACACTGTTTTTACTGCTGAAGTACCTTACTACACACTTTGACCCCCAATTCTCCACAAACCTGGAGAATCTGTGAATAGATTTTATTTCATCCAGATCTGGGAACACAACTGTTACTTCTAAGATAAAACTTAAAGCACAACAACACTACCATGAAGTTTAAGGCATGAACTGAAAAGTACACACAGCACCTGAACCCCTTTCATGGCAGCAAAAGGCCCTCACTCAGAAAAGCAGAGAAAATACTTTATAATCATCAGAAAGATGAGTAAGTAACATCTGAATTCCTTTCCAGCCTTTATTAGCTGGTTTGCTCATTGTACCCTACCTGGCTTTGGAGATTTGGAAGAATCACACAAGAGGTCGTACAATTAACAGAGATAAACACAGGTAGCACCATCCAACAGTTTCACGTGTTCAGTTTATTATACACTTTTATAGCAAGAGGCAGAAGCCATAAATAACTCCATTAAAATCTCATTAGCTCTGATCAATGAGTACAGAAGATAATGGAAGAATGTTAGTAAAGGAAAAACAGGACCATTTTCTTCAGGTAAAAATTGACCTAAACTTTAACTAATCTTCTACCCTATCTGCACCAAAGGAAAGACAGATGAGTGTAAACACAACAGCAAAAACACAACATTTGTTCACAGGAATTAGTCCTGCATTAACCAGTGTTTCCATAGGAAAGAAACAAACCATCTGCCCAACACATCAAAGATTACTTAATTTCTACACTTCGAGTCAGTACTCAAAAAAAAAAGTGCTCAGTCTGTGCAAGATCTTTTATGCAACTGCAGGTGGGAATTCATGATTTCTATCTCTCAAGATGGATTCTGATTTTCAGCCTAAATAACCCAACTTTACATGTCCATACTGACCGTAAATCATTTCCTTTCTAACAACTCCTGGAGACATCAGGCAACTTCATCAAATTTAAGAGCAGCTAGAATTTAAAGATCTTTAAATTCCTACATATTTCATGAAAATAAGCAGAGGGATAAGAATGAGCCTCCTGGGACAAGGCTGGCAGGACACACCTGTTGTGCTTTGACTTGGTAGGAGGCCAGGGCAGGCACCTACCTGAGCTGATCCCAGCTAATTCCAGCTGTGGACATGCTTTGTGCTTGGTGGAGGTGTCAAAGGATGTGGGGAAGGGACAAGGGCACAAGGCTTGGGTTGGGAAGTTTATAAAGTCTGTTTTCCTCCTTCTCTCATAGACACCAGACAAAGCAGAGACTGGAAGAGCATTCCCTGCACAGCAAATCTTCATTGCAAACATAGGAAAACCACACTGCAAAAAGTGAGTGCTGGGTTCAGAAAAGTCTGGGAAATGCATCTCCCTGTGAGCAAGATGCCCCACTTCAAAAGGAGAGGACCAGAAAAGCAGCAACAAAAAACTACTCTTGACATGAGAAACACCCCCCTCTCCCCCTCCCTTCTGTGCAGGTGACAGAACACAGCCCTGCCCCATAAACAACGACTGATGGGGAGAATCCAGTGGGCTTAAGGAGAACATAAAATGCTTTAATCTTGGAATTCTGGCTTTCAAAGGGCATTATGTGGATTCTGCAACCAAGAGAGTGATGTACTTATACTGCAATCCAACTGGCAGTCTTGTAAACATGAACTGCTATCTACATAGCTTAAAGTATTACAGTTTGTTAACCATAAATCAAATATAAAACATAGCACCATCGTTTCAATTTAAGTGACTTCTTTTATGTTAATAAGTCTGAATGTTTCAAGTGACTTTCCCCCCCATATTTATTCTCAAATTCCATAGTGCTTCTTTCATAATGGATCTAAATACTGCATGAGCTGAACTTCACATTTATAAATATTTAAAAAAAAGATGAAGCTTTCCAATATAACATCTTACTTTCATTACTTGGTCTTCTTGATAAGTTGAAACCAAACAGATCACGGATTATAAAAGAAATCAAGTACAGCTTACTTATGTAGATGATATTATGAAAATATTCATAAGAGAAAACAGACTTGGAATTAATATTGGACTATAAAAAGAAACTGAAGGGTATTTATATGTTTTAAGAATAGTTTAATGGAGCTCTGTTGCCAAAATAGCTCCAGTAAGTTGCAGCCAGTCCAAACATCTACTAATGGCACAGCTTCCAAAGTCATATATGATAAACACAAATAGTGAAAGATGAATAGATAACTCACCACAAACCAGATGCAGAGAAAGAAACAGATTTTATAAAATGATAGTAATATTGGCTGTGTTACAGGAATGGAATGCTGACAACTGTTCTGTATTAGCCCCATCTCCCTCAAGTTTCTTTGCTGCCATTATCTAGAACTTGGTGTTCACCATCACTGCTGGTGATCTAGGAGAAAAGCTCTTCTCATGCTGCAAATTAGACAATTTGTGTTACAGTAAGGGAATCGAAGGGACTCACACAGCACGGCAGAAAATGTGCATTTTAGTGTCAGGAAAATGCTAGCAAAGTCCTGTATTACAAAAATAACAACAGTGGCAGGGAACAGGCTTAAAGGCACAATTATAAACATTACTGCAATATGATCCTGCCCCTTTACAATGGAATTTAGCCACCAAACACCACAGTGGGACTGATCAGAGTTTAAATCTTCCACTGCTCCATCGCTCTGACACCTGTAACACCTGAAGGGAAAACATCACCTGCAGCCCTCTCACCTCAGGCCATTCTCAACTCACACAGTCTGAACAGGAGAAGACACCAAGCCTGAGCATCTTGTGAATTCCTGGCAGGAAAGCAGATTTTTGAAGGGCCTGAAGTGAACAGGCTGCTTCCAGGTCCTCCCACACCCCCCTTTGTGTTTGGGAACCTGTTACCAGCAGCTCCAGGGCACAACTGAACAAGGGGCTGGTTTGAAACTGCAGCAGGGTCGAGGTAGATTTTATGTAAGAAAAGTTCTTAACAATGAGGGTGATAAAACACAGAATGCATTGCCCAGAGAAGCTGTGGCTGCCCCATCACTGCAAATATTCCAGGCCAGGTTGGACAGGGCTCTGGACCAAGCTGAAGATGTCCCTGCTCACTGCAGGGGTGTTGGACTGGATGCTTGCAAAGGTCCCTCCCAACCCAAACGACTCCATTTTTCCATGATCATGCCTCATAGAAATTATTACTATTATTCAGCTAGCTGCTGAATAATAGCAGGCTGGAAACAAAGCAGGAAGATGTTCCCAGCCTGAAGCTCAGCTTCCCCCTCAGACCAGAGCTCAGAAAGGCAGCGACTGCAGGAACTCATCCTTCCCCTCATCAAACCAGAAATGCACTCAGCTGAGCTGTGCTGCCTGAAAAGACACAGCACAGATCACTGACCCTTCTGCAGGCACACAGGAACTGCCTCCCAACAACTTTGGAAAATCAAAGCAGCAGCCTGAGGGGGAAAAAAATGGCTTTCTTCTTTTGCCTTCTCTGCCCACAGCAAGGTGCATTCAGACACAGCCTGAAGGAATCTGAGCTATAGAAAAGTGATGGAATAAATAGGAAAAAACAACAGAGGGCAGGAGAGCAAAAACATCAAAGCAAACTGCAGCTAGCAGCTGGAAGGAGAGATTAAATCCCTTGTTAAAAATCCATGTTTTACAGGGCTTGCTAAAACATACATGAGGGGGAATTTCTGGTATTATACACACCTGTCTATCACCTTTTTGAGCCCTCAGGGCAGTGTTTTGCCTTAAGGCTCTTAAGTCAGTGCATTATATTAGTTGGGTATTGTTATTTACAAGTGCTCTGTGTGCACCTCCTGCTTTCCAGACACCTCAAGTGACAGCTCAGGCCTTAAACAAGATGCAGCACCTAAGGAGAGGCACCGGCAGCAAACAAACAGAAAATGTATTAAAAACATGCATCAAAACAGTGAAGGAGGAGACACATAGAATGTGCCTGCAAATTATTAGTTACTCTTTTTAAATCCAAGAACTGTGATCTACGGTGTAAGAGAAGAAGACTTGGGATGAAAATAAATAAATTTGGGGGTTTCTATCAACAGTCAATGTACTCTTTGATAAACTGGTAATGTCCTACCTAAGTTTTAAGGAAAACGATAGGATTTCCTGTTTTAGTAACACAATCAATTGCTCAGAATCTCCAATACTTCTGCACCAGACCCAGAGCTCAGGTTTGAACCACAAGGTGCTCATCTGAGCTGTGCAATTTTGATAGAAACAAGTAAGACTACACAGAATTACCCAACAAAACATGGAGAATTAAGTCAACTCAGAATTACTTTTCACTAAGAAAATGTGAAAACTTACTGCTGGCTGAATTTTTCCTGTTCAAATAGACCGTAATGTGTGATTTATTATTTTTGTTTTACAATTTAATAGCTAAAAACCTGAAATCTCTGTCCCATCATACTTGTAGACAAGTCCTAATCAACCTTTAATTTTCTTGCCAATGCACTTCTGAGTTTATTTGATGTCTTAAGTTGGTCACTCAGACATTTACATTCATGGAGCATTTTCCCCCCTAATCCTCTCCATTTCTCAACATCATTTTGAACAAGCACTAGAATCAGTGTTTTAACACAGCCTTACAAATGATGCATTTTAAGGTCATGCCACTTCCTTCTTCTAAATGATACTCCTCTGCTTCTTCAGCTCAAGTACACTCACCCTCTCACCTGCTCAGGTTCAAACTGTTCTCAAGCATGACCCAAACTATTTTTCTGAGGCTGCTGCCCTCAACTGTCTTTTATTCTCCAATCCATAACTGTGCTCTACAAGCTTTTACTGAGTGTGTCATTTTAGACTTGCTTGTATTAAAAGGCACATTGTTCATTTATGGCCAGTCTGAGGCAGCCTGTGCAATTAATTTTGTACCTTTAAATAAATAACATTTAATGCCAGAAAAAAACCCCTCTAACAAGACAAATTATATATTTTCTTACAGATTTTTAAATATGCATTAAATGAATCTCAAAGAGACCATTTGAAGTAGCCATTCTCATTATTGGTAAGAGCAGCTGGGACAGCTCAAAGTTAATTCAGCACTCCAGGCCACCAAGGAAGTGAATGGGAAGCAAACCCAGCACAGCGCGAGTCCTCCAAGCAGGCAGCAAACAGTGCTGCACACTGAACTGCCTGCCAGCAGTGGTAATGCCAGCTTGTAAAACCTGCTAAGAAGGAATTACAATAATTGGGGATTGTAGTCAGGAGCTACAATAATTGGGGATTGTAGTCCTGAGCTACTGCAGCAAGTCCTCCCAGGACAGTCAGGGTGCCCCCTGAGGAAGCCCAGCTGCCTCCCTGTGTTCCAGGTGTGATCACAGGCAGCACCAAGGGTTTGGGGTTTGTCCTTGTACCTGCATGGCTCTCATCAAACCAAGCAGCAAAGGAAAGAGTAGCCTTCAAATTAAAAATCTTCAATATACGACAGTTTTTGTTTTGCAGGGAGTGGGGGCAGAGAATTACGGGGCTTCAGTGCATCCACAATGACAATATCATTGAAAAGCTATTGTCAAAAATATCATCCTCTCACTACAAAGTAGACCAAATTAGGGATTTTGTGATGGGGTTGTTACACTGCCTGATAAGTGAACACAACTGGCTACAGCAGAACATGAGCTAAAAGCACATGCTAATGGCAAAGCTGCTTTCAAAGCAGCACCCTGAAAGCCATTTGAGAAGAAATTCCACCACACACTTAAAAACTGGAGTTTTTATCAACCTGAAATTACTGCAGCCTCCACTAAACTGAGGCTGACATGGGCAGCAATGAAGGAAAAGTCCAACCCACACCCAGCCAGAGCAGGAACAGCTGCCCATGGCCCTGTAACACACATGAAACACAACACCATGAGGGGCATTTTCTCTCACGCCTCAAAACTGGATGAAGTGCTTTAAACGTGCTGTACAAATCAGATTAATCCCACAGAGCCAAGAGGCAGGATTTTCATCCAGAATATATTACTGCTTGTGCCTTTGTTCTTTGGAATCACGGCTGCTGGATCCAGGAGGTTAACAGCTGAAAATTAGCATATTCCTCTAACATTCGAGAATGCTTTAAAGCACCAATTCATTTTTATTATGTGTTAACACATTCCCTCTTCCCCCCATCACAAATCAAAAATTTAATAAACTAACATTAGCAGTGCACCATTTGAAAACCTTCTAGGACAGTTTTGTTCCTGAATGCTCCTGCCTGAACTCAGTGTTTTCACAGCAGAGGTGCTGAGGCTACAAGAGTTAACTCCATTCACTCCTCATTTAGCAGGACAGTCCTGAGTTTCAAAGGTTTCAGTTAAACCTTTCCTAAGGAACACGAAAATGCCATAAAGATGAAACCGGACTTCATGAGTATTGGCAGGGTTAGATGGGATATTGAGAAGAAATTCCTCCCTGTGAGGGTGGGGAGGCCCTGGCACAGGGTGCCCAGAGAAGCTGTGGCTGCCCCTGGATCCCTGGCAGTGCCCAAGGCCAGGCTGGACAGGGTTTGGAGCACCCTGGGATAGTGGAAGGTGTCCCTGCCCATGGCAGGGGAAGGCCACTGGATGAGCTTTAAAGTCCCTTCCAGCCCAAACCATTCTATCAATCTATGAACATCAACCCTACAAGCAGCAAAAAAGCAAATACCAAAAGGCTTTTAAAAGGCTGGCTTGTGTCTTTTCAAGTATTTTGAGCTTTTCAAAACCCCAAAACACTAAAGAAAACAAAAATGCCAAGAAGAAACAGCTGCAAAAATGGCACAATCAAGATCTTTTCTACATACTTTGAAATGTTTTTCAAAGTTCTACAGATTTTAGCAAATAATAGCCAAATCAAATTTCTTCAGTTTGCAGATAAATGATCCATCTCACAAATTATTTTAACATGCCAGTGGAATGTACATTAAAATTCTATTTACATTCATTGAAAGACCATATTTGACTACAGAAGCTTAAAGATGTTTACATGTTACAAAATATTTTCTCAAATCTAGCAAAAGCCTGAGGTAAAACCAATGCAATGGACTGAAATTACAATACTTGAAGTTGAGTTCTTTACTCCCTTGTCCACTTTAGGATCTGATGTGACACAGGCAGTAAAAATCCTGTATCTCACAAATTTTTTTTCCCCCCCTTCAAAGTCCTGGACTCCTTCATGCCTTTGCAGCATCAGGCCTTAACACTTCAGGGCAACATTACACTGTATTGATTAAACAAGGGATTCAGAAAACCTGGGGAAAAGAAAAGGGGGGGCTGAACAATCACAGCCGATCTCATCACCTCCGTGACACGCTGTGAATGTAATTAATCCTACATTTATTTAGGAGAAATTCACATCCCTCACATCAGGCAGCAACTCCCTGCTGGCTTCAGACTGGGTAATTACAGTGTAACAAGGACAAGGCTTCGATTGTAAGAATGAGATGAAAAGGAAAACAGACCTGTGAGGCCAACCCACCTTTCAGGGGCTGTCTCACCTGCAAACCAGGAGAAGCAAATGTAACATGCTCAGGAATATCTGACTTTAATTTAGTTAGTCCCAATAAAGGCAGCAGCTTCTACAGAGGCTGTATAAATGCCACCAGGAATCCTGGTTTTTAATGTAAATCAAGGAGTCCATGCTCAACTGGCATGTTACACCTACAGCCAGCAAAATTAGCAACATCCCATTTGTCTCAGGGTGCAGAGCACGCATTTGTGAAGGGTAACAAAGCAAGTTGCAGCCACCGTTCCACAGAACAGAGCAAGGCAGTTTAACAGCTCATCTGTCTCAGCTCACAGCTCTCCTTCACTGCACGCGTTGAAGCTACTACAAAATACAACACAAACAATGATCTTTATAATTTTATGCTAAGTTAAAAAGTGGAAAAATAGTGATAATGAAAAATATACGTGGGATCAAACGTTCTCCTGCACACCTCATGCCCATAAAACTATGAGAGGCAAACAACTGTCCAACAGGCAGGCTGGATGGAGGAGTACCCTGGTCTTGTGGAAATACCCCTGCCCATCGCACAGGGTTGGAACTGGATGATCTTTACAGTCCCTTCCAGTCCAAACCATTCTGTGATTCTATACTGAGAGCACTAAACCCTGGAAAAGTGCCAGTAACATCCCAGCTTCACCTCCAATTCAGGAACACAGAAAATACACATTTACAGATATTAAAGTGGAACATGTTCAAAGCTAAATATGTATGTAAATACAGGCAAAAGTATTTTAAACTGCCATGAGCTGGAGCTGCTCCCTCAAGCAGGGATGCAGAACTGCCTGTACTGCCTGCCTGGCCAAGGACTCGTAGGAAGCTGCTCAGCCTCCCACCCATGTCATGGCCAGCAGGCACACATGTACAACAGCAGCCAAAAAGCACCACGTGAATAGAGCCTGGCACAAAGGGGAAGACAAAACACTGGAGAAGGACATCAGGCCACACAAAGGAACCTCAGCACAGCAAGAGGCAGTGGGTAAACTATCCTGGCTGCTCTAAAGGACACAGCTCCTGTGGGGTCACAGGCACGGACTGCTGACAGAAGGGAGGAAAAGCTCTCCTGCAATAAATGCACCCCTGGATTCCCCTGGTCCCAGCTCAGATATTGCAGGCATCCACCAGCCAGTGGTTTCCCCAAAAATCCTTCTTCCTCTCCCTCATCCCCTTCTGCTCAAAGGAAGGTGTGAAACATGGAGAAAACCCCAGACTTAGAACACAAATCCAGTTCTAATTTCACCTTGGAGAGGCTGCATATGTATCAGAGTGGCTTGTAAAAGCTCGGACCTACAGAACAAAAGCATGCAAACCAGGCAAATTAAATTTAATTTTATTATGGAAATGAAAGCAATAACAGAAGTGACAGCAGGGTGGATGATAAGCTCACTTAGCAGGGGGATCAAATGAAGTGATGACATGTCATTATGACCTCAGGGGTTAAAGATGCAATTTTCCATCTGGCTGCATCTGGCTTTTCAACAGAAATGTTGACACCACCTGCTGAGATTTACCACAAGCTGCCTCCATAGGTCTTTGTCAAGCTTTTGTTACCCAGGTTAACATTTACTTTTCCCTCTTTTCTGGTAAGTTTGGCTGAGCAACATGCTCCCTTTCTTCAAAACCAAACAACACTTAAAAGGATTTACATGCCACTTTACACAATGGATGGATTTATTAATAGTCACTTCACAAGCAGCTTGAAGGGAAATACTAGGAACCTAGAAAGCAGGTGAAAGTATCTTTAAGAGTGCCTTGCAGGAAGATGAAATTCTATCAACATTTGCTAGCATCTTGCATTGTCTAAGACATTTGGGAATCTACTTTTCTCTTAGTAACAAGCACCTGAATAAAGCAGTTTTTCTGGGAGGAAAAAAAAAAAACCCGAAACAAAAAAATCCTTAGAATTCCAGACCTAGCCTGTACTCCCCATCCCCAAATGACCGTTAGCCACCTGTGTGTGTTTTATTCAGCATCTTCATCATTTCCAATTCTGGATACACTGTGCTTAAAATAAATCAGCTTTTGCCAGCCCAGTCACACATTCACTTATTCATCTAATTTACTCACAGCCAAACTATGATCTCAAACCAAATTTGTAATCAGCTATTGACACACTGCTGGCTATAAGGATTTTGTTCCACAAGGAATATTTAAAAGCTAGTACCTATCAGGGGTATTGTTCTTCATCTGGAATGGGGCTGTGTGCTCTCTATCACTGGATATATCCCCATTATGGTTTTGCCTGTGCCAAACTTTCTTCCTCAACCCAGAGATCTCTGCCAGCACAGGTGAGGCTGAAGAGCTTGTTTCCAGCTGGTTTTAAAGTGTCCAGACTCTTCACTAAAAAGAACCTACAGTCTGTTTTAGCTGTTTGAACAAAAAGGTCCCAAACTCCACCAGGAGTTTGTCTTACAGGGAAGGAGGGGAAGAAAAAGGAAACACTCCATGGATTTCAAGAGTATCCTCAGTCACAAAAGGACAAGAGGAAATGGAGATAAAGGAAGTTAATGAAGCTTGTATGGAGCAAATAACAGCAAAGAAACAAAACAGAAGTATCCAGACTGACTGGAGATGGAAATAACTGTAACACTGGAAGACCATCACAATATATAAATACATAACATCTATAAATAACCTTTCCCTGCCAAAACTCCTCCACCACAACATCAATGAGAGAATCACAAAATGGTTTGGGTGAGAAGGGAGCTTAAAGCTCATCTCAATCCACCCCCTGCCATGGGCAGGGACACCTTCCAGTATCCCAGGCTGCTCCAAGCCCCATCCAGCCTGGCCTTGGACACTTCCAGGGATCCAGGGGCAGCCACAGCTTCTCTGGGCTGTACCAGTGCTTTAGAGGGAATTACCAGAGGGATGTCACAACCTTCCTCCCCTGGAAGATGCAGCACCCTCCTCTCTAGGTGCCTCACTTTGGGGAGCTGGGATCCCTTGCCTTGAACAGACAAATCACCCCCTGTCGAGGGATGTTCTGATTGACAAGTGAGGTGAGTGTTCCCTTGCACATAAAGGAACAAAACCAAGTGTTCCCGTTGCCTTCGCACTTGCTGAACTTCAAACACTGCTGAACTGCACAGCAATGACTGCAGCATATGCTGAAATGCTGTCCTGATTCAGGCCTAAAAATAGGACTGGCTTCTGCAGCTCCTCTCTCTCTCTTGCTCTCCTAATGACAGACAGCCATTGTGCCATGTCACTCTGACAATAAGATAGCTTAATTGCCCTCTTTCCAGCAGCTGTCAGTTCTGCTTAACTGGGACATAATGTGAGAGTCTGGGAGGAAATGTGTTAATCTATCAGTCACTTATAGCTACTGTGCATTTTCCTGGGCTGGATTTAAAGAAAACTGGGTTTTATGACTGACTTGCTACACATTATATTCATTGATATGGGCAGCAGAGGTATTACTGTTTAATGACTCATTTCTGTGTGAAAGATCCATGAAATAACTTTCTCCTTTATTTACTGCACTTTTTCTACTCAACTTCAACCTGAATTTCCCCATACTTGGTGAATTTCCCGCACATTTACGGTGTGGTTGAAAAAAGGCCTCCTCAAATATGACAGTGTAAAATGAACTGGCTGTTTCTGGAATTAAGCAGGATTGATGCATCAGAAAGTCTGGAAACACCTGTAATTGTTTTGAAGTATTTTATATATTGTTACCTATAGGAACAGAGTCAATGAAAGCACACAGAGAATAAGAATCAGCATCTACAAACCATCATGAACAGCTATAAACTCAAGGTCTTTAATTCTCCAAGAAGTACTGCTGAAGTCACACCTAAACATAAAGCCTGTGCAAGCTGGCTCAATTCTGTTTCATTCCCCTTTCTGATCAAAATTATTATCACATTCCCTCTATATCCCCTTCACTGTCCTGTCCACTTCACTTATTTTATCCTCCCCAGCCTCCTGTTAAATACAAAGACTATTTTTTAGTTTAGTTATTTATGGTTTAGGAGTCTGCATTGCTGCATTAGCAAATAAGACAATGACATTTTTGTGTGTATTATTTGTGTATATTAGTCATGCCTGTTCCAACTCACACCTTCTTTTGTGGGCCTTCAGAGAAGGCTGTGAAGAAATAAAAAGGAAGGAAAAATAACACAAAAGCTGTATGAAAAACAGAGTAAATCTGACAAGAACAATATAGAGCTTAGTAAGATTTGACCATGCAGCTTGCTTTAATCATTTAATCCACTTCCCACTGTTTTCCTACTGATACTTTTGGTTTTAAGCCATTAAAACATGCTGGTGTTCCAACCAGTCTGGCTGCAAACTTCCCAAAACTCTGGAAATCAGCCATGCTGACTGCATTAAAAGAAGCCAGGTGAGACACAGAAGTGCAGGGATTTTGTCTGGAGGTGGCAGAGTCCCTGTTTCCTCTCAAGCAGTGAAAGCCAAAGCTTCCCACAGTGCCAGGGAGAGCTGCAGGAGGCACAGAGCACATGGGGATTTGTGACACTTGTTCTGGTGTTAATAATCAATTGGTGCAACTGCTACAGCCCATAAATCAATGTTCCATGCAGCTGGGAATGCTTTGCATGTGCTGCCAGTTTTGAGCTAGAAGCTCCTTCCAACGTTTATCCTGAAGTTATGTAAGTGCTACATAAACATTTATTTTCCTGAGAAAGATCACAATAGAATGAGAAGTCCCCAGAAGCTGTTTTTCCCTCCAAAACTCCTATTAATATATTAATGAAAATTCACATTTTTAAAATGCAATTCCTCCCTCCTTTCTCCAATGATGTCACTGTTTTAAAAAATGCAATTAAATGTCTTTGCTTCTGTATCAGGAATTGTTGGACAGTTACTAAATGAAAAAGCTGACCATATACCCATGTACAGGAGACAATTTATTTTACTGATATCTGTTCATAAATGAAGTATGCTAAAAATATCCCCCACATCAGTAACTACTGAAGAACTTACTTGACTTTCTGGATCCAGATGCAATAGTCTGTAATGAAGAGATCATTAAGGATGTAGGCAGGGTCACTCTCCCTAAAAATCTTGTGAATGTCCAGCAGACACTTCAAAACTGCAGCTTTTCCTGGAAATAGATTTTTGTTTCTGTGATTCACAACAAATCATAACAGATCACCTTTATCATCTCACACCTGAGGGTTTAATAACCACAGTACCTATGACCACCTTGGAAACTGGGGTTGATCCCCAGGCTGGGAACAGCAGCTCTGTAACTGTGCCCTTCAGCATCCACATCCCTGGGGATGGGGAGCCTGTGGATCCAGCAGGAATCTCTGCAGGATCACAGCCTGCAGGCCCAGCCATGCGTGTAATTCCCCACAGCTGAAGCAGCCCCTTCCCCCAGCTCTTCCACTGCTGCTCCCAGCTCTGCTGGCCCAAACTTGGGCACAGACAGGCAGAGCACTGGATTTAAAAAGAAAACCAAGCTGAGAAGTAGCTCACAAATAACAAAGAGTTCTGCCCCATCTTCTCTCTGAAGAGGAGCATTTTTCCCTTTATGCCTACACAAATCCCAGTGTTGGGAAATAATCAGGTTGGGAGCACACAGCTCACAGCAGGGTCGAGCACATGGAATTGTGTGAGGCAATGTAATGATTACCTAACAGCACACCAGGGCCTGGAATTAGGGAGAACTTTTCCTGCTTTTGCTAGTTACAGAATAGTCTGGCAAAATGAAAGAAAAAACTCACTTCAGGCTCAGGAAGGAACCATTGACACACAGTCAATAAATACAGCAGAAGATTAAAAATGTGTTTTTTCATACCACAAGCAGAAAACTTTCTGTTGTCAGTTTGATTTTTCCTTCATATGCAACATTCCAATTAGCTGGAATCTCCTCCCTCAGTTTTCTGATGACAGTTGCTAAAGGGTTAAGAGCTGGAACACTTAAAAAAAATTATTTTCACCATTTAATGGTGGGGAAAAAAACCCACATTCAAATGAAAACAGCCACCACTGCAAATGGAATCTAATAACTCTCTCCCAAGAGGCTGGCTCCTCCTAGGCTATGAAACCTGAACAGGGATGAAATTACATTCTACAGATTTAGAGGAGAGGAGAGGGAAAAAAAAAGAAACAAAAAAGATCAGAACTCCCCCTGCTGTTCATGCACAAAATTTGTTTGCTTATTTGTCAGTAATTCCATGCTGAAAAAACACAGCCAGAGAATGAAAGTTAAGGGTGAGGAATATGGCAATAAGGAGAAAGAATGGGGAGAGCAAAAAGCCATGGCAAGCAGAACAGGAAAAACCCACTAGTAGGAAACCAACTAAGTCAGCAAAGAAAACATAAAATCCCAAATATAACTAATAACTTCTAAACTGTATCCCCATCAATGCCTGTCAAACATCACTATTTTGACTAAAAAGAAGTGTGCTCTTTTACGAAGAAATGATGTGTGGAATTCAAATTTTGCTGATTTTTTCAGGTTCCAGCTGTCAAGCTGTCAGCCCAAACCATTTCCAACATCCACTTCTGTTACTCATCTGCCAAGTAACAAAGTACATCAGTGAATGTTACATTAATTGAAACAAAAAATGTCTTTCTTCATAAATTAAAAGTTTGGGATTATAGCAGCTTAATGGGTCTCTAATGAGAGGCTGCAAATCTTGCCAGACTTGAAACAGGGATTCCTGCATCAGGCAAACTATCTAATGTCTGCTTTTAGAACATGGGCCCATGGGATTTAACAGTTTTTGCATAGTTACAGCTCTGCATTAGACTGATCAATAAATACACTCATTTTTATGTGCAGATACTATTTCCTGATTATTCAAAAAGCCTCACTAGTTGTGTTTAGAAGTTCAGATAAAAAAGCTTCCAACATGTGTGACAGAAAAGCCAGAGCATGGTCTGTAGATCACTGGATCCTTCTGGAATTCCTTGCTGTGAGAGCTGCCAGAGACCAGCCTGAAACTCGAATTTTACAGATTCAAAAATCCAGTCCTCTTTCCACAGACTATTTCAAAATGAGGATAAAATTTGACCCCAGCTCTGTATCTGCCATTTGATATGATAATCTGATTTTACACCATCATGAAATTCCACCAGCTTTCATCCTGTTTATTTGGAAGGGAAGTTTAAATCTTTTATTTCTATTTTACACTCTTTTTCCCTGCAGACTTGCGCATTTTCCCACATTTTCGAGGAGGAACATTCTTGTAAAGATAAACTGAACTCTGCTGTTATCATCTTTTTAATGAAATAGTATTCTGAGACACAAGAAAAGAAATCTACAAACTTCTAAAATTGAAACATCCTGTAATAACTTACCCAGTCAGGCAGTGTTTCACTGGATCACTGAATGTCCACTGCAACACCATTTTCCATCATGACATTAAAAGAAAAGCAAATTTCTTACCTCTCATGTACTGTCCTCCTCAGGAAAAAACCCCAAAGGCTGTCAGCACTGTATCACTGCAGTTTTGTTATCAGAATTTTCTTTTTTCACACTTATGAACAGCAACATAAGGCAGGGGATATAAGTGAGGAGGGACTGCATCCATCTTCCCCTTGAAACTTCCCTCCCTGACTGTTATAATGTCAATTGGATTTTCAATCAGCAACAGTTTTTGGCAGTAGTAAAGATTAATATTGCCATTTGTGTGGGTTTTTAATCCTGCAACTTGCAAGCATTTAAAATAAACCACTGAGGCTCTGCTTTTCAGTGTTCCTTCTGTCCAAAAAAATAAATCTAATGCTTTTTTTGAAGAAGTAACTCATGCTAAATAGTAAAGTTGCAGGTAACTTTAAGAAGTCAAGGTATAAAGATGGTTATGTAACACTTCCAGTCCCTAAACACTCACCCAGCTGCAGAATCATGACTGTGTCATTGAAGGCACGTGTCACCAGCCCAAAATGCCTGTACAGGGGATAGCACAGCACTCTTCTTCCATAAGATACCAGGACATCTTGGATGCTGGAGAAACTCTGTGTGGATCAGGGAAAAGTCTGAATTAGTCTGTGTGCATCAGGGAAAAATCTGCATTAGCCTGTGTGTATCAGGGAAAAATCTGCATTAGTCTCTGTGCTCGTTTGTTTTCCTCTAAGGAAAAAGGCCATAGCAGAATAGGGGGAAAGAAAAAGCACATTTTGATTTATTATGCCTCTAAAAATCTGTATTTGAATAGAACTGGAAATGTAGATGTGAAATAGAAACAAGACACTGCACACTGAGTTTGCATGGCAAGGTAACAGAAGTCCTACACATTTTAGTGGTTTGGGATTAAAAAAGGAACGTAGAGAACATGGGAAAAAACATCTCACTCAAGGCTTTGCCATCCTTTAGATTAAATCAATAAATTACATCTGTCCCACATTATTATATATATTAAGGAGAAGCTATAAAAAGACTTTTAAGAATAAAGAAAAATTAAATCCATATGATATTAACCAAATACATGTGTACGAATAAGATCTTTAAAAATGATACATGACTCTGCTTTTCATTAAAATTCTAGATTTTCAAGACAGGGATAAATATACCTGCCTGGGGAGAACACTTCATTGTCCTCCTTCATGAGTGAGGAACACCTCTAATTTACTCAGGCCAGAGGCATTAAGGAGTTATTAAAGACTTTCTTAAGAGTGATTTCCTTTCCAGCTTTCACTTTTCAAGACAAAATACTCCATTTATTAATTAATTTTTAAAAAAATACCTATTTCATCTTGAACTCTCAATCTATTAAAATTAATAAAAGCACTTTGCTGACAGCCAGCACTTCTTTGCATTCTGTGACTAACTCAGCCCATTGTTCATTTTAATGGATCACCAGCAAGCATTTAAATCATTTATGGTTTGTGATTGAATATTTAGAGGCTAAGGTATGTCCTGGCCAGCAAAATGGCAGTCAGCTCAAACAAACCAGAGATGAGGCAATTTTTTTCTAAACAGAATGATGAAAACTCCCAGCCTTAATGGTTTGTCTAACAGAGATAGTTATAAACAGCTTGGTGCCACGATTGTGAGTTTTCTAGGTGTGAAATACACTGTTGGCACAGGCTGCACCAAGAACTGCTGTACTATAGGGTAAACACGTGCAGAGAACTCCTTCACTGTGTTAGGATATGGATCTGGAAAAAAAATCATGAATTAAGACAGTCAGGGCATTTAAACTGCACTCCTTCATAACCTGCTACTGCAGAACTCCAAATAAAAGAAAGCCTTTTGTCACAGGACAAGTTATAACTGAATGTAACATTCACCACTACTGGAAAAGTTTGGAGGACTGGACCCAAAAATCCTGTCCAATATCAGTTTTTATCCTGCAAAGTGAGACTTGGCTCAGGCATTTCAGGACTAAGCTGGGACCGTCCTTTCCACCTTCCAGTATTTTAAGAATGAATGGATTTCAGGCCAGGTCAAGTCCTTTCCAGCTCTGTAACAATTTCTTTATACAAACCTGGGTGCTTTCAGTGAACAGTCTGAATGTGGAGAGAAGGGAATTCAGGATTTCCTCTCATCTCTGTTTGTCCCAAAGGGTGAGCAGCAACTGAACAAACAGGGATGTGGCACTTGGGTGTTGTTTAATGGTGAATATAGTGCTGGTTATGGTTGGACCTGATGATCTTAAAGGTCTTTTCCAATCTTTATTATTGCAAGAATAAGGCTGAAAAGAAGGGGGTAGGTAAAGCAACATGTGTCCACTACCTTCAATCAATCTCTGGTACCATCAAAAACAGCATATATAATTAATTAATCTTCAATATTGACAGAGTGAAATTGGCACAGAAACAACATAAAACACAAAAAAAATCCCAAGTAATCCAGCAAAAACATAAAACAAAACTTTACTTTTACCTTACCTCCAGCCAGCACAATGTTGCACTCAGTTTCCTGATATTCCAAGATGATTCAACCTGATTTCAAGAGGAGACAGTAAAACAAGTATTATCTAATATAACATTGCTGGCAAACTGTTTAAGATAACATTGGGCAGCAATTTAGGAACCTTTGTGAATAAGGAGCAGTAATTACATTATGTGCATTGAAATGGCCACAGGACAGTATTAAAATTTAGATTGCAATGCAGATGTTGAATAACTGAGTTGGTTTCCATAGTAGGATGATCCAGCCCATGCACCAAAATCTTTAAAATACAACAGCAATACACAGAGAAATGGTATTTTAGTGGAATTTTGTCCCTTTGCACAAAGCAACAGAGACTTCAACCAACAACAGCCAAGCTCAAATGCCTTGTTTCATGACAACAACTCAAGACTTTTGGCTTTCAGAGAGGATCCTAAAGCCAGCAGTACATGTAAAATGTCATTATTCTTAATATGTGACAGATTCATAGTATTTGAGTGGAAGTGTGGTCCAGTGGGATGACTGGGGCAAAAAGCCAGGAAGCCTTGATCTATAATCCTGGCTCTAGTAAAGATTTGTGTGGCCTGAATGTCTTGGTTTTCCTATTAAAAAGGAATTTAAAAAAGGTAGGGGGAAGGGGAAAAAAGCCCAGTGTGTTTTCCACATGCACCAAACAGTTACTGCAAAACCAATACAGAATTGGACAACTGTGGTCCTGGCAGATTTGGAATTCTGTGCAGTACTGACATGCAACAAAACAACAATCCCAGATTATTCTGGTGAATCAGCAGCTCTGGACATTTTGCTTTTCATTCTACAATCCATGCCCTGCTTGTCAATCTGATTAAACCTGAATGGTTTCGATTACATGTTCTAATATTTTGATTAAAAACATTGAAAAAGCATCTCCTTTGTTCATTATCAGCACAGGAGATGCAAGGCACTAAGTTGTATCTGGGAAGCAATTTCATTTCTAAGAGGGCAAGGTATCCACACAGAACAAAAAAAGAACAATTATTTTGCTAAATTTGCATTTGAATAAATCAAAATACACAAACCAGAAATACACAGAATTGCCTGGAATCTCCTGCAACTCCACATCTCTCCTATTACAGTGCTGCTGCTGGAGAATATAAAGTTTTTAGAAATCCTACTAATCCCCATGTGCACCAAATCTAGTTATGTAAAGTCTT
This sequence comes from Drymodes brunneopygia, assembly GCA_013400955.1. Classification (NCBI taxonomy): domain Eukaryota; kingdom Metazoa; phylum Chordata; class Aves; order Passeriformes; family Petroicidae; genus Drymodes; species Drymodes brunneopygia. The sequence goes on from VZTZ01043072.1 coordinate 451,442, forward strand.
TCATTTTAATTTCATCATGTATTTTGAATGCATGGGAGTAAGTTCCCTTTAAAAGGTACGTTTCCTAAATGGCAGTACAGGGTCCAGCACTAGGTTCCTAAAACAGATTCTGTTTTTTACTTTTTTAAACTTACATTCTTGTCCCCTTCATTGACACGGATCTCGTAGCAATATGCCAGGAGAATATCAATTAATCCAAGGTACACGTGGTGACGGCTCCTTTTATCCAGAAGGTAAGATTTATTTGTGAACTTTCTCATCTGCTCTCTCTCTTCCTCAGAGAAGACAACTATAAAAAGTAAAAGGATAATTGATTATGAATTTAAAGCTGTCACATTCACTTTAATAGGTGGCAATACTACTTCAACAGTGTCTTTAAAAAAGAGTGTGTAACTAATCACAAGGCACCCATCACTCAAGAAAAAGCCTAAATCACTCTTACTTTCCTTTTTAACTTTTATTAAGCTCTGGTATATTCCTTTCAAAGTCAAGATTCAGCACTGCATGTACACACTGATGAATCTGAACCTCTCCAGGTGCCAAGGATTTCTGTGGATGACTGGATACCTTATACAGAGATAAGTGCACAATCAGGATCTGAGTAAAATCAAGATTTTTTTAAGCCCACATTGTAGGGGATAAAAATCCAGAGGCAAGTGACACTTTAGAAAGATATGGCAGTTCTAACTCTTTTTCTGTTCATGCAAAGCAGTTCAGTATCATTACCACAGATTATATATCTCCATTCTATCAGTAAATTTTTTTATAAGTTGATTCTGCAATGTAAACATGAACCACACTTCACTTTTAAACAGCAAAGAAACTCCCAGCGAAATTCATGAAACACAGCAAATTCCAACTCGGAGACATCGTAACATCTACAACTGGACCATAAACACAGAAATTCCAGCTCTACTAAACAACAGCAAACAACATGTAGACTAGACAATTCCCAAAGGTAAATGTTACAAGGTGTTTATTAAGTTGCTGCAAAGTGCAAGGTTTTCTAAATAAAATATCTTTCAATATTAAAAAAAACCAAACAACTATCCATATCATGAAGTTTTTGAACAATTAATTATCCAGGCCTGAAACTCATCATTAACATGTTCAAACCACCACCTACTTTGTTTTCCCCATTCCAAACTTCCAAGTACATGGTGTGAAATTATCAGAACAGTTAAAACTGTAATTACATTTCTGCTGTACTAAGCCTGTACACTTTTGTACACTCACACTGCCAAATTTCAGCTAACAATCTGCACCACAATCAGCATTAATCTAATGCAAAGCAGCACTTGCTGCTACTTATCAAGTAAGCTAAATTGGCAAGGTTTTTATAACTTTGATTTAAAATTGTTTTGTGTATTTGCCAGTGGCAAAACCATGCCAGAGTATAACTGTGTGTTAATATATCCACATCTAAAGGAGGCAGACAAATTCATCTCACAAAGTTTCTGACAGATGAGACTGCAGACATTACCTTTACATTTTAATCACCTCTTTTACTTGTTTTAAGCTGGCCATTCCTCATGTTAAAAAAGAAGACACTTCAAATTGTCCTTCAGTAGCAGAGTGTCAGCGAGGCAGAGTTTAATCTCTGAGGGGAGGATGAGCTCTGACAGCCAGAGGGTGTTTTGTTACAGCCCTACTGGTATTTTACACTGTGATAACACCACTTAAATCACTGGGAGATCTCTATCTCGAGACTACTATGACACTTCCAGTTCTAAATGTGTTCAGGGCACTTCGATAAAATGTGCTGGACCCACACAGAGCTGACTCAGTGGTCAGTCAGGAAAGCACAGGTCAGGAAGCACCTCTGATAATCTGCTGGTGAGAGCAGAGCCTCAGCTTAATGGTCCTGTCAAGCCAAATCCTGAATCCCACAGCTGTCCCAAAGGGAAAGAACTGAGCAGAACTGACTCTCCTTCTCTTTTTTTCTTTAAACTGGAATATTATGTTACAATTTTAAGGTTTTTAAAGGTGTGGATACTATCCCTGTAGGATATCCTACTGACAAAAGAAAGAAGAGACACAGCAGCATCAGACAGAGGAGGAGAACAGTTAGCAGAGAGCAGATTAGTCAGAATAAAGTTAAGTTATTGATATTAATCAGAAGCAAACAAGTCTCTCTTCAAGCTCTTCCTAAGCCATTAAAAGATGAAAGGTAGCACTGCTCTGACTGGAGTCACCCAAAGCCTTCCCCAGTGCTGGATACTGCCCTAAAAATATTCAGTAATAATGACACCTTCAACAAGTAACTGAAGTAATGAAGCTGATTTTCTTGAAATTGCTTGAATTTTTTGCAACCTGCTGAGGTATGACAGGTCAGTGGAACTTCCCATTTCCTCCTTCCTGTACAGACTCTGCCCCTCAAAAGGTGGCATTGAAGAATCAGTGAAAGATCTTCTCTGTGAACATGGGGCTATTTTTGGAAAGCTGCAGATTGTGGCCATCTTTGAGACTCCCTAAAGTTCTGCCAGGTAGACTGTGATCACACGAACCTCAGTTTTTTAGGAAGTGCACCAAAAGTCCTAAAAACACAAACCTATCCCCTCTGCACACCCATATTCACACTAACTATGGTCAGTCAAGTCTGGTTTGTTCATCCCTCCCCTGTCTTTGTAAGTCTTCCATTCAAGTTTTCTCTCCTTCACTTATGTTTTCTTGCCTCCCAAGCCTCCACCTCCACTTCTCAAATCAACATTTCCAGCACATTTCCTCCACATCACTTCTGGCCTCCTTCCTCCATGCATTCTCCATAGAATTCACTGGACTTGGACAGCCTTTCCTGGATCTCACAATTTCCTTGATACTCATTTTTCTTACTATTCCTTGAGAAATCCACAGTTCATGCAAATGTATCAACACCATACATCATTCTTTCTTCCCACTGTTCTTGCCTTTTAAAACCTGAGATATTTTACAGTGGAGACTGATCATTAGGAGTTCTGCATGAACAAAAAGCAGAATTTCCTCACACAACAAAAACCTGCTCTGCAGCAGAGCAATGCCAGGAAGGAACACATGATGCAAAGCCCTGAAAACTGAGCAAAGCAGGCAGACAGCACAATTGCAGAAACTGGATTAAAAAAAAGAAAAGTAATCTATCTTAAACTTATGAATCCACCAGTAAGGGCATATATTTGAGCCAATCCTTACTGAAAGGTGGAACTTTGAAAGGAAATTGCTTCTCTTTCTATAAAAAATAAGAAAGAGAACAGTCACTGTAAGCATGAGAGGTTACCCTGAACAAAATAAGATATCCTTGGAGCATATAAATGTTAGATTAAATACATATGTCAGCCTGAGCCTTTGAAGATTATTGTGTTGCCTAAAGAGGAGTTTTTTACAGTTGTGCAACTGGAAGTAGAATAAAAATGAACTTTTAACCAAGCTGAATGTGACTGTTAGAAAATACAAACCCTTTCATCTGGAATCTGTAGAAGCAAGACGCTAATGTAAACTTCAGCAGCAGCAGCAAGCAAGCTTTCCAAAAATGTTATCCCCTCATGGGAAAGGCTGTGTAATTAATAAGGCTTCATGGAGTATTACTTGACTTGAATTAGACACTAAGTGTGAATGAAAAGGGCTGGAAAAGAATACACAGTAAGATGCACAAAAAGACAAAAGAAAGAAGAGACACTTAGGATAAGAAAAAGAAAAAAAATGAAAAAAGGCAAAATACACAAACCATGCACTAAAGCTTGAGAAAAAGTAAAAAGGTCAAATAAAAATGGATTCAAAGTAAGGACAGAAGAGAGCTGAAAACTTTAAATGTTAATGAGAAGAGATGAACCAAAAAGGGAAAAAAATTGGTAATGAGACATTAGAAGAACCTGATGATGTAAAAACAAAGAGAAAATAACCAGGGATAAATATATGAACAGCAATCAACCAAAGAAAATCTTCAGTTAATTGCAATGTCATGCAAAAGTAAAAAAGGTCATCTGTACTTCTAATCAGTCCTTGCAGCCAAAGACATTATAAAGACAAAAGTAATCAACTTTTTGGTTCTAAGAAACCAATGAAGATAACAACTGAAAAGACATCAATGTAAGTCAGGAAAAGGAAGAAAAAAAATAATTCTCTTAATATTAAGTGTTTCTAAATAAGAAAAGAAACCTTTAAAGAATCTGCTAATTTTTATGTCTCTTTCCCACCCTAAACTCACTTTCACATGTTTATCTTGAGGAGCAGCACATCTTTTATCAAGAACAAAACCTTCCTTCACCCAGGACAGAGAGGAATTCCTGATTAATTGCACCATTCCTTTGGCTGGGTAAAGCAATATAAAACCACAGGAGATCCATCCTGCTGATGATCAGATCCCAGGTGGAACAGCCTGGAGCCACCTCCTGCCCTTCTCTATTTCCATTCACAGGAGACCTTCAAGTAGAACCTGCACTCCCTCTCATGGTGGTTTCCTTCACCACACCTCACTCAGGTTTAGGAACCTCCATTGATTTCAGACACTTATTCAAACAGCACAAATGAGGCTTTGCCACAGAAAAGGGTGAGCTGTTGTCATTAACATCACCCAGACTCCAGATGGCCTCTTATGATACTTAAATTTCCTCAAGATTCACAAAACTGCACGAACCTCTCCACTCAGCCCCATGAAGGTGAGATTTTTTTGATCATTCTTATTAAATATATATCTGTTATAACAAATGGTTTGAAGAAAAAATGATCCTTTATAAAGTCAATTTCCTGTGTGATTTCCATTAGCAGATTTGCCAGGCTTCTGAGGAGTTCGTCTGTTGTTGCCCCTAAAACCCAACAACATACATGTTTTTTCCTCAGTACCTCAATTTGGAGGAGAAACATTCCTTTATCCATAAAATCATCCAGCAGCTCTTCTTTTTAATTATATTCCTTAACCCAAGCAAACAGGAGTAGTGTTTCATTTACTAAGGAGTGAATGGATAAAAACAAACAAAGGAGTCCCTCATTATTATGTTTTCAAGCCTCTTATACCTTTGTCCAATGCTTTTTAAATCAAGTGTTTATGATGGACATAATTAACAATTTCTGGCTTCAGAGGCTGAAAAGAGACCAGGAATGAAGATCAGATTACATTCACAGTAAAATACACAACATCTACCCAAATTCTATTGTTCTCCCAGAGAAAATGTGGAAGTGCAGGTATTATCAGTGCCCTGAGAACCTCTGGTGAAGGGGATTATCATCATCTACTACAGTAATATCAGATTTTCATACTACATAGGAAATGAACAAAGAACAATAGAGGAAAATGCACAATAGTAACTTGTAGTGCTCTCTGCAATCACTGTGTGCAGGAGGCAGCCTCAGTTATCTGTTAACAGTGCTCCCACGTTTTCACCTGCTCACCCTGGAAACATCTCTTTAGGTTTCTACATGGACACAGTTTTCTTTGGAAAAAGGTCTCCAAGACCCATAAAGTAATGTAATAAAGTAATAAATAATAAATGTAATAGAGTAATAAATTTCCTTTAATAACAATAGCCTGTAACATGGCACCACAGCAATTCCAGCAACAGATGTGTATATATATGTATTTTTATATATGTATATTCTTACCAAATGCAGGACTGTCATGTTCCTGATGACTTTCTCCCTGCAAGGCTGTCATCTTTTTATGAGCATCAATCCACCAGGGTTTGTACTTTAAAAGATGCTTAATAGCTTCATCTTCAAAAAAATCAGCTCTAGGGAAAATAGAAAGAACTTTCATGTGCTATTTATTTCAATTCATATTATATGTGGGTACATATTAGCACATCCACACAACACATCTCACTTGGCTCCAGGTTATTTTCCATGTTAGAAATATGTTCCTTGACTTTAAAGCAGAGAATAATAATTTTAAAAACCCCAATATTCTCCTATCTTTCAGTATTCCTTCCTCTCTTCCTCCACCTTTCCTGAGCCACCCAGAAGCCCAGGGAATTGATGAGCTTGCAGCATCACATGAAGCTGGACCAACCTGGTTTGTTCTGAATGCAGCTAAAGGAAAACACTCCAAAGGCTTCTCAGACAAATCACTTGATTTTACTGGGTAGCCCTCCCACTTAAGACCCAGGGAGTTTGTGGGGAGGAAGGTGTGCAGCTGAAGGGTAAAGGTGAAGCAGGGATGGGGATGGACTTTAAGGTAAGCAAGGACACGCAGCAGCAATGTGGAAAAAGAAGAGCTGAACATGAATTCTGGAAGAGAGATCACCTCTATCTCAGCACAAAGCCACTGTGGTAAACATTTCCATCTAGTAATTCTGGGAGGATTTACCCTAAAGGATTCAAGTTCTAATCCTCCTCTTGCCATCTGAGCTTTTTCTTCAAGCCAAACAATGGTATAAATACTGAGAATTGACAAAAAAGCCATAGGGAATTTCTTAATACCTTCTTAATCACCCCACAAAGCCTGAACACAGAATGCAATTTGCTTCACTCTCATAGTAACTGATTTTTTTTGTTGCCTCCCTTCATTGTCAAAGCAACTTAGAGATATCAGCCAGGGTACATTTTCCTCCAAGCCACCAGAACAGTTGTTTGCCCCCACTTCTACCAGAGCTACTGTTCTCCTCAGGAAAACAATTTTTGTTGAAGGAGGGCTGGTATCATCTGTTCTGAAACAACCAAGGCACAGCCATTAAACTAAATGGTGTAGCTCTACCAGGCCAGAACACAGAGTCTAAAATGGAAACTTAAAATTACTGTAATTTGCATCCCATTATAGGTTAGGAACTACTTCAGTTCTAGTGAAATGCAGTTCAAGAAAGCTCTTCTATTTTCTGTGTGTTACAGGAAGATAAGAGGCTGCCTCTGAAACATCCAACTGAAGAAAAATTCTAGATTGGCAAAGTTACCTTCTGAAAGCTCAAAATGGTAAAGTCTTCTTGTCCCCAACAAAACACACCACAGTACTAATTCTCCCCACTGGGGACTGCCCTCTTCTCCCATCAGATCCATCTTCCAGGAATCAATCTATATTAATAAATCTCATGGCTTTCATTCACTTTACTTATCTAAACCTAACTGGACCTGAAATACTCCAACCTGAAAGGTAAAAGGAATCATTTTCACCTCACTACATGGAATGAAGCACAAAAGAAACACAAAGTCTCGGTCTGGACATTTTCCCCATTTTGCTGCAAAACCAGGTTTCACGTGATGAAGGCAAAAAACAAAGTGGCCAAGACATAATTTCATAACCTCAAAACGAAAATTCCCTCCTCCTAGATGGCTCATTAATCCTTGTTCCAAAAGAGGAAAACTTTGTCAGCCCAAAATGCCAGCAGGGAGTGGCTGCTCAGCTGCTGAAGAGATGAAGTATGAGGCCATGTTCTGCAACAGCTGACAGCAGCCCCCCTTGAACACAGACTTGAGCAGTAATTAAACAGTTGAGTAACCCCAAAATAGATGAGCAATGATTTGTGTCAGTGTCACACTAAGAATACCCACTAAGACCTGCTCTGAGGAGACAAAACCAGACCAAAAGTAAAGCTGTTCTGTGCAAAGGTGATCTTAAATCCAACCCTGAGTAAAAAGGAGAAGGGGATGTGTTGCAGGGCTGCTTGGCCAGGTGAACTCAATCAGTACTCACAGGTAATGATCAGGCTCAAACTTGGCAGCCTCAGCTGCCAAACGTTTCCTCCTGCGCTCCTCTGGAGGAGTTTGGTCTGGATCCTTAATGTCAATAACATCACTGAGCTCATCCTGCAAATGGGAACAAAATTATAGGACCAAGCCACTGGTGTGACAAGCAAGATTTATTTTGTAAGAATTTAAGAAGGATGCTTATCAGCACTGAAATCCCTAGAAAAGATTCAGCCTCCCTTTCAAGTCTTCCAAATTCAGGCTCCACTGTGCAAATAAAACATCAAAATTCCACAGAAATACAATTATTTGAAGCTCCTTAGAACTCATGATATTATCAAGTCTATTCAGGCCATTTTATCATGAGGCAGGGAGGTTATTTTGCATTATGATAAATTTGCAATGTTTAACAAAAGCACACAACCCCAACAAAGACAAGATAAGAATCACACACCATTTTTGTGACTTTTGAGAACACTCTCACTCTCTGAAGTGGCTGAACATTAATTAATAGGCAATTGTAGTGGCCTTTTAAACATCATTAAGTAATTATTTCCCATCCCATTAATGGTGATGGGAAATGTATTTCTTCACAAATCTCATGGCAATAAACCAACATATATGTCCTAACAGAATGTAACTACTTCCTCCACAAACAGCAATCCTGCTCCAAAACCTGTGAATACAATTCATATAATAATGAGTTAGTTACATAATTGAGCTGCAGTTTTCAAAAGCTGTGAGCCAGGAAGCCTCTACAGCAAGTTACCCAGATAATCTAAGGCAGGAAAATACAAAACACATTTACCTGCAGCCTCTGGAACACCCCTGAGCGCAGATTCCCAAATCCATAGGGGTGCTGCAGTGGGGGAGTGCTTTCTTCATAAGGAATCTGCTCCACTTCCCAGTCAAATTCTTCTTCATTCTCATCAGACAGCTCAGCAGAGGCAGCTGTATCTATGGCATGGACAGAGAAAGAACATTATTACATAGAAAAACACATATTATTTCCTTGGAAGGTTTATTGTGCTACTGGTGTTTGCATCTCATTTTACCGCATCTTTTAGGAAATTTTACTCAACACTGGCTCATACAGATCTGTAACCCACAGGTCCTGCTACAAACTCCCCAGTTTTCAAAAATCAACACCAGGAACACTAAATTTTAAGTGCATTCCCTCAGACTGAAATATCTGTTCCACTGAATTCAACATTTGATGCTAAGAGAACCCAAAAAGTGATGTTTCTATAATTTAAGGCAGGTATTAACAAATTAAACAGATATAGCCAAACCGTTTCTGTGGTTTTAATTAGCCTCTCACTAGAGCTAAAAATCCAGCTGTAGTTTGTAGAAAGCAGAACACTCAACTGTGTGTGTGTTCTACAGCCACTAGAGGGGTACAAAGACCTACAGAGCATTAGCATATTTTTAAAGAATATTTTAAGCACATTTCAGAAAAATTTAAACAGAAGTAAACCTATAAAGCTGACATGTGTGTCATCTACAAGCATATTTATTTCTACTCTTATCCATACTTTGATTTACTCACACCCTTCTCATACCTTGGACTAGGCAGTAATCGAAATATTGTACTTTTCTACATATATCACTCTGTAGATCTATAACTGTTTCATTACACAAATGTATCATCTTGTACAAACAAGACTGATTTTGTCATACCCAGCTCCTCTACCAAAGGTTTTGCTGATCTTGATTTCTTTGGTGCTAAAAGAGATGTCAGCATGTCCAGCCCCTCAAAATACTGGCCAGGAACCTCCTTGGGCAACCGAATTGTAAAAGTACCTTAAAAGAAAGTAGGAATATAATTATTGCATTACAATATCTGAGACAGACAAACCTGTGTATTTTTCTCTCATGAGAAAGGCTTAAAGGAAGTAGGACACATGCAGGTAGCATTTTATTATGCATTGATCCCTGTGCATGTTTTTAACCTTATTTTATAACAATTCAAGATTTTGATGATAAAACATGAAAGAGAATATTTAACTACTTGGAGTCTCCTGACTTACATTGTATAAACACAAACCAACAGAAGAAAACAAGCTTGATTTAATTTTTAATCCTTCCACCAAACAATCCACAGAAGCTACATTCACCAATCTGATTATTGCTTTAAATCATGTAATAAAGGTTCTGCAAGCAACAAATTTATTGGTTTGTTTTGTTGAAAGCATAAATTACTGGAAATAGCAACAGTTTTTATGACACAGATACCAATAACATTAACCAATACCTTCATCTGTATTGTAAGATGCTTTTTCTCTGCCATCCTCTACAATTCTTCCAGGAAGTGTCAATCTGCAGACAAAAAAATGAGATGCCTCATTGAAAGGCTGACTAATTCTGCAAGTTAATGTCTCAGCCTATAAAAATGTAAGGCACATTCCAAAAGCAGCACAAAGGATTTGACTACATGACTCCTCTTCACAGTAATGGAATCCATGCAGTACAATCCCCCTGGATTCCTCCCAGGAAAATCACACTCCACAAAATTTACACCCAGAACTGTCTGGACTTTTACAATTAAAAAGCCATTGTACAGTAAATTTAGAAAAGTATTTCTTTCAACTCCCTTTAACGTGATTTAATGCCTAGGAACAAAGAGGCCAGATCCAAAAAACCAAGTCTTTGCATGAACTGAGCTGTCTGTAGTCAACAGAATAAAAGCTGCAGATGAAGAACATTGTGAAGGGACCAAAATTAAGTTCATTTCCTACTCTGAAGGTCAATTTCTGAAAAATTTTTCCACTACTTGCCTGAGAAAGTATGGTTTAGCATAAAATTTGAAATCTTCCCCTTCAAAGTAAACGTCAAACTCTGAAGCTCTGGCATAAGGCACTCTGATTTTTACTGTAAGGAAATCCGGATCCTGGGTCAGTTCAAAAGCTGGAGTTATCATGATGAATCCAGCAGGAAAAGCAAACACTGGCTGTGTGGCCCTATGGAAACTGGAAAAGAGAAAAAAAAAAAAAGGATTATTGTAGCTTCCAGTTTATGAGAGCAAGTGGTGTCTCTTCAAAATTCTGTAAGAACATTTTGGATTCCCACAGAATTATATTCCACATGGCTCTGGAAGAAAACATTCATGACAACAGCAACAACATCAAAGTGTTATCAAAAACGTGAAGGTACCACTTCTCTGCACCTTAATGAAACAACTGAACGTAGAGCTGGAGTACAGGAAAGCACCTGTTACATTCCACACAAAAACCACACTAAAATTCAGTCCTAAAACTTTTCTGCTTTTCATAACTGTTATTTATAATTTCACACAGAGCAGAACTTAGACCTTTGCAGTTCTTTAGTGAACTGAACACAAACTACTATTAAAAAATCCTAAAAACAAGTAATACTTGCAAAAAATAGAGTTGTGATTTATAATTCACACACATTAGCCAGAATTCAGGCAACAGATTCAAGGGCAGTTTAGATAACATTCCTCAGAACCATATGTATGTATATACACTGTCATGTATACATATTTAGCATGAGAAAATTAATTTATATAGTATTATTCACCTAATAGACAATTGTCTGTCCCTTCAACAGCTTCTAAATGCAAAACAATTCCTCAGGTTTAATTTAGAACACAGCTATGGATTCAGGTTTTGCTTGTTTGGGGATTTGCAAAGGGGTTTGTGTTTACAAAGGGTGACACAGTATTGAAAATTAATTTTTTAAACAAAAATGTTTAAGCCAAAATATGCAGAATAGAACTTTTATCTGGAATAAAAGCTACTTCTCACTAACTTTCAGTTATCTTTACTGAACATATCCCCATTCTGACAATTTAGTGAAGAGCCAGAAATCATTAACTATTAACAAAGCTAAATTAACAGATCACCCTTTTTCTCTTATGGGTAATTAGCCTTGTTTAGCATGTATGAAAATTATTAAAACTCCCAATTTCACGTGATTCCAGGGGTAACATTACCACCCTTTCCAGGCTGAGAAGGTGGCAGGTGTTTCATGGAATTGTATCTAAATAGGAAACACCTGGCTTGTAGGACACCTGCACACCTGATGCACTTTCCTGTGGATTTTCTTCTTCTCTCAACATCACAAGCTGCAGTAAGAGGCACCAAAACCCCAAGAGCTCAATTGGAGCCTTCAGGGATGACTTGCCAGTGTGCATTTTTATTTTCCCTAGTCAGAGCTTTATAAATAAAAAGCAGCACCAAAGTCAGGCCCAGATCTCCCTGCCCTGCTGCACTTGGAGCATCCCTGGCCCAAATTAATCATTCCAAACCCCTCTTGGGGGATGGGGGTCCCACACAGATTCAACACAACATTCAAACCCCAAGTACCCCAAATAATCACACTTTCCAGCCTTCCCTGTGCATTGGGGAAAGGCAGAGGGAGCAGGGCCGGGAGGGGCTGGCAGGGACAGGGAGGATGCAGGAGAGGCTCGGCCTTAAAACACAGAATTGCTCAGGTTGGGAGGGACTTGTGGAACCTTCCAAGGCAGGGTGACCTGGAGTAGGTGACACAAGAACCCCCAGTGGGCTTGGGATGTCCTCAGAGAGGGAGACTCCACACTCCCCGGGCAGCCCGCATGCCATGAATGAAAGTTCCTCCTCACGCGGAGGCGAAACTTCTTACATTTCATTTACGGCCACTGCTCCTCGTCCCGTCGCTGGGCACCACTGAGCAGAGCCTGGCCCGTCCTCTGACACCTCTTGGCGGTATTTACCTACATTAATGTGAACTCCTCTCAGCTTTCCCTTCTCCAGCCTAACCAGGCCCAGCTCCCGCAGTCTCTCCTCGCCAGAGAGATGTTCCACATCCCCTCATCACCTTCGTTCCCTCCGCTGGGCCCTTTTTTGCACTGAGGAGCCCAGGACCGGGCACAGCCTCCCCCCAGTGCGTCACACCGGGCCACGCGCCGACCTCCGGGCGCACCCTCCCATAGGCACCCAGCAGCGGGCCCTCCAAGGGGACAGAGCCCTCGGGGGAGGCGGCTGCGAGCGAGAGAACCCAGGGAACAGCGCCGGAAAGAGCCCCGGCCATGCCCGCCCGCGTCCCTTCCTCCCTCACTCACTGAGCCCCGCGCCGCTCCCGCCGCCGCTTCTCGCGCCCGCCCGCACCGGGGCGGAGCCGCGCATGCGCCGTCAGGACGGGACAGCCCCTCTTGGCCACGCCCCCTCGTGACCACGCCCCCTCTGAACCACGCCCCCTCGGGACCACTCCCCCTTATGGCCGCCCGCCCCCTCAGGGCCGCTGGCCCCGCGTCCTGCGGGCTCTGCCACCCGGATCGGTGTTTATAGCTCTGCTCCTTTGCATGAAACGTGCAGCAGTTTAAAGATCTACCGTAAATTCTTGCTGTCCGTAAATTTGGTGAAGCTTCCTGATGTTTGCGAGAGTTGTTGGAAGGGGAATGGTTAGCAGTCAGTGTGGGCGTGGGCAGTGTAACTGGGTAAAGTTAGGTCGTTCCGGGTAAAAATCGCAATCCGTCATCTTGACAAATGGAAAGAATGAATTCTTACCTGCGGTGGCATAAAGTATCTTGCACAGATTGGGCATATTTTATTTCAGCAGCTGCTTTTTATAGAGAAGTGTGGAAATTGAACTTGAGTGTGTTGGGGAGATGGTTTGTTTCGTTCCTGTGAAACCTCTGGTTAATCCAATACTAATTCCTGTGAACAAGTGTGCTATTTCTGTTATGTTTACACTCATCTGTCTTCTCCTTTGCTGCAGATAAGGTAGAAGATGAGTAAACAGAAGAGTGACCCCACGAGCACTGTGAGAGTAGGAATTCCCAATTACATAAAGCTCTTCTAAGCTACTGGATTAATGCAAACATTGACAGGGTGAACAGGGGGCAGACCCTGATGGATCAAAACAAACCAGCATTAAGGAGAACAAGAAGCTCCAAAAGTAGAAAAGTTGGTTTAGAAGCTATAATTTATTAAATATATCACCTAATGTAGAATTAATCTAATTTTTCTGCCTGTGGACCATGAGAGGTGTTCTGGTTCCAGATGATTGTCTACGTTTTTAAATGCTACTGTCTTCCTCTTACTGCCCCACCTGAAATGCATTCAAATATTTTTCCTGGAGGGAAAAAGCATAGTTATGTAACATCTCCTAATGAAGTTTTCTTAATAAAAAAAAAAAGTAGAAAAACAATTCCCCAGGCTGGAAATCCACTGAATATGACATCTCCTTATGAGAAAACTTCTTCACTTTTGTACTGAACTGAACCAGCAGTTCAAGTACTGCACAAAAATTAAATAATTTGCTTCAAAATAGATAGTTTTCCCCACTGATTTAAAATTGATGGATGGTTTTAATGTTCAGCCTAAACTTCCCTGTGTCCCAGTTTTTCACGTGCAGAAATTTGAAAATGCATGGCATATAAAAAGCTTTTTTTTCCTGTTAAGAAGTTAATGATATCTAATTTCAGATGCTGATTTGTCTTGGACCAAGGCCTCAGTCATGTCCTCAGAAACTTTTGATGCATTTCCAGAGAACTTCAGCACTAATTAACTTTTGGACCTTACCAAAGTAATCTGTAATAAGTATATTGGACAGGAAGCTGGATTCTGAACCAGTAGGCACCATCTTCTTGGGATAAGTGATAAGAAGATAAAGAAGTGAAAGATAAAGAAGTTTCATCTGCGAATTTATTCTTGTCTAACTGACACTTCCCAAGACTGCCTCAGAATCACTTTTTACAGCCTAAGAACTCCCAGCCTTAATTTTTTTTTTTTGGTGCTAATACTTTCCTTGTAAAAGAATTATTTATATACTGATTTTAGTGAAGAAAGTGGTGCATCAGCCATCCTGCTTTTCCATCCCAGTAAAGGATGAAGTAGCATCTCTGAGGAACGTGTATTGCTTTCTTCTGTAAAATACATACTGAGTTTTTTTTAGAACTGTAATGAAAAAGTTTCATTTGGAAATGTACAAAGACTACATCTTTTAGTGCATCTTTCTGATGAAGGGAATTTGGCTGGTATATATTTAATGGAGACCAAAGAATTAAACTGCATTATCGACAATGTTGTGGGCAAGTGATTAGGACAACTTGCTTGACAACTTGAAAAATAGAAACATGAAGCTTTGCAATTTATAAGCACAGTTGGCTCTACATGGCTGATAATAATAAGTAAATCTGGCAGCCTTGGAAATGGTAATCCAAAATGAAGTTACTGAAAGGGCTTAATTGACCCATCTAGAGAAGAAAGTGATTGTATTGATGATACAAAAATCACACATTTGAACAGCTCGAGGATTTCAGCAGGTTGCTACTTGGTACTCTTTTTCATTAAAGTTTGGAAGGGTTTTATTGTAGTGCATTTTATTCTTGGGAAAGAGCATATGTTTATGCATTGTGGTTTTTCTGTAGTTTCTCATTTAGTGTTGCTATTTTCTCTTACCATGAACTAATTTACATTTTCATCTCTGGCCACAATCTGAATTGGATGAAACTCTTGAAACAGTAGTTGTTCATTGCATTTGGACTGATGCTAAGGCCAAGCACATTTTGGGGTAGCACTGGTGAAGGCATGTGGTGTGAGCAGTGCAAAATGGACAGGCTGTACAGTTCCACTGCCAAGTGAATGCCAGCATCACTTCCAGTGGCTCCATCAGGGACACATGAGGCTCCTCCAGTCCTAAATTTGGGAGGCTCCACTTACCCTTCTCTCCCCTTTCCAACGTTAGTGTCTCCATTCTCTGCGCAGCTTGTACTCCAGCTTCACGGGGCAGCAAGAATCCTTGTATTGCTGTCATTCTGTACATTGCAAGGTCCTAAATCAGATTATGACTCCAAGCAGGATTTACTTCAGTGAAATTCAGTGTTGTGATCTCTGCTGACATCCCACAGCGGACTGGCTAGGATTGGTCACACGGGGACAACTTCAAAGCCACCCACAAGTGAGTGAGCGCCTTGTTCCTTCACAGCTGTACAAGTATTGCACTTTATTTACCTGCCTTCGGTGCCGGTGGACTGAGGAATGCATACTACCTGTAGGTGATGAACTGGGGCCGCAAGGCGGAGGGAGGCTGGGTTTCCCTGCTAGCACAGGCAGAGGAAAAGCGCTATCGAGACGAGCTTCCCCTTTTTCTCCTGCTCACCTTGCTGTGCTCAGTCACGCTCACCCATGAAGCCAAAGGTACCTGTGAGTATCCTGGCGCTCCTCGCTGTGCGGTGTTAGCGAACACCGGGACAGACACAGCGCCGTGCCCGTGTCCGGGCGGCTACTCCAGGCAGTACGGTAGGCGCGGCCCGGCCCGCCNTTGGTGCTGGAGCGTCGGGCACTTCCCTCTCCTAAATGTTCTTCCCCCGCGAGTGACCGCTGATGAGAGACTCTTGTGCGAGCTGCCTTTTGGGCTTCACAAGTACAAACTTTTTCCTGCGTGTTTCCGCTGGCACTGTAGTTGGCAGAGATGACACGAAAGGTTTTCCTGTGCCCGAGCCGGGGGGGGTTCCCTCTTCTGCGAGAGCAGCGTCTGAAATAGCGGCTTTTCCTTTCGTTCTGGCCTTGTTTCGGAGGCTGACGTGGGCAGTGTGGCACTCGCTGTCAGGAACGAGGGGCTGCTGTCACCTCGGCTTTCCCAGGGAAAAGGGAAGGCGGCTCGTCATTGACCTGTGGTGCCACTGCGTTCCAAACTGGCAGATTTTTAAGCTTTCGAGCTTTCTTTTTTTTTTCTTTTTTTTTTTTTGAATGTTTTTATATGGAAATTAATTCAGCAGAACTTTAAAAGTGTTTTAAATCGTGGTGTGGTGTGTTTCCTCTCCCACCACCTTACAGGCAGGGTATTTTTTAAAAAACTAATTAGTTGAGAAAGGGCAGCTTTCGGTGGGTGGAGGACTTGTTTTCCCCTTTGCATTCCAATTATATTATGGTCAGTGTGACCTCATATATCTAATTAACTTGGTATGTCTTTGTGTCTCTGATTCATGATTTCACAGAGATGTTCTGAATGAAAGAGCATTCCTGTTTTTTGAGCTCTTACTCCTTAACTTATTAAAGCAGTTGGTTTCTCCCCAGCATTGTTACCCTGCTGAATGCAGGAGATGTTTTCTGGGCCATGGACAGAATTCAAATGCCAGTATTAAAGCAGGATTATTTCCACTAGCAACTGTACCTCCTGAAGTCATTTTTCTTTAAGGCATATCTGTGTGATTATCATGGAAATCAAGAAGAACACTGAAGGAGGGAGCCCGGAAAGTATGGAACTGCCAGAGAGTGTAAACAACCATTCCATTTCAATGCACTTTTCAGTGGCATCTCGTGTTTCACAATTTGGCATTATCTAACTTTTTGATTATTTGTTGACTTTGCAAGTCCTTTTTACAAGGTCTGCAACACACCAGCTAAAAGAAGGAGGAATTCAGTATTTAAAGTGTGCATTTTCTTCAGAATTTTGTTTGTGGGTCTTGATGATTGTTTTTTCCCGTGTCATCCTGCACCACTGGCCCCAGCAGGAGTTTGTATAACTGAAAAGCACAATTCTGTTCAGCCACTTGCTGAAAGATTCTGTGTTGTGTTAGTTACTACTAAAATTTATTCAGGTGGGGGTATCCATAAGAAAAGAATTTTTGTGGGGAGGGTGTGACATAAGTGATCAAGCAAAGGTGATGCTTGCCTGGTTGGAAAGGCATCAGGTGTTGGGATCTGCTGGGATTAAAAACCCTGACCCAAGCTAAACTGAAAGCAGTATGGGGGGCTTGAATTTGGATTGTAAGAAACAGGCCACAGTTATCATTTTAGCTCCTCCTTATGAGCAAAGGAACATTATTTTTTTAATTTGATGTGAGGGATCCCACTTTGCATAACTGATTTCTTCAGGATAGCAGCACACCTGATCAGGACTGTGTAAGATCTTGTGATCATGGTGTACATGCTTGTATGAGACTGCGTGATTGATTAGCAGAACCTTAGTGAAGTTCTGTCTATGGGAATGTAAAACATTGTTTAAATTCAGTTTTGCCAAGTTGATTTGTCAGAGGATGCAAGTTTTGGGCTCAGCTGAGAAACAAAGTTGTTATTTAGGATTTGTGTTTGCTTCATGAGGATCAGCAGCTTGCAGGGAAGGTGAATTTTTACTGGGATTTGCAATACTGCTTTCTGTAGTCACGTAGTAACAGAAGACATCAGGTTTTAAGTTTTAAGAAGTGCAGAATTCTTTTAATGTAAGAGGCTATGCATGATAAAAGCTTAATGTAGGCACATGTCATTAGCTGGCTGGTGCTTCACAAATGTTAGCAGTGATAGTCATGTGTCCTGCTTTGCTCATTAGATAATTTTGACAAATCTAGGTAAGTGTCTGGTAAGCTTTGAAAACTTGATTTTTCGCAGTGGTTTCACTGCTCATTCCTCTTGGAAGTAGCACGTCCTGTGCCTTCAGTAAGACTTTTTTATATGAAGAATTTTAACACGTGCCAAACCAATGTGTGCAAAGTATCAAAAAGAAGGAGGATTGTTTTACATTTGAAGGGCAGATGTGACCATGCTCCCTCTTAAACCAGCATGGCAAGGCTGAGGAAGTGAACCTTTCCCAGCACATTTAGTTCCCTGAAAGTAACTTTTTCAATGCAAAACATCCCTTGCATGGCAACCTGTCAAGATACTTTTTCTTTCTGTACAGCCTGTGTGCACACGTGCAAGTTTGGCTTGAGTTTGATAATAACATGCTGAAACCCCAAGTATTTCATACTTGATTCATAAAGAACCCACTTCATAGAAGGAGAGAGAAACCTCCATTCTGGTTTTGAGTGGCTTTTTCCCCTTTCTCTGAGTGATAGGAGAAGGCTGAAACTTCAACCATTTTTGGATTGATAGCAGCTACAGTCAGTTTTGTGCAACTTCTGCAAAGTGATAAAAGTGGATTTAAAAGCATTTGTATTTCAAAGTGTGCAAGAAAATGTGTTTCCTATCATGGAGCTGTTGGGATGTTGACTCAGGGGTGGCTCTCAGGGAAGGAGCCTGTTCAGTGAATCACCAGTTTTGATACAATGCCTAAATCTACCCTTGTTTGTGCTGCACGAGTAAACGAGATCATAATGGGAAGAAGGTTTCAAAAATTAACAACTATATTGCATTTTGGAAGCGTCAGCATGCATTATCTTTCTCTCAGGAATAAATTTGAAGGCTTGAATAGATTAGTAGGCTCTGTAATGAGGTGGGAATGCATTATTTTGAATGGATTTGGATTGATTTAGACAGGTTTTGGGTTAATTATGTTTGAGACACTTTGGCTGTGACTAATAAGAAAATTACATGTAATCTAAACTTTAAGACCTAGGAATGCACACTGTTGTGCTTGAGTACTCAGGCTGCTCCTGCTGTGTCAGTGTCTTTCTGAAAGAATTGTATTCAGTAAAAAAAATACCAGTGAGCAACTGGTTGGATGGGAGTTACTCTGTATTGTTGGAAGGTTTTTGCTGTAAACATTTTATTGTGCTCCATCTTACTGAGTTCTGTCCTCAGCCACTCCATGGGGATGTGTTCTGCAAGTATTTTGTGATGCTTTCTGGAGTGCTTAGTTTCTGTATTTGTTCTTGTCAAACACATTAAACTTTAAGGCCCAGGTCTCTGCATTGATTTTGATGAGTTTAAACATTTAATTTAGGTTATGAAATCCAACTGCACACTGTTCATAACAGACAAGTTGAACTATAAAGGAATGAATGTAAATGTTAGGAAGAATTGACTAATGATAATAATTGCATTACTCTGTGGATCTATGGGCTTTTTAATGTCTTGGGAGTCTCTTGAGGTAGGAAATTCTTAGAGCTGTAACAGCTGCTCCCATTTTACAGGAGGACAGCTTGGCTGTATCCTGCACATCTTTAAGGGATGTCCTTTTGTGCAGCTGTTGTTTCTCCCTCTATGAGGTGCAGGCATGAGCAGAGCAGGGAAGGGGAGCTGGGATGTTCTTTCCATAATTTGCTTGTTTCCCCTCCAGGCAGTTTGACTTTGCCTCTACACCTGCCTCTTCTCAGGCTTCTGGATAATTGTTATTTTTAAAGGCTAAATTAAAATTGCTGTCAAATGCATCTTGCTGTGGCACTGTTTTATCTCCCATTCCAGCTCACCTTTGTTTTTACTGTCCTCTGACTTTCTTTATGTACTTATAAAAAAGTTGCAAAATGTTGTGTCCCAAAATTCTTCTGTACCTCATTGCTGCTTCTCTCACTGTTTACTGCCCTCAGTGTCCCTGACTAGGACTGATGTAGTTCAAATAGCTCCTTTTTCTGGGACTTTTATTCCAATTCAGGCCACTCCAGGCTCCTGAACCCCTGCACTGTTGGTAATTCCTCACCTCTGGGGCTCAGCTTTCTCCTCCACAGTGTCTATGTTGGATGCCTGTTGTTATCCCTGCTCCCATGGGCTTTCCAGGCATTCTGCTTTCACCAAGGATTGCTTCTGCTGAGCCTGTCCTTGGAAATGTAGTCAACACACACTGGATTTTTCACAGCAAAATGCAGAGCTCACTGTGGCTAAAACTGCCCAGGAAAGCTGAGTGCTTTGGTGTGGGGTTTTGAAATGTTGCAGTAAAAGTGCAGGGTTTAGTCCCTCTCCCAGTGAATTCCATTGCCAGAAGCTACATCAAAGCAGCTCCCAGCCTGTGCATGGCTTGATTTAGAGACTCAATTAAGGGGAGACATTAAACAGATAGGGAGAAGGGGGAAAAGGTGATCTGTGTGAGCAGCTAATTATTCACTTCAATAATTCAGCAATTTTTACACTAATAGGTTGGAAAGTAAATACCACTTCACATAGATGTAATATTCCATTATTTATACACAGATGAAATTGGGGGTTAATTAAGACTAAAGCAGAAGATTTTAAACCTTTAATGAAACGTGTTGCTTTGTACAGTCAGTGAAGTGCAAGTGGCTGGAGTTGCTTTACACAGAGGTGGGTTACTCTGAAGGGTAGAATGCTGCTGCTACACAGAGCAGCTCTTCAGTGTCTGGGAAAAATAATAACAGCTTAAAACTGTAATTTTTCACTTTATGTAGAACTTCTGTTTGTAGCATTAACTTCAGTGATTAATTGTGTGTAATTGTGTGTGCTGAGCAGGGATTGATGTCCTCTGCTCAGAGATGTGTCCAGAGCAGGCAGTGATCTATGATTTGCCTTTTGAACTCTCCAGGAATGATTACTGTGCCTGGGATTTGGTTGCTTGGTCAGCTCCATCCTGTGTGATGGAGGCTAAGTGCCATCTGTGCTGGAATGTGGATACACCATGGTGCAAGCATTCCTGAAGGATGCAATTTTTACCTCCACACTAAAAACAGAACCAAAAGACTGTTTTCAGAAGGTCTGCAACTCCCCAGGAGAACCTGATTTTTCTGGCTAGCAGGGAGCTTCGTTGTGCCTCTTACTGTGTTCCCTGTATCTGGATGAAACGTATTTAAAGCCCACACAGGTGGGTGCTAAGTGAAAATCCCACAGTTTGGCCCTTGGAATATAGCCTGGTTCATCTGGGATATGTGACTATATTTGTTTTCAAAAATCCCTATTTTAGAAAAATCTCATGGATTCCATGGGGTGAAACGGAGAGCAATCCTTTGAAACTCTGCCAGTGCCTTCAGGGCCGGGATTAAGGCATGCATCTTTAATAGCAAAATTAATTAACTGTTAGAACAATTTACATATGGATGGAGTGGGGGTCTTTTAAAGTATGGATCTCTTCTTCCAGTGTAGCCATTATGGGCTTGGAAATGAAGTTGCTGGATGCAGTTGTGTGATCTGCATTGTGTTAGAAAGTTGGCTGAGGAGTTGTAACTCTGCTCTGGCTTCCTGACCTCTGGGCTGGGGAAAGAGCTGTCATTTGCACAGAGCAAGGCGGTGTCTGCTTCGAGGTGCTGTGATATTGGCTTCATCTGTAGTGCAGTGATTTTTGCAAACCCAGAAATGTAGGAATAACAGAACACAGCCTATTTCTTTATGCTATATTTGTAACACTATTGATTTGTACCATTGACCAAAATTACCTTTCTGTGGATATGTAACCAGAAAAAACCTCCTGATTCCTTGCAAAACGATGAAGAAAAACCCAACAACCCTGATGTCTGTTAATGACTGTCTCCCTCAGTAATTTTTATGTGCCTATCCCTGAATTTTCAGGAAGCCTGGAGAGCAGAAACATCCAAAGGAGCCGTCATCCTTGCAGTGCATGCATCTGGCAGTGGTGGCATGTGGGGACCGGCTGGAGGAGACACTGATCATGCTGAAATCAGCAGTTCTCTTCAGCAACAGGAGGCTCTGCTTCCACATCTTTGCTGAGGATTCCCTTAAGCCTGAATTTGAGAAGAAGGTGAGTTTCTTTGTCATTTGGTAAATAAATAAATGAGTTAGTAATAAGTTTTAAATCTCTGAGAAAAATTAAATTGATACCAACAAGTAGCAGCTGAGCACGTTGTTTACTGTACACAGTTATAAATTCCTCATGCATGCATTTTTTTACAAAACTCTGTAACGTGTAGTGTTTGATTTCCTCCCACCATGTCTTTCAGTTAAAGGAGTGGCCTTCCTCATATACAAAGAAGTTTGAGTCCAACATTTACCCAATAACCTTCTCAGTAGGAAATGCTCAGGAATGGAAAAAGTTATTCAAACCATGTGCTGCCCAGCGCCTCTTTCTTCCGGTAAGGCACCTGGATTTCTGAGTAGGTTGCTTCAGGAAGAGGTTAATTCCACAGAAAGGAAGCTTTGCTGGTGTAGTATTAAAACCATTTTCATGCTGAAACATCTGCTTAAAGATAATTTTAGTCTGTGCTTAAGACACTGTGAAAAAACAGCACAGAAATCCAGCCTGGCTTTTTCCTGGCTAACAAAGGATGTGTGTTTCTGATTTGTCTCTGGTTCCATGAGCCTCTCGGGCTCTCCAGACTCCAGAGAGAGTGAGAGGGCTCTCTCAGGGCAGATCTTTTGGGGTAGATACTGCATGCCTTTTGTAAATAACATTCTTTACAACACATCCTCTTTACCCACCACCTTCCTTTCCATATGTTAGCCCTTAAACTGATGCTCTCAGCATTCCCTTTTCCTTGAGTTTTACTTCTTTTTTCCTAGACTGTCAGAATTGCCCTTAAGGTAATAATTCCAGTGTGTTTGAAGTTGGATTTCATGCAAGAGCTTGATGTATCCTAGACTCTTCAAGTTCACTGGAAAGTTGTATTATACTCAGTGTCATAAACTTGGAGAGGAGGGAAGTGTTGATACCAATTTTGCATATCAGAAGTTGAAAGAACGTTCACATAAAGCAATTTCTGTGGTACTGAGAACATCTATCAAAAATATCTTGTGGGTTGATGTTGATTGGGGTGACTCCAGTGAAGTGACAGGCTGTTCATGATCCAGATTTCTTCATTGCTGTCTTAGAAGTGCAGGGGGACAAAGAAATCTTTCCCCTCTCAGATGGAAGCAATCAGGAGACAGCTGCACATCCAGATACGTAGCCTGTGAATACATATGTGAGAAAATATGTGCTGTCAGCATTTCTGCTGATTTGCCATTTAGGGGTGGACTATCAACAGCACAAAGGCCAGATGGGCTGGAAGTAACTCCAACTTCAGCAGGGATCCTCTCTCCCCTGAGTAAATATTTGTGTCACCTGGAAAATAATCCCTAAGCGTGAGCTTGTTCCATACAGAGTGTCTCTGTTCTTCTGTGCTACTTTCTGTCATTTTGGGAGGCTAATCATAGGAATGACTTAACTTTCATTTCTCTTCTCTGTTCTGATGACAGAAAGGAGTTACATATTCATGCCGATTCCTTCAGTCTGGGCATTGCTTTTATTGATTCCTTTTTGTCATTTACAGGTTGCTGAAGTTTTTCTGTAATTTCTTGTGAGGATTATTAGACTGCTGCACGCTGTGTTAGCAGAATGAGGGGGCAGCTTGGACTGTAGATGTTTGTCTCTCCAGGGGCAGTTGCAAAATGCTGTGTGTGGTCAGGCTGAGGTTTCTGGCTCTGTGTAGGAGGGGCTGTCTGAGAGGAGTTGCAGCTGACATGGAGTTGATGTGGGTATGGTAAACGAGCTGTCGTCATAGCTGAGGTGGCAAATGTCCTGTGGGACCCTCGAGCTTTGGTGCTCGAGTTCACAGGCTGACACAGTCTTGGGCTGTTTCTGGGTAATTCCAGCCATTATTTTGATTATTTTGTGTTTGATAACTGAGTTATGATACCCTGTTTGAACTGTGCATACAGTGGGGTCAGAGCATTCCAAGTGTTACTGTTTAGAGAATTACTTTGGCTTTTATTTTTAATAAATACCAGCAGCATATCAGTTTGGTGTTTTTTATCCTTCCCTGTACTGAGTGTTTTTCCCTGCAGCAGCATGAAATGTGCCTGCATTTAGGGAGGACCCCAGGAGAGCAATAGTTGAGTTTATCAGCTGTTTAGCTCTCAGTTGTGCAAATTGTCTTGCTCCTGATAATGCTAAGCCCGAGTGGAATGTGAGTCTTTGATTCACAAGTGCCTCTCCTGCCAAAGAAATCTCCTGTGCAGCACCAGCAGGCGTGTGAAAGTGGACAGGAGGGTCTGAGGAATGTGTGCAGGGAAAATTGGGTGAGAACCTTTCAGTGGTTTTACCCACTGATGGAAGTAGAGCTGTGGGATGTGACCCTGTTCTGTCCTGGGCAACAGGTCGAGGTGCACATTTCCAAACTTGTTGAATCCACCCAGGATGCTAAAATATTAAGGAAGACTGTACAGCATCCTGCATTTCTGAGACATCTGATCACATTTGCCACTTGGATACAGGGGATGTAGATGAAACCTCTGTGTAATCTCACAAGTCAATCTCTTGCTGCACTCTGCTGCAATAAAACCATCCAGGACATTTGCAGAGACACAAGGAGAGAGATGTGGATCTTTTTGTGAGCACAGAATAAAACTTTAACACTAAACTAGGAGGATAATGCTCTCAGCAGTCACTGGAAACTGGTTTGTGTTCCTGGCATGGGTGTTAAGACAGCAGGTGAGGAACATCCTCTGCTCCCAGGGCTGTTGGTCCCTCAGGGCTGCCTGCAGCTGTCTCTGTGCTGCTCCTCTGCAGCTACCAAAACAATCAGCTAAAGTATCCTGAAATGCTTAAGGGATTTTTGGATGATTTTTGGATGAACATTTAGAGCCCTTCTCAAAACACTTAATCTACTTAAGAGCTTTTAAGATAGATTAGCAATATCCCTGTGTTAGAGCTTTCCTCTTGAGGGATGCTCAAGTATCCAGCCCAGTGGGAATGGATGCCAGGGCCTTATCTAGACAGAAGTCTGTGCTGTAACTTGAGTTAATCTCTCACTACAATGAGGTTTAGTAATTCAGCTTTGTGGTACTGTTACTCTAGCATCAAGCTTAGTGGTTTGTCCCTAATTTTGGATAAAGCTGTGCTAAGCTGCCACATGAGCCCTCACAAACCCTTAGGTAGCCCAGCTTCACAGTGCACCAGTGTGTTTACTCAGGGCTGTGTTACTCCTTTCCAACCTTGCTAACACAGGGAGAATCTATGGAGACAGAAGTTGTGAAATCAAATTACAGATAATTGAGTATTTAAGTGAAGTGCCAGGCTAAATATAGCCAGTTCTGTGCAGAACTTTTTGACAGATTTACTAAGAATACTCTATATAGCTGCAAAAAAAGAAAATCATCACACTTTTAAGCTGTAAGTGCCTGCAGAGCAAGGGGAAGACAAGCACAGCAAGCCATGTTTCTGGCCATCCCTTTCCAAAATCCCAGGCTGTCAGGTGTGTGTGCATGGTTTGTGTGAGCTCAGGCCTCCACACACAGCCTGGCAAAGCTCCTGCTCTGGGTCACTGCGTGTCACTTTTAACCTGCACTGCAGGTTCCTGCTCTGTGAGGAGCTCCTGCAGCTGCAGTCAGTGAAATTAAATCCCCCCTACCCCAGGCACAGCCAGGAGAGATGTGAGCAGTTCAAACTGACATCTGCAGGTTTTAAAGGAGTCTTAACACTCAACATGTGAAAGTGTGAAGGGCTTAAAGGAGGGAGCACAGCTCTTTTTTTAGCCAGCTGGGCGTCACTGAGGGCAACACCTTGGACACAGGAGAAGGAAGAACCTTTTAACCAGCAGAAAGGAGGGCATGTGAATCCTGAGAGGAGGAGTACAGGGTGAGGTCAGGTGCTGATAGGCACTGCACAAAGAATTGAAATATCTGTTTGAATCTGTAGGAAAATCACTACAGTCCATGGGCCTCCACAGGTTTAAATTTGTGTATTGTGGGCTGCTGAATGTTCTTGTGCTGGAAGAAGTGGTGGCCAGTCTGTCACTTATGCTTGGGAAGAATGAGGAGGGTCTGCAGGTACCTGTTAAACTTGCTCCTGAATTGGAGTAGGTTTTTCCTGCTGTAAAATGCCTGAACTCATCTCTCTACCAGGGCCCCTTTAGACAAAAATCTTGTATGGTCAGCAGTGTGTTGTGGATCCCACAGGCAAGGTCTAACTGCTTCTGCTCTGCTTGTGTTCCAGTGCTACCTCCTGTCTCAGATAAAATTTTGGGGTGATTTTTCTTTTTTGAATGTATTTTGGTTTTGTGTGACTTCATATAGCAGGTCTCTATGAATCAGGGCTCCTGGGTGCTGCAGAATAATTAATACACAATATCCAGGATATCCTTAAACTGAAAACCTTTCCTCCTTTCAGGCTGTCTGTCTTCTATTGATTTACTCTTAGAGTAGCTGTCTTTTTTATTGGTTTGGTTCTTTAGTACTGGACTGGAGGATATTTAGCATCTGCAAATATTTACTCTGAGCTCTTAGTGTATTATTGAACTATGTTTGTCACTCATTTATTGATACCTCCACGTGCTGGTTTTGTTGGGAACTATTTTTTCCATTCATTTATTGATACTTCCACGCTGGTTTTATTGGGTTTTTTTGTGAGAAAATGCTGTATTGCTATAATCTTCCATCCAGCAGAGCAGTCTGGGTTGTGTTGAATGTGTTTCCTTGGCGTTTGTTTGAAGCATAACTTTTGTTTAAAATGCAGAGACAGTTCCTTCTCCTGCTTGCCCTGTTCTGTAGGAAGAACATGTAGTTATCCTGTCATAAATACAGGTCAGGGATTTGTTAAACTTGACTAAATGTCAGTCTGAATCCCAAAGTGTTCAGTCAGGTGAAAAATCTCATTTAAGTCTTTACTCACGGATTTGGCATCTTAGTGGATTCCTGTTGAGCATGCTTAGAGGTGATATTTCTCACCCACTTGTTGAAAATCCTAATGTTGTTCACTCTATTTCACAGGTAATCCTCAGTCACAATACATTAGAATTTATGTAAAACCCGATTTCTTTGGTAGAATTTCTTGTAACCTGCATAAATAGAGGAGTTTGTCATTAATATTGTTGCAATTGGATGAGAGAATGATTGTTCTGTTCCACATGGTGAAAATCCAAAGCCTTTTGGATTTGCTTTTCAAAGAAAGAGAGAGAAGGAAATAGGGTTTTTGGCTGGGACCAAAATAAGAAAATTTCAGTCCTTTAGGAAATTTTGAGCAGTTTCAGCAAATAATGAAGAAGAGCAGCAAAAATGCAGTTAGAACAGGTGGTCAGCTGTAGGTAATGATCTTTATCACTTTACAAAGACTTGAATCACCAGCTCATTTGTCCCACATGGACATTAATGAAGGAATGTGTAAGGATTTGGGCAGCCACAAGGGGGAACATGGTCAGCAGGAACAGCTGAAATATCCTGGCTCCAGTCTGCAGTTTACACCCTTCTGCCCTGACCAACTTTATTGAGCTTATTCCTCATACAGAGTCTGCTAACAGAGGTCAGAATGCCACCTGGTGTGTTTTAATGTGACATTTCTGTTTAACAGCCAAATTTTGTTCTTCAGGGGGATGCACGTGTATTGGTGATCAATGGAGTTTTCTTAATTAACGTGGAACAGTTGTATATATTAATACTGAATATAAACCTATAAGTTTTCTGCTTTCCTGGGTTACCCTTTCGGTCAGTGGAGAACACTGTAGGCTTCACCACTTACAGATCTTGAAAAGAGCTCTGTAAATGTATATTGCTTGCATCCAATTTCTGAACAGATACTGAGTAATCCTTGCAGGTATTTTTGGGAGCTCAGTGGATTGCTGCTCCATATGAAGGTTAATCCAACCTCAGTGCTCTGGCAGCTGTTTTATTGTGCAGTTCAAAAAAATCCCCACAGCAAACTCCAAGCCAATAATCTGATAACTGTTGTTCCTCTGTGTAATTACATTTAGCTGATAAATCAATAACCTCCTCCAAATTACCAGTTTGAAGTCAAAGTGCCTTTTGCCAATAATCTTCGTGTTTGCTGTCCCTCTGATTTGCTCCCCGTCGCGCTGCGCAAACCCCAAAGGTGATTTTAAAGGACGTGGATTCCCTGCTCTACGTGGACACTGACGTGCTGTTCCTGAGGCCCATCGATGACATCTGGCAGCTCCTGAGGGAGTTCAACTCCACCCAGCTGGCTGCCATGGCCCCCGAGCACGAGATCCCCAAGATTGGCTGGTACAGCCGCTTCGCCCGTCACCCCTACTACGGCAGCACCGGCCTCAACTCGGGGGTGATGCTGATGAACCTGACCCGGATCCGCAGCACTCGCTTCAAGGTGAGAGCAAATGCAGCTGGTGCAGAGGATCAGGATTGGTGTGGTTTTTTTCACATCTTGGAAAGCTCAGTATAAAATTGCATGAAGTTCGTAGTGCAAAGAATCAGATATACAGAATATGTAAAATTGGATACTAAAAGAAAGTAGCGAAAATTATTAAAACAAATGGAACTCCCTCAAAGTTGGAGCAGTGAGAACTTGCAAGTGAAGCAGTCTGGTAGCAATGTTAAAAGTGGCTTCCATCTTGGAAAGCTCATCAGTGTAAAATTGCATGAAGTTCGTAGTACAAAGAATCAGACATATATAGAATATGTATAATTGGATACTAAAAACAGCTGTGAACACTATTATTAAAAGAAATCAAATTTCCTCAAGGCTGGAGCAGTGAGAACTTGAAACTGAAGCAGTCTGGTAGCAATGTTAAAAATGGCTTCCATCTCGGAAAGCTCAATGTAAAATTACATAAAGTTTATAATACAAAGAATCAGAGAAATATAGAATATGTGTAATTGAATACTAAAAGCAATTAGTGACAATTATTACTAAAATGAATGAAACTTCCTCAGGGCTGGAGCTGTGAGAGCTTGCAGCTGAAGCAGTTTGGTAGCAATGTTAAAAATGGCTTCCATCTCGGAAAGCTCAATGTAAAATTACATAAAGTTTATAATACAAAGAATCAGAGAAATATAGAATATGTATAATTGAATACTAAAAGCAATTAGTGACAATTATTACTAAAATGAATGAAACTTCCTCAGGGCTGGAGCTGTGAGAGCTTGCAGCTGAAGCAGTTTGGTAGCAATGTTAAAAATGGCTTCCCCAACTTCTTACATATTTTCTGAAAAGATACTTGAAAGAACAAACTCAGGGATCTTCAGTGCAGTTGCTGTATTGTTTTTAAAATTGGAAAGCTTGATGTGAATACCCAGAGAAATTGGGAATCTTTGCCTCTCTTGTGAATAGGCTTTTGCATCCTGCTGCTGCTAAGTGACTCTGAACTGGTGTAAGTGGGAAGGGAGCATTTTCATGACAGATCTGTGTCATTGAGCACATATTCTGTAATCTCTAAAATTTTGCTTACCCCAGGTGGTTCCTCAGGCAAGGCCAAGGGTTTCCTACATTGTTACAGGAACAGCTGGAGTAAAAAAAAACAAACATTGCTCTTACTACCGTAATTCCCAGGCAAGATGATCTTTAGTCTGTATTTTTCCTTGCTTTTCTACCTTGGTTTTCACCTTCTCCCTGCATTTTTCCACTTTTTCACTCTTTTCCCCTCCTGTTACTTGGAATAGGAAGATTGTGAATAGCAGGAGCTGACATCAGAGCTGAGTCCAGGAGACTTTGTTTTCCTGTTTAGATAAACACAGTGAGTTCTGCTGTTACAGCCCTGTCCAGGTCTAACATTTCCTGGCAGTTCTTCATTTTTAACCTGGGTGGCTTAGCAGAACTTACAGATATCTCTGTGTGCCCCACTCAGAGTCAGACACCACAGTACTGATCATGATATTAACCCTTTGCTTCTGTTTTCCTGCCCTACAGAACAGCTTGATACCAGGTGGTTTGACTTGGGAGGAAATGTTATATCCATTATACCAAAAGTACAAAAATTACATCACGTGGGGAGACCAAGATTTGCTGAATATCATTTTTTACTTTAACCCAGGTAAGGAATGATTCTCAGTCGTGCTTATCTGTGTTGAGAAAACACCTTGAACTTGATTTTTTAAAAAACTGCCATTTGTTATTTATAATATGCATAACTACTCTGGTATGGAGTTATTGTGTAACTGTGTCCTCATAGGATTTATAACCTATGAAAATATTTTTGACATTGCTGCAGGTAATGGGGCTTGGACTTGATTCCATTGAATATGTAAATCTGTTTTCTGGAGATTTGAGAAAATAATGAGGTATAAAATCAATGATGAAGTGAAGGGATGAAGTTCATGTTGTGTGTGCTTCTGGTTGTCACTGGACCAGGGTGTAGCTGCAAAAACGTTTTTATTTCAGATGTTAATGTAGAAGTGCCAAACTTTCTGCAAAGCTAAGTCCTGTTTTTCTGAAATTCAGCTGACTTGTGATACTTATGCAAATAAGTAACAAAGCTAATATAGCCAGAAAGTGGACCCAGCCCTCGGAATATCTCATCTAAAGCTGTTTCCAGCCTCTGAGCTGACTGACCCGGCCTCAGCAGGCACCAGGAGGGTGTCATTGATGTCCTGCTGGTAAGAAATGCAGGGATTTAAACACTGGAGCATAGCAGACATTGCCCAGAGAGGCTGAGAACCTCATTTCATGCTTCTAAATGGATGCTGAGTCCATCCCTACTGCTTCTACTGGTTTCCTTTGTGAACTTGTCACCTCAAGTGATCTTAAGAATAAACTTAACTTGAAATTATTTTTATTTCTTCTTCTCCCTTTTCTTTTTCTCTAAGGAGTCACAGGGTAGGTAATTGGATATGCCCAAAGCCAGGCAAACTGCTGGAGTGAGGAGAAGCAAAGCAAAAAGCAAACATCTGTTTACTGCAGACAGATGTCAAACATCAGTGTCCCTGGTACAACATATATTACCCCCAGTCCTAGGGAAAAATAGAGTGGGAATTAATTTCCAAGAAGAAACGAATGTTTATGGGAGTATGATCTCCTGGAGAAAAAAAGATGGAGCCAGGTTAGTTGTGAAGTCAAACTCAAGCTGCTCACTGAAGTGTGAAGGAAAAAAAAACAAAGATGGCAAAAATACTGCAATTTGGTGATGAGTGTTCTCTATCAAAGCCACATGTGGGGACTCCTGCACCACAGTCTGTCCTTTCCTTGGAACTGGTAAAGAATTTTCTATACATTGCATGATCTCAGGCTGCTCAGTAAAAGAAAACAAAAGAACTGGATACAATTAACACAGAAAACTAGATTTTCTGGGGTCTTAAGCCCTGGGTTGCTGAGAGTGGCTGGGGAGGGAATTGGCCAAGGCTGCTGCAGGTGCCTTCCTATAGCTGTGAGTTCAAAC
This sequence comes from Drymodes brunneopygia, assembly GCA_013400955.1. Classification (NCBI taxonomy): domain Eukaryota; kingdom Metazoa; phylum Chordata; class Aves; order Passeriformes; family Petroicidae; genus Drymodes; species Drymodes brunneopygia. Next base: position 482,619 of record VZTZ01043072.1, read on the forward strand.
CACACAGAACTCTGTTCCCTGGGCCTGAGGAGCTGCTCTCTTTGCCCAACTCCAGGGACTGCTCTCCCTTTCTGGAGAACTCTGCTGGAGAGGCCTTAAGGGAAGAAAAGGTTCAGAAAGTTTTTCTCCTGCTTTTCAAGAACCACACGGGACCAGCTGCAGGCTTCCCAGGAAGCTGGGAAAGGCCAAGGGAAGAATTCAATCTTCAGTGCTCCTGCCATGCCCTGCTGGCACCAGTCATGATTCATTGTTCCCCAGGGCTGAGGCAGAAAGGTTGCAGGGACTGGAGTGATTTATGACAAGCAGATTGCAAGCACTGTGTGCACAGAGTTTAAAAAAAATCACCAGGAGAAAGGGAGTTGTGAGCCCTTTTGAGAGATTAGGCTCATCTCTAAATAACCTAGACCTGTGAAATTAATGGATGATGGCTCTTTGGAGGGCTGTGGATAAAATACACCACCCCTTCTGCTCTGCTGTGCAATAAATTGTCATGGCCTCTGTGATAGCTTCAGCAGCAAACACTGGATGTACTTTGTAAGTTTTCCTATGCTGGCTGCAGGAAGAGTCTGGATTTTCATAACCCTCACTGCTGTGTGTGCTTTCCTAGTCATTCCTGTCACTCCAAAAATGCCTTCCTTTGGCAGAGGGCACTGGACAGAGCCACTTGGTGTGTACTGACTGGTTTGGTTCTTCCACTTCAGGTTTCTAAAGGGCTCCCTTGGTTTGTGCTTGGTCGCAGATTTTGTGTTGTCCTGTTTGTTCAGGACCAACAGCTGGGGTGTGTGGTCACCCTGATGCCTTGGAGTGGCTGCCTAGAACAGAGGCAAGACAGAGTTAAGGGAATAAAGTGGGTATTTATTAAAGGCCTTCAACAGATCCACCTTGGGCAGTCAAAAGCCTCCCAGAGGCTGCACCCAAGGTTGACCATAGTCATGAGTTTTTCAGACAGATTTAAGTTTGGTCTGTTTGCATATCAGGGGTTAATTCTCCAAATACAGCCTCAGGTAATGAAGTCATATTCCTCCAGATTGCTCCCCTCCCCAATTCACTTTTCTTTATACTTTTTGGGGCCTGAAGCTGTGGGGTGTCCTTGGATCACAGCCCCAGAGGGATTCTTTTGTCCGACCAAAATGTGAAGACAGTTAACTACACTTTATATGGAGTTCAGAGCTCTGTACTAACACAGTATAGGATTTGAAAAATACAAAAGCTAAAATCTTAAACCCAACCCATGCGGGAAGGCAAGTGCCTCTGTCGGGGATACTTGCAGAAGAATTAACTGAACATTTCCCAATGATCAGTGCCAGGCTGGTTTAATTTGTTGCAGCTCTTGTCTGACCTCTTTCCTCCTTCCCTGTGTCCGTGGGCAGAGTGTCTGTACGTGTTCCCCTGCCAGTGGAACTACCGGCCCGACCACTGCATGTACGGCAGCAACTGCCGGGGCGCGGAGCAGGACGGGGTCTCCATCCTGCACGGCAACAGGGGCGTCTACCACGACGACAAGCAGCCCACCTTCAAGGCCCTCTACGAAGTGATCCGGGATGTAAGTGCTGCCCCCACAGAGCCAGTCCCAGTTCGGGTTCCTGCTTCGCTGGGATTGCTCTGCCAGCCATCAGGCTGAGTAGTTGTGTTTGCGTGGAACCCACCAGACACAGATGAACGTGGTTGCTTTGGCCTCTCTCAAGCATTTGAGGTGGTTTAAACATTTCTCCTTGGCTGATGAATTGTATTTCTATAATGCTGAAGGTAGAAAAAAGATGCTGGAGTGGAGTTTCTCCTGCTGGGGCTGCAGCTCTGGTCCATAAATTCCCAGGGAAAGCTTGTCCTCCCTGAGCACCTCAAGCTTCCAGGCACAGAGAGGGCAGCAGCTTCTCCAGAGACACAGGTGCCTGTGTCCACTTGGGATGTTGTGTGTGTACAGCTCTGCTTGCCAAAACTCCTGTTTCCTTACAGTGTCCTTACATTAATAAAATTCCTGTAAATGCTCACTCTCTGGCAGGATGTGAAGTGATGGGGGTTGGCGATGCTTGGCAGGTGAGGGACAAGACATTCCCTACCTGTGGAAGATTTTCTCTTACAGAAACTTACAAAATGCCATTTCACCACTAGTGAAAACTAAAAGTTCTGGTTTTTTTCCCTTTTCTTTAGTTCCCATTTGAAGACAATCTCTTCCAGTCCTTGTACTACCCTCTGCAATCGAAGTTTCTGGATACAGTGCACACTTTATGTGGGAGAATTCCGCAAGTATTTTTGAAGCAAATTGAGAAAACTATGAAGAAGGTATATGAAAATCGTGTCATTGTCTACCTAGGGGCCAACCACAAATATTAACTGTAGCTCTCTTCTTACACAGAAGTTTTAAGTCTTGTGCTCCATTTCATGAAGGATGTAAATGAAGAATATGAACTCTTTCACTGGAACTCAGAATTAAAATATTTCTCTTTCCAATTTCCTAATTACCCTTGACATTACAAAAAGCAGGAAATCCTAGAAGCCTACTGAGATTGTTGCTGAGAACAGCGGGAGAGCCATTTCTTTGTGGAGTACAGTTGTGGCCTGCCTCCCCAGTCCCTTACAGTTTAAGAATGTATTCTCTGGCTTGGTGATGTGAATTGCATTAGGGACAGTCCAAGACCTCCGTCAGTGCAGAGTACAAACCCAGGTACTATTGATCCATTTTCCTCTTTAAGTGCTGTTCCCTGCACAGTAACAGCATTATTCCACTGCCAGACAGTTTTCCATCCCTGCCTTGGGGGAGGACCAGTGCTGCCCCTGACTCCCCTTTCCTGCATGGGAATGTATTTCTGCCTGGCACTTCCATTTCTGGGATCACTGGACCACAGAATTCTAGAATGGTTTGGGTTGGAAGGGACCATTGTGGATATCTTGTTCCACTCCCTGCCATGGGCAGGGACACCTTCCCCTGCACCAGGTCACTCCAGCCCCATCCAGCCTGGCCTTGAACACTTCCAGGGATGGGGGAGTTGAGATCTTTATGCCGGGATCATAATGAATAGCCTCAAAGTGAAAGAGGGTACAAAATGGCTTTGATGTTTATTTAAAATACTTCATTTAGCTTAATTTCCAGGGTATGATCATCGCCTTGTGATATGCACAAAGAGTTTATTTAAATTGCAGTAGCTGAAAGGTGCTTGGGACCAGTCCCTGGGGAAGTGGAAGTGAAGACACTCCTGCAGAGCAGCGATCCAAGAGCAGACTCACTCCTAAAGAGCAGTGATCCAAAGAGCAGACTCCCAGAGGGCATTTTCTAGGTGTAAGCCCCAAGGGTGTGTGTAGGAGTGCTTCAAGGAAGCAGCAGAGAAAATGATCTTACTTTTCAAGTCTGTTCAGCAGAAAACATCAGCCATGACTCGGAACTGCTCACTTTTGTATCTAACAGGCAAATTAGGAGTGGGGTGAGCAGGGTGAGATAATGAAGCTTTCCCCTAATGAAGGGAAAACTGGCACAGATGGGATATCCTGTGCATGTATCATACATTTGCTGGAGAAATGGTTGGGGGCTGTGGATGAGGGGAATGATGTGTTCCCAAAGTTAAAACAGGATTTCTGGGGAATTGCAGTTTTGTGCGTTCTCCCCTATCCAGTCAGGACTAATGCAGGGTTTCATAAGAAAACAGACTCCAGGGGTCTCTCTTTTGTCTCGCACATTTCTCTTTCCTTGTGTGGCAGTTCCTGAGAGGAGGGAAAACACGACCTTGGTGCCATCCCAGGCTGCCAGATAAGAGCCTGTGCATGGGATGGAGTTCCAACAAGCTTTTCCCAGCCCCTGAAGTGTGAGAGTGTCTGTGACACAGCCTGGCAGAGAGCAGGGCTGCAGGGAGCTGAGTAGGGGAGTGTTGGGTCTGGGGCTTGGGGGTAAGGGACAGTGGAACTGCTGGACCTCACAGCTTGATAGGAGCAGAGCCTTGTTTGCACCTCAGCTGCAAAGCGTAATCAGTTTGATTAAGCAATGTGCTCTGGCTCCAGCCCTTATCTCGCAGTGTTTGCCACCTCAGTGTAAACTGACATGTGAAGGACAGAGGCAGCTCGACAGTTGTGATTGAAGGCCTGGGACCCAGAAAGTCGTTTAAACTTGAGCAGAGATGCCTTTCCAACTTGCCTTAGAATTTTCTATTTCAGCTGAAGTTTCAGTTGCCAATTTAAACACAGAGTACACTTCTGCCTTCTGAGAGAAGCTTGAAATGTAACCCAAATGAGCATTGAAGGTTTCCGAACCAGAAGGCAGAGAAAAGAAGGTGAAGCTGCTGATTTAAAAAGTTTAAACTAATGTATGACAGGTAAACCTTTAGGCCAGCAATTGTGAGTGCTTGCATACAGTATTAGCTTGCTTTTTGGTCTTTATTTTCACGTATCAGGGTAAGGCTGACACAGATCTAACAAGGCTGGAGGAGCTGCATGCTGGGCAGGCTGAATTCCTGATTTCCATGGTGTCTCCAAGCCACAGAAAGCTGCAGAGCAAAGTCTTGCTGCCCAGACAGTTGCAGCCCCAGTGCTGAGGCTCTGGAGTTTTGGAGGCGGTGGTTGTGTAAGCTGTGATTCAGCAGAACCCTGCAACTACGGGCACATTCAAATGAAGGAGTGGAATTCATTACAAAACAAAGGCATTATTGCATATGAACTGATTAGAGATAAAAGCAGTGCTTTTTATGTTCACAGGAGGTGCTACATTTTGTTTAGGAAGAACTGAGTTATGTTCTCAACAGCTATTAAATATATGAAGTACTTGCTTTAACATGAAGACTCTTGTTAATGTAATATCAGCTGGCAGGAAGAATGGGGGAGGTTCCCCCCTGCTGGGCTTTTTCTGAGGAAAAAAGCAATAATTTGAGCTCTCCAAAGTGTTTTAAAACAATTATGTAACTTTGTTTTTCGTTGTTGTTAGAATTATTAATTTATATTTTACTACAGCTTCCAAAACTATGTTATATTTTAGTTTTACCAGTAGTTGATTGTAATATTCATCCTACTTAGAAACCAGTTTTAATTCATTTTGTATTTCATACTTGTGGCTAATTCCATGTTAATTAGCCTTCATTTATCTTAATAATGGGATGTGTAAATACTTAAAAAGACTTTATGTCCTCATTTCCCCTTCCTCTCCTGTCTTTTTAGTTATTTCCAGCAATATAATGGATAGAGCTCACCAGCATTTTGCTTACAGTGGAAACTGGAAACTGCTCAGTGGGTGTGGGTGTGTGTGTGCACAGCACGAAGTGTGTGTGTAAAAAATGTCCCTTTTCTCTGTCACTGAATTGCTTGTGGATTTTTCTTTGACAAGTGCACTGATTGTTACAGCTCCCAAGGAGGCTGAGCAGTGCATTTCTGGGTTGCAGATGATCCTTTGGCTTACAATACAAATAAATGAAATTTTAAGCAAGCTCTGTAATTTGCCAGTTTTCTTTTAAATCCAAGATTTTGTGCTGGTCTGGTTGGGATGGCGTTTGGTAGGTGTGACGTTATAGTGTGTGTATACAGGGGATGACAGCAGGGAACACAGATAAATGTTCCTCTTTTACAGTTTCACTGTAGTGAGAGAGTCTGATATTGGATATAAAGAGACAAATACATTTAACTTGCCCCAAAGTGCTCGTGTGTCATGCTGCAGCTCCAGTTGTGTTATGGTGAGCATAGATCAGAACCTGCTCTCAGAGGAAACTGAAGTTTTACCTTGTACTCTTTACTGTTTTTCCATCATGTTTCACTCCTTGGAGGTCATTTAGTATCATTTCCCCTCCTTCCTTCTTGTATGCATTTTTTTGACATTCTTGTATGGTCGCTGCTGTGCTGTCCTTGCTTGTGTGACAGCTCTGTGTGACAGAAGCTCCTGTTCAGCCAAACCCTGGTGCTGACACTGTTCCCAGCTGGCTGGCGTGTTGGGCTCAGCCTCAGCTCTCTGAAGTCAGAACAAGAAGGACAAAACTGGTATTGACATGGATGGGCAGAGAACCTTTTTCCCCTCTCCGTCAGGTACAATAAAATGTGATAGTAGTAAATAGTGAGGACCCCTCCAGAGGTGAGATGGGATGGGACAGTCACCAGGATCATCCCTGCAGAGGCTGGAAACCTTCCCCCACTGCTCTTGAGGCAAGTGCTTGTCTGTGCTGGGATCAGCCTGCACCTCCCACTGGCACGAGATAAGGAATTGCTACCTGAGCTTCAAAAGAAAGAGCAGTGTTGGGAAATTGCGCTTTCATTCTGGATCACAATACAAACCAAACTGTCAACACTTCCTTTGAAATGAAAATGGAGACAAAACACCAAGATGAACAAAGCACTTCATTAATGTTTTCTTTTGAGGTAAAATATTTTGGTTTGACTTGCACATTTCTATGAATGTACCTTAATTGTTGCTGTTACTTTATGAAAACTACGGTACAGCCTAAAAGTGTGCATGTATAGTTTTGGCAATTAATATTGAAATAATGACACAGAAATGACACAACTCTTTATTTTAAGGACCTGTTCTTGTAGAAGCATCATTTTCTGAAAATGCTAATTCCCTCCTGTGAGGGTCAGAACTGTGCACAACAGGTGCCTTCTCAGGGTGCACACCTTCAAGGAAGGACCTCCTTCCTGTTCTGCTCAGCACTTCCAAAGGGCACCAGGGTTCCTCACACCTGAGGCTTCAGGTGAGAAAACAAGGCTGGTTTTAGTCTGGCTGGTCCTGTAGTTTGTGGAGTGATGTCAGGAAGCTCCTGTCCCAGGGAGATACTGGGAGGAAGGTGTGAAATCCAGCTTGGAAAGAAAACTACGCCAGCCAGTTTGCCATGGCTCTTGGATTAACAGGAGACAATCCCTAGGGATTGCTGGGGTCAGTGGGTGAGCCAGGTAAAGCCTGGAATGTTTGTCACATCCAACAATGCCTTGGGTTTTTGTATCTCCTGTGGGTTATCTTTCAAAAGAAACACCAGCTCCCATAAATACCATTTTTCTGGTTTCAGCCTCTTTTTTTTTTAAGGCACTGTGTGTGAGCTGTTCTCATCTTTTGATACTCCCAAGTCCTCCAGATTTTTTAAAAGCACAGTAAAGATTTTTAGTCGTTTTCTCAGAGGACAAACATAATTTGTCTCAAAGTGGCTGTGATATACTTTAAAGAAAAAACAACTTTCTCTCTCTGGATGGTTCAGAGATCCATGATTTTTAGTGTCAAGTTATTGTACCATACTCAGGTTTCTGCAGCCATAAATTTAAACAAACCAAACAAACTCCCTGTGCTCCTTTTGTAAATCCTTTGATGTGTATCGATGTACAATATTTTCTGAAGATCTAAGTGAGTCTTGAAATACAAGATTGTCCTCATTTTCTTATTGTTCTCACTGGATGCTGCTACATCTCCCTTGCTTGAACGCTGTATTGAATTGCTACAGATTGTTTCAAAGTGCAACAATCAATTTTGGTTCAAACTGGGTGGAAATACCTTACAAATTGCTGTCACACATCAGTGAAGGGAAACTGCTTTAAGTCAAGTTGGGTCAGGGATCTCTAGATACCTAATCTAAGCTTCATTACTGACAGCAGAAGTAGCTGCTGGTCTTACACCACAAATAATTTTAATTATTGATCCATGCCCAGAGGTTGGACAGCCTGTAATGATCAAAAAGTATGTTTTTAAATCTAAAATGTAAACCTGAACAAGGCTGTGTGTAAGTTTAGTGCAAGAAAAAAAAACCCCAAAAAACCTGGATTGTAAAACAGCATCTCATTGTTCTTTGGTTACACGTTTAAACCACCCCATCTTTCCCAACAAGGTGATTTTTCTTATTGTTGGATCTCAGTGAATACTCTACAAGCAGGCTGGGAACTGACACAAAATGAAATCATCCTCTCTGTGTACATTTTTATTACAAGGTGTGCCAAATACCTTACAAGGAGTAATTATCATTTATGTTTCATTAATGAAGCTCAGGTGTGATTGCCTCACCCCTTTGCCTGAGATCACACAACAAACCGATGATGAAACCACCTACGAGCTTTTTGTGCTCTAGGATTATGTTTAAATGTTTTTAGCTTTGAAAATGGAAGGAGAAGGTGACTTGCTGTGAACTGAAATCTTTCCCAGTTAGTGGAGGGGGCTGGGCTAGAGCCTCTTATCTGCTCTTTGCCTCACCTTGGGACCTTGGCCAGGAAGGAGTGATGGATCTGCCAGGGCTTCACATCCTCTCTTTAGAGCCAGGTGCTGGCACAGGATGAGCGAGGGGATCGTCCCAGGAGCACAGGGAATGTGTGCCAGGGTGGGAGAGGTGGGAGCAGAGTCTCCTGAAGGAGCCTGAGGGGAGACCTCGTTGGGATTTCCAAAATTTTCATGAGGGGAAGTGGGGGGCAGGTAGCGATGTCCTGACTCTGGTGACCAGTGGCAGGACTCGAGGGGAAGGCATGAAGCTGTCGGGGAGGTTTGGGCGGGGTATTAGGAGAAGATTCATCTCCCAGAGGGTGGTGGGGCACTAAAGTCTCCCCAGGGAATGGGCACGGCCCCGAGGCTGCCAGAGCTCCAGGAGCATTTGGACAATGCTCTCGGGGTGGGATTGTTGGTGTGTCTGTGCAGGGCCAGCAGCTGGGCTGGATGGTGGCTCTCTTTCTACTCGGGATTTTCTGGGATCTTCTTGAGAATAAAAGACAGGCACGTCCCTGCACAAACAGGCACTTGGGGTGGGCGGCGGGAGCGCGGTCACCCTCAGCCTGAAAGCGGTGAGGAAAGAACAAGAGCCCCCTGAGGGGCCGGGGTGTGAAAGGGGAAGGCTTCGCGTTCCCTCCCCCGAGGATCTGCGTAGCGGGGCCGGCGTGAGGAGGACGATAACCTGCGGCCCGANGGGAAGTGGAGTGCAGAGCCTCCGATCTCCCTACCCAACGACCCCCGGGGCTGTCTCAGTGACTCTCGGGTCTCCCCGGCTGCCGTCCTGGACTCCCCGGCCTGGCCGCCCCTTCCCCCACATCCCAGCCTCTTTCCCCGCATCCCAGCCTCTTTCCCCGCGTCCCAGCCCCTTCCCCCTCATTCCTAGTCCTTCCCCCGCATCCCAGCCCCTTCTTCCGCGTCCCGGCCCCTTCCCCGGCATCCCGGCCCAGCCCGGACCTGTCCCCTTCTGCCTCTCCAGCCTTCTCTGTTCTGGGCTCAGCTTGAGGAAATCGGCCTCTTTCTGTGCCGTAGCTGCCCAGAAGTTGCAAATCAACTTTTGCTACTCTAGTGCGTGCGGTTTCTCCGCAGGAAAAATAATGTGTTTCCCAGGGCTGGGGAGCTGGTGGAGTTCATGGGAACAGCCGGAGCATTGTGAGAGCACAACAGTGTTTGTGTGGGAGCTGTACTGATAGTTGAAGCAGATCGCTAATTATTGTGAATTTTTGTTTTGTTCCGTCCTCTTTTACCATTCTTTTTGTGTCGTTCTCATGCCAACAGATTTTGAGAAGAGAGGAAAGAAGGAAGTGTGTCCAATACTGGATCAGTTTCTTTGTCATGTTGCTAAGACTGGAGAGACGATGTAAGTGTGACTGTTTTGGTGGTCCTCAGTCGTGACTTAAAACAGTTTTTGCATTTTACGTCAATGAGGTTCTAGCAGGGTTCCTTTTTTTTTGCCTGTAGGTTGCTTCAGTGAGCTAAATAAGCTTTCTGTGTTCCCCATTTAATTATGTGTGGGTTAATTTAGTTTACTGATAGTTTGATCTAAGGAGGGGAGACTTCCCGTATAGGCTTTACTCTGGGGTGTCTGTCAGGTCTTACTGATCCTGCTCAGCACATTAAAAAACCTGTTGCTTTTCCTGGATTTTTAAGAGAGATTCAGGTTCTGTGAGTGGCAAGTTCTGCTGCTGTTGCAATGTCTGCTACACACTGTTGTATAACTGCGTTTGCAGTATCTATTGTATTATTTACATAGAGATACCAGCGGGTCAGATTTTTTCTTTCTGGGCTCTGTAGCCATCCTGTGATTGTGTCTGGGCGCTGCTGCTGAAGAGGGTACAATCCGGAGATGCTTTTTGAGGACGAGATGTGTGGGAACTGCTCTGAGCTGCCGTCGTTTTTCAGCTCGGGCGGGAGTTTCCCTCCTGCTGCCCTTTCTGTGCCGGTTCCCGGAGGGTTTCCCGGGAGGTTCCCCGGAGCTGCGGGGTAGCGGCGGGAGCCGTGCTCCTTTCAGGGATCCGCGCTGGTGACTTCCTTGTGATCACTATTTGGCAGGAAGGGGAAAGGCTTCCCCGGCTGCGCTGCCGTAGATGGGCTCACTTTTTGGCGCCCAGGCTATCTCCTTGTTTTTGAGGCCTAGCGCCAGACTATGGCTCCAGCAGGGAAGATGTGCTTTTACGAGTGTTTTGGGACCAACCAGTGACCGCAGGGGCTTTGTTTGAGTGTCTAGAGTCACTCGAACTTGTAAGAGGTTTTGTAGATTTTGGTGGTTTTCTTTTTTCTTTTTTTTTTTTTTGGTAGCTTGCTAGTGCTGCTTGGATTAATGGTTTAGAAAGAAAAACAAGTTCTGAAATGTACTTTGCTCTTTGAATAGGAGGCTCATGCTCAGCAGACATACACAGCTGTAATACTTAATGTTTTGGGGTAGTGCTTATTATACAGAACAAACATACCACAATAAGCCCATACTAAAATACATTTAAAATATTTTTCCCATTCTGACATATTTCTTCAGGTTGTTTTTACTGTTTCTATCTGCCACTATCACATGTATTCCAAAATAATTTTTGTAAAAATCGTTCTATAGGAGCAAGTTCTTGGGAAAATTATTTCCTCTCTGATTTTATTTTCATTTTGGAAATCTAGGTTTATTTTTTGTTATTTTTATTTTATTTTTACAAACTTAAACCTGAACTGGGATCTGTCATCTGATACACAGATCCTGCCTTCTGTGTTTCCACAGTTTTCTTTGTGATTTTTTTGAGGTCTGTAGCTCTTCTCAGCCTTCTTGAACCTTTCAGTTACATTAAATTGTTTTTCAAAAAGTGTTGGATGTGAATATCAGAAGTGTCTAATATAATCTGGAGATAGGCATGGAAATACTGTTCTGTAATACTAAATTTGCTTAAAATTATCTACCAAAGTGTGTATTTGTTTATCAAACATGCTCGTGTGTTCACTGATGTGTTGTGTTTCAAAATATCGGGGGAAAAATGAGTAAAAATTAAAATCTCCTGGGAATGACTCATATGAAGATTGATAAATGTGCATTTCAAGAACTTAATGTATTTTTAAGCTGGGACAGCTTGACCATTGTACAAGTATTCTGGAATAGACAAACCTACCAAATACATACAGATTTAAAATGCTCTAGATATTTTTTATTTTCGCCCATGCAAAAGTAACTTTGTGTAATAGAATCTAAACCAGTAATAGAATCAAAACCAGTAATAAATAGATACTTTGGAATGAGAAAATAAAATCCTGGTTTGCAGTGGCATTTGTTAGAATTTTTACAAAGTTCAGAGTATAGTTTAAAAAAAAACAAGCAGCGAGGATGGTTTAGTCAGGGGCAATTACACCCGTGGTTTGCAGACTTGATTATTGAAAAACAATGGATCTTACTCAGTCACAGCCTGTTCCTAATGTAACAAACAAAAAGTACTGAGGCAAATCAGGACAAGTGAAACGTGAAATATTTTTGCTTTCAATTATTAGTTCTAGGAGAGTTAAATGGTCTTCATGGGGGTTCTGTCAGCTTTTAAATTTCATCATGAATACTGATTTTTAGGGGATAAACTGCAGTCTGCATCCTGGGGTAAATGTTCTCACCTCCCATACCTTTCCAGACACAGTTGCAGCAGATCTTGGTGACTCAGTAAAATTAGCTTGAAAAGGTACTAACAAAGTCAATTAAAGTGACTCTAGGTTCTCCTCAAAGCTTGATCATGGCACAGGTAGCTCACCCACAGGTGGAAATCACAGGCTCAGGTAAGGTCGCTGGGTACCTCCCTGCCCCCACTTGTTGCAAAGTGCTTATTCATCTGAGGGAGCTGGGAACAGGTAGGTGCAGGTTTAGGTGAGGCTCTGATCTTCCTGGGATTTTTCTGGCAGCAGCCGTGGCTGGTGCAGCCCGTGGGTCACTGTTTCACTTGGGCTGTTGAGCTGCTTCTGCAGCTCCATGGGAACGTGGGGCAGGAACTTCTCACACTCCTGTCTCTTTTGGACAAGGCTCAGTTCACTGATCCATGGATTTTGTCCCTGGTAGCTGCTACATCCAGCTGGAGTGGAACTGGAGAGGTGGTGGAGGAGAGGAGCAAAGGGTGAGCGGTGGTAAAGCCACCACTGCATCTATGATAAGGCTCCTAGAGAGTATCTTTATTGTAGAGGTCTTTTTCACTTACAAGGAAGGTGTGGAACAAAAACATTGCTAATTTTGGTTCTATTATCAATGCAAGCTTAGTTGCGTTATCGGTGCTGTGCCGTAAAATCCTGATCATACAATGATGTGCATTCACTTCATCTTTTTGAAGTTGGTTTTCCTCTTGTGCAGAGTTAACCATTCACTTAATTGCTGGTGAGATTATGGCCTACGTTTACAAAAGCCAGTCTAAACTTCCTATATTAGAGGTGACAGAAGTGAAAGTCGGCTTGGCTGCTTTGAAATACTTATGTTTCTTAACAGTTGCCATGGTAAGACTTAGCCTTAGGTGAAATGTAAAGTTTATTGTTCAACCTTTTTTAAAGTTGTCTTGAGTCTTAGGAATTTTTTTTTTCTTTTCAGTTATCTTGACTTTTTACTGAGATACTAACATGGAATTTCCTTAGTGAGAGCAAGTACAGTCAGGGAAGGTTGTTATAACCTCTTTGTCTCCAGTTTGTAACAGATCAGTGTGACTTGCAACACTGAGGAAAGTGAAGAGAGCAAATTTGTTAGTCCTGATACTTTACTGTATCTGAAAGAGCTCTAGAAACAGGATGAGTTTTTGTGCCCTTTTTTCCCTAAGAAACTCATCTGTTTTTTCTGAAATAGAAAGAGCTTTAAGAGATGGAATGGAAATCAGAGCACTACAGTACTAGAAGTGAAATGCAACAGTGACATTTTTTTGTTGTTTCTGAAGAATTCTTAAAAATAGATATGAAGATCACTTATCTATTGTGATCTTGTGTCCTGTATTTAAAAGGTTTTCTCTTACCTCTTAGGAAATTCTCTTGAGTTTAGAGTCACTCTGCCCCTTCAATAACAAAAATGTTTTGAAACCATTTATTTAGGTACTTCACCAAGAAAATCCAATGTGTTTGACTGGAAAGGAAAACTAGATTTTTCTAAAGTGGAAAATAAAACTTAGAAAACCAAAGCAATCAAAAATTTTATGTTGGTTTTTTATGCATTTTCCCCCACTCCTGCCCTGGGGCAGGGAACCTGTAAAGTGCAGTTTTAATGGCTTACTGTAGTGTAAAGTATAATGCAGAAGCTTACTGGCAGTGAAGGAATCCAGAAAGCAGTGAAGTACCAAAACCTGGAGCAATACAGTTCATAGGCAGAAGTGATTAATTGTAAAATCTTTCTAGGCCTAAGTAGAGAACATTACCCAGGATGTGATGCAGTCACACCAGTTCCTCCCCTCAGTGCAACGTAAACAGCCATTAAAATACGTTCTGGTTTTATTTCTTCCTGTAGTGAAATTCTTCTGGAAGCTCTGAAATGTTAATTTGAACCTCATCTGAGCCTGAAAACAGAAGTTATTTCTTTGCGTATTTCCTTGAGGGCCAGCATAAGTGTTTTTTTGCAGAGTTTCTTGAGTCAGGTTTAATTCATGTGATTGTAGTGCAAATCTGGACATAGGTGCTATCATCATAGAACAGTTGAAAGTGACTCCTGGAGGTGATCCAGACAGACCCTGTGCTCAAGGGGAGCTAATTCCAAAGCTGGATAAAATTGATCAGGGCTTTGTGCAGCATTTCTGAATATCTCCAGTAGTGGCAATTCCATAGCCTCTGTTTGGCTCCCTGTTTCACTGCTTAACTGTGTGCACTAGGAAGAACATTTCCCTTGGAGCATCCTGGGCCTGGTGCCTCTCACCCCTCACTTGTACATCTCAGAAAGGAACCTGTTTCATCTCCCTGGAGGCAATTAGCCCTTCACTGGTGAAAGTCAGCAGATGGATTCCACCAGCAGAGCCTGTGTTCCAGAGGCAGCTATGCCGCCTTAGCTTCCCACAGCAGCCTTGGTCACAGCACGGGCTGACAGTGCTCAGCTTCCCCCCTGCCAGCACTGAGTTTTTGGGGTGATTGGACTGTTTCAATCACACTGTGGGCTCTGAGCACCAGCGTTTGTAACTGGGTGTGGTTGGACTTTGGATCCCCAGCACCACAAGCACTGCAGTGGAGCCTGATGCTCCACGGGGGCTGCAGCTGCCCAGCTCTGCCAGGGCAGCCTGTGCTGTGTGCCTTGCTCAGGTTGAGCTGCAGCATTCTCTGGTCTTCCCCTCCCCAGCAGTCAGTCAGGTGGATCAGGGATGATTTGCCTTTGGTAAATTACATAACTGTAAATGTAAGTTACATAACTGCAGTTCCACCAAAGATAATGGCAAAAATACTTTTGACCTTTTGATGCTGTTTCATGTACCTTATGTAGCAGTGAATCTTTTTCCTACTGTGCTTTTAACCTTTTTGAATCAGTTTAACTTTTCTGTTAGTTTATTACAGCAGTGAAATAGTTTGTCAGCTGTAGGAGAGCTGAGTGAAGATACAGTAGCCATGAACTACAAGAATAAGTTTACATCTGAGTTTGTTTTAACTACGTACTCTGAATGCTTGTATAATATCCTTTCTCTTGTTATAAATGTATAGGGTGTTTTAGCCATATGTCCTCGGGCTTGTTTCGCATGCTTAAATTTAAATCTATTTTTTTCTCTTAAAGTACGTTCTCTGCTTTTATTCAAAGAGGAGTTTCCTTGCTCGCTGTGTGTGCTAGCATTTTTTCTAATTTGGAGACAACTTACTTTCTGGAAATCTTAATGCCTGTTTGGGGAACATAATTCCTTATTATTTTTTAAAAACATGACAAAAAACAATTCTCAAGTGTCTGCTGTAATAAGCAGGATCATATTTTTCTGAAAGAAGTCTCTGTGTGCCTTTGTTAGTATAAGCCTCTTCTATTTCCATGTTCTCAGTAAAGCAAGAGATGTGAGCAAACTTCCTTGCATTGTTGTCCACTACTATTTCTCACTAACTCCATTCTGTTCAGTATCTGGGATTACCCCCCACTAATTCCCATTCCACTGACACTGTTTTTAGTTTCATAATCCACTGATGTCTTGAAAGGACAGGGATCTTTGGTCAAAAAGCCTGCTGACGTATCTTTGTCAACATTAATTTAGCTTCCTTGCCCTTTTACCTCTATTATAAACAAACATTTCTGTATGTGTGAATTGTGTAGCTGTAGTACTTCAGAGCAGTCAGTAGTGATATCGATGAAATCACTTGCTGCTTTGGGAAACACATACTGTTGTAGTGTTTTATTTTAAGTGCTGCCATTTCATATCTATTGGGAGTGGGGTTTACAGTATAAAGGTCAGACTTTAACTGCCATTATAAAATGTGTGTGATGAACTGAGTGTAATAAACATCAGTCTCTCTATGGAATACATGTGTAAGGAAAGGCAAAAGGCAAACTCTGATTGCAGCACTGAGTATTTGGGGTGATTGTTTTAATCACAATTGTAGCTCTCTGCACTTTCATATTTGCAGTGTGAATGTGGCTTCCTTCCCTGTTGCTATGTGCAGTTCATTCTTGTAAGCACATTTCCTGATAATCTTTTTGGCAGCCAGTCTGTGTCACCTTGCACAGAAAACCACCCCACCGCGTATTCTTTGGTAGTTTAGGCAGTTGCATGTGTTTCTTATGATCACTTTTCCTTGTATTCTGTGGTCATCTCCTCAAGCTCAGTCCTCTGCCTTGCTTCATAGGATTTGTTGTCATCCTCAGGGTTTCTCTCGGTTTGTGCCTTCACCTCTCAGTGATGTTGCTGTAGTGGCTGCCTCAGTGTGACCTCTGATATTTTCCAGTGGGCCTCAAGTCTCTGTTCTGTGGGGGCTGTGCTTGTTAGTGTTTCATCTGAATGACTTTCCCAGGCATTTGGGTATTGTTCAGTCCATGTTACACTTCTCAGTGGCAAGGATGTTTTTCCATTCTGACTTTGTAATTGGTGAGCTTTGATCCCTCCTTCTGTCTGAAGCTTTTGAGAAGGTTTGTGCCTGATGGCACGTGGGGGGAAGGCACAAGGCAATAGTGCACACTGAAGGAGGGATACAAAGCAGTCTGGTTGACTTGGGGAAGGTGAATTACCAAGTTTGTGGGTACACCAGACCGATGCTGCTTTTCCACAAAGCTAATAGATGTCTGGCAGGTCTCAGTTTTAGAAATAAAACTACTTGAAGACAATGACAAGATTTCCATGATGGCAGTACCTGGTGATGCTTGGCTTGGAAGTGGCAGGGGAGTGTGATGATGCACAAACACCTAGTACCTGTGGATTAGGTCACTGAGGTAGGGTGTACCTTGTCAGCCCAAGCTCAGCATGTGTCAGCTGAACTGCCTTGTGTAGAAGCCAATTGGGTGGCTTTTGTTTCTGGTTTTGGACGGAATTGCTAACAAGTGCAATTTCCCTGCTCCCAGTAGTGCTGCTGTGAGACCTAGGTGAGGCATGTAGGTTTTTGGGACACTGCACAAGGTGGCAGGCACAGAGACTCACTTCAGTAGAGGTCCAGGAGTGCATTTTTCCTAGTCTGGTTTCCTAGCTTTATTGCTTGATACAGTAAAAATCTGATCATACTATCTCAGTGTGGCCTGCAGCTCCTCTGAGGTGACCAGGTCCTTTAACAATGACAGCTACACTTACCAGAGGAGCTGTAGCATTTCTTGTTTAGGTTTGGTTGTTCTGGGCAAACTGGTGATACCTGAGGCAACATTGGTGTCCTGTATTGCTTTCTACTCTGCTATAAGGAAGTTAAATTTTGAATGAAAAATGTTGTAATCTTCTACTTTTTTGTTCTGTGATCAGTTTTTGTCTTTAAAATAAAAGAAAATGAAAGGTGCTTGAGTTTGGTTTTAGATAACTGAATTCACAAATCTACTTCCTAGAAAATATTGGACTGAAATTTTTTTCTGTTCTGTGGGACAGCTGTATTCTGTTAAAGTCAGCTGAATATTTATCAGCAGAGATCAGAATTAGTCCCTTGATGATTACAGATAGTTCTTTAATGTCTTCTTCGGCTGTCTGTTTCCATAACTAAGTCTTAATCTTTGTTGTTCCTGGCAAGAGCAGTGGTAATTTGCAAGCAGCAGAGGTGAACACTCACTGCTGAAGTAGATGTAGTTCTAATGTCTGACAGTTTCCCTCGTTCTGGAATGAGCTCATTGTGCTCCCAAGGAGAGCAAAGACTGGATTTAGGCTGACAACAATCAGTGAGTGAAAATGGAAAAACACCTCCTGTGCTTGTGGGAAATACCAGTTTTTCCTCCTTTGAACTCTTCAATATATTTTTAATTAAAGTGAAAGGTAACATGAGGTAAAATCCTGCTGAAGATAAAATGTGAGAGTGTTTAATTTTACATGAGTTATCAGGTGAAAGGGAACAGGATGCTCCCCCAGGACGAGTGCTTTGCCAGTGTTTTCCTGACAGGAGCACATTGCAGCAAGGCACAGTGATCCCGGAAATTCACCCTACCTGGAGCACCTCAGCTTTTAAAATTGATTGCTCATTTTGAAACATTCATAAAAGATCTAGCACTTATTTAAGGCTTTGATTTGATGTTACATTGAGGGGTTTGTCTGCTTGCCAGAAGCATGTGAGAAGCCAGTCTCCACTGGTGTACAGGGGATTTTACTGTGTAAATCTGTTGTCCTTGTTTGGAATTTCCCTGTGTGAATGGTGAAAATAGCAACAGTGTGCAAAATCATGACACTAAAATGAATTGCATCAAAATACTGTTAGAAGAAAGCAGAGGAAATAGAAAAATAAGTTTAAAATACAAAGAATATTTGACACAAGAGTGGAGTTAGGTAAGATATGTTCTTTTACCTGATAGATGAGTGCAGCTGCTTAAAGGAATGGCTCAGCTCCCTGCTAGTCACATCACACTTCTTGCTCTGCCTTATCTGCAGTGTTAATTTTGTGGTTAGATCAGTGATCTGCCTCACCTCCCTGTGTGTGGGATCACAGCAATGTGTGGGAGCAGCAGAGCAGGCTTGCCCATTTTGGTGTAGACCAAGGACAAAGTTAGGTGTGTGGTGGGCCAGCACCTCCTGCTCTGCACTGGGATGGGATCCCTGGGGGAATCTCAGTGTGGCTTATCTCCATGGTAGTGGGAGTTCAGTGCTGCAGCTTTTTTTTTTAATCCCAGAGATTTTCAGCAGTATTTTCTGAAAAAATTGCAAGTCATTTCTCTGCCATTGAGCACACCTGGTTAAGAAGCAATCTGTTTGTATAATAAATAATGAAATAGCAATTCCGGTACGAGAGCTAACATGTCAAGTGGCAACAAGATCAGATTTTTTCATTTGCTGGTCTGAAAACGCTGGGAATTGTGTTTTACAGGCTTAAGGTTTTTGGCTTGTGTACCCCTTCTATATAACTGTGTATGTCCAGGTATCCTTGTTTATAGCCACTGAATAGATCTCAAATTTGGGTGTGCTGGATATGAGGTAAGGATGGATACAAAACCATGGCAGAAAAGGTACAGGGAGTAGGAGTAGAACAGAGATATCTGAGGGAGGAGCTGAGTCTCACTCTCTTTATCCCACAGGCCTGGAGTCCGTGGGTTCCCTGTGCAGCTGCAGCTCCCTTGGCTGCTGGAGAGGATCTCTGGATGCTGCTCCAAGTGCAGAGGCACTGCCAGGCAGTGGGGACAGGACGGGCAGTGGGATGGGACAGGCAGGGGTGGGCAGGCTCCCAGCGCTGCCTCCCTGCTGCTGCTCTTTGCACAGCCTGGGGGAAGAGAGCCAGGCTGGGGCTCCTCATGCCTGGCATGAGTTCTGTGCTCCCTGGTGGCAGACACGGGCCTTGGATTTGAGCAGGCATATTCCATCTAGTCCTCAGTATTCATGTTGGATACTTCTTGCATTGAGCCTGTTGGAAGAGTGTGCTGGAAAGTTTGCTGCCTTGCCAGGGGTTTGAATTGGGTATGTGATTGCTGAGTGCACTTCATTTTCTCGGCCTTTTCACTTTCCACATAGTTCTGGAGATCCCATTGATAGACCAGAATAGAAAAAGAATTAACTTGTTTTGGATGAAACTTCAGTTTTGCCT
The DNA here is from genome assembly GCA_013400955.1 of Drymodes brunneopygia. NCBI lineage: Eukaryota > Metazoa > Chordata > Aves > Passeriformes > Petroicidae > Drymodes > Drymodes brunneopygia. The sequence goes on from VZTZ01043072.1 coordinate 501,841, forward strand.
TTGACAGCCTGGGGAAATTACTGTGTCTTAGAGTATATCTTCATCTCCTGTGAGCTCTGGAACAAGGCACAAAAGAAACAGTTATTAAAGTTGGCGAGTTACTTCACTTCGAAACACCTGTTTCCTGCTAGCAGGTCTTTGTGGGAGTGTCATCTAAGTCAGCAAAAACTGGGGGGCAAAGGTAATACAAGTGACTCACATCTCTCATTCCATGTTATGTGAGTCCCTCAGAGATTGTCTTCTGGTTCTTTCCTTCTTTATTCTGAGGACACTGCTTTAAAATCAGTTTAGCTGGATATAAAGTGTTTGCATCCTAAATATACTAATTTCCTTTTTTCTTCTTTCTAATTTTTGCTTATCAGAGAGCCAATAATAGGAGACGTGTGGAGAGGAAAATACTTCCTTTTACTAAGTTCTGATATTTCTTTTATGGCCTGTTCAATGAACAGAATCAATAGTAGATCTACTTTGGTTTCATTTTATGTTCTGTGTGGTATTCAGCATCTCTCCAAAACAGATGGCATCCTCTTAAAATTTAAATCAAGTAATTTTGTAATGAACTTAAAACCCTGTGAAATCTGAAGACAGATATCCCACCAGGACTCCTGGGACTCTTCATGTTTTAAGTACATAGCTGGGTCTCTGGAAGCTTAACATCTCTTCAATATGTTTTTCTTAATTAAACCTGTAATCTGTAAGGCAGTTCCAGAAAAATTTATGAAATAATTGCAGTACTTTCATTTGAGGAGTTAGCCTTGTTTCAGGCACTCTGAAATCTTCCTCCAGTTCTTCAGTCAATTTTAGGTTTTGTCCTGCTTTGCTTCAACGAGTCTTATTGGAGTTTGAATCTTAAAATCTTGTATAGTTTGTCAAAAGCATGTGAGCCATATACATTGCCTTAGGGTTATGTCTGATGTTTTATTACAGTTTTTAAAAAGGGAGGTGATTAACTCACTGTTACTTACTGTGCTGTTGTTTTCTGCTCTCCTGGAGACTTGGCAGCCCAACCTCCACCTCGTGTCCAAGTCCTGTGTTGGTGTAGGGGAGCACTGTTATAGCAAAGCCTCTCAGTGCTAAATACATGAGAAGGAACCATTATAATTTGTTCAACATGGGTATTTTTCCCTTAAAAATAGTAGAGATTTTCATCTTTGTCAGGTCTTTCCCAGACAACTTAACATTGTTTCCTTTTTTTTGCTCTTCTCATTGACGCCTTACCTCCCCAAGTGAATATACCCACTGGCAAAAGAATCAAGTAAAAAACTTGTCCAATGGTCAGAAGAAATTATCAGTTAATTCTCTGACACACAAAAATAGTGCAGATATTGAGCTGATTCTCCTCCTCCCCAGTAACCATTGTAGTAAGAGAGAAAGCTACTTTCATGGTTTCACCAGGACAAACATTTTGCATAAACAGGAGATAAGGGAATGGGGGGATGTTTTTTACACTCTGGGAATGATATGATTTGATTATTTCCACGTAAAATGCAATTTTGTTTGGATATGCATGTTCTGAAGGATGAATCCTATGCAAATCATGTTAGTAGGGTCTCAGTCATTCCTTGCAAGCAACTTTGTGCTACTAATTCTTTGAAGTCAAAGCTTTGCATCAGATTGCTTGCCCTGCTTTCTGTCTGAGGTGGCCTGCTCCCTGTTGAAGATGCTGTTCATCAAGTAGAATTGGTGCATTTCTAAACTTGGCTGATGTTGCTTGGCAAATTCTGTTGGTCTGTAGTAATGAATTAGTTCCAAGAGCAAATCATGTAATTCAAGTACAGGTGTGAAATAGATTGATTGCTTTTATTAGAGAACAGCTATTTAGGATTGTATTCTTCCGTGCTTATGCTCTGACAGTGTTAGATTGTGTCTAAATTAGTCTCTCTTCTTTTTCTTGTTTTTTATTATTCTTCCCTGTGCAGTGGAGATATTTTTGCTGCTTCATCAACTCTCTGTGACTCAGTGTGTTACTGTAGCACTGTTCTGACTCTGGAGTTTCCCATCCTTCCTCTGTGGCTTTCATCTTAGAGTTTAAGTTTCTTGTCTTCATCTACTAATTTTGATCCCTTTCTGGGGTTTTATGTAGTTCTGTGGGGGATTTTTTGAAAAAAAAATCATTAGTGATTTTTTTGCATAGTCTGTCATTTAATTTAATCTCTGCCTGCTCATTTCATGTTTAATATCTTCCTCACCCTTTCCTAAGCTTTTGTCACATTGCCTCTCTAATTATATGTAAATCTTCTCAAAACTTGCTGATGTTCCTTGTAGGATTGGCTGTTTGGTCAGGTGCTGTCTGCTCTCCTCATTGACTGTGAAAACACAACTGAGTGTCTTCAAACACTGAAATCACTTCCATCCATGTTTCTCTTATGTTTCTAATGTTTAATGAAATTGCAAAGTCAGGGACTTCACTGGAGTACAGTGATAGGGTGTTAAACATCTTTTCATACCTTAAAGCACATTATTAGCATGTATTAAATGTTTAAGTAAGGTACAAAGACTGAACTGTTGGACTCTGCATGAGCTTCCATGTTCTCATTTGTTGCTTGCGTATTAAAGGTGCTTTTTAAAAAACAGTTAAATTTTTGAGTTAAACTACCAGCATTTGTGTCTGTCCTGGGAGAATTTGAAGTGGGTGGTGTCTTTATGGATACAAACTGTGGTTCTGGAGTGCTGTGATTGATTGCTTCTCTTCAGCCATTCGTTTGCCTCTGACTTTTATTCTTGTTGGGTGCTTTTTTCATGAAATCAGTTTCTTCCTCTTGACTTCTTGTATGCCAGAGCAAATCATTCAGGTTTATAAAAGGGAAGGAGGATGCAGGAGTTGGTGGGAGGGAAACAGAGGACTCTTATGATAAACTGGCATTTTTCCCTAAATAATTGGAGCATGTGTGGAACTCCGGGCTCATTAGCCCAGGAGAGCTCTTTGTACAGGTACATTCACACAGTGTGACCCAGATATTGTAGTGAAAGGTGCCTTGATGTACATAAAATGTATATAACTACAAAGCTGTCATTCTCTGGAATGAAAGTACGGTGAAGCAAAACATTTTGGGATCAGGTAATTTTTTGAAGTATTGTTTCTGAAGGTGTTGTTTCAGATCATGCAGTGTTCTCAGGAACTTTTTTCTTTGAGTGGCTCTAAAAGCTCTCAAAGTTGCTGATACAAATTCCCGAGCTCATGTAGTGGACAGAAAGAGCATGGTTTGGAAGAAAAGGCTGATTATGTGCAATGCTGAGTGGGAAGAGCAAGTATTTATAAACAAGCCTGCTCTGAAAAAAAATATGAACAGTATTTTCTCCATGGAATTTCTTCAATTTGTTATTCTTACAGAACTTAAGATGTTTATCAGTTATTTTCCAGTGTATAAAACTTAATGAGCTTGTATATAAAGCAGAATGTAGAAGAATTTTCTTCTGCTTTTATTTGGCTCTTGATCTAGCTGTAAAAGGTATTGAACAAACTTTTCTCTTGGTTTTGGGTTCTCACATTGTGTAACAAAGCAGAGAAAACAGAGGTCTTTCTCAGGAAGCTTGTGGAATATTTTTCTTTTCCCAAAAACAGATATTTGGCACTTGTTTGTCTCTTCTGTTGTCTTTCTAAGCAACCAGTCTTTCAGTGAATGGGTATAACTTTAAATTTCTGGAGGTGTAGATATAGATTGCTTTGATAGCTAGTAGGATATGCCACTTTTAATTTTATACTGTCTAGCATTTCTACCCATTGTTATGAAAGAACTGATTTTCTCTATGGATGAAAGTCATGTGAGTTTCCGATGATGCCAACTTGTCCGTGTCATTTTCATAGACTGGTAAAACAGGAAAGGTGACCTGGCTCTGGTGACACTCACTTTTGATCACTTCCACTGAATAAATGGGAACTGAGACAATCTTACTGTCCCTGCAGAAATAATTCGGGTTTCTTTGGTCAGAAATGAGTTCATTATTTTAACAACACTGATGTCAGGAAAAGCATGGGAGAGAGCTGTGTTTATTGTTTGAATTGCAGTTCTGTCTGAGATTGCACTGAATGTAACAGTGGCCTTTGAGTAGTTCAGCTTTCCTGCTGCTGCTACTGCAGCCCCAGCAGCAGGGAATCCAACAGTGCTGGAAAACACTGCTGGAGAAACACAGTGAGCAGCAGGGCTGTGCTGAGCCCCTGCTGCTGTGGTTACACAGCTTCTAGCAGCAGCTTGTTGGGTTGATTTAAGCTGGTGTTGCTCTGTCTGGGTTAGCTGTGGGCAGGTTTGTGATTGCAGGATGAGTTAATCCTTAAATTCTGCTGCCTCTGTGTGTAACCTGGCCGGTGGTACCTGGTCAGCAGTCATTCAGCAAGTGGTTTGGAATGCAGGTTCAGAAATGCTTTCTATGTCAGTGGCTCAGTGTGTTGCAGATGTAGATTCTTAGCCTTTTTGTAATGGAAGAAATGCTAATTAAAATTTGGGGGTTAAAATCCAAGTGATAGTTTTCTCGACTTCCCAATATGGGCAAAATGTTACAATCTTTTGTTTTTTGTAGCTTCAGCATTGTAAAGGAGCTGGTGGGTGCTGCTTTCAGGCAGTACATTGCTATTTTAAACTCCATGTTGTTGATTTATTGCAATCACTGATTGGTTAATAGTCTGTGAAAAGATAAGTGTTACTATTTAGCAAGAAATAAGTAACAATGAAAACAAAGAATAGCTCAAGTTTTCAAGTGTGGAAATATATCCAAATGGGGTTGTCAAAGAATGTTTAGAATAATAGTGGAATCCCCTTTCATGAGGCAAGTAAAGTTCTCAGGATGCTCTGTGGGGAGTAATCCCACACTGTCATGGGGTTATTTACTGCGGTTGTGGTGTGTTTCTGTATTAAATCTGTGATTTGTTAGTAACACTTTGGTTTCATGGTGGTAACATTGCAGAATTGTAAAGCTATTTTACTGAACATTTGTAGTAGTAATGCCTGATATTGTCCATTGGAACATTATAGTATCCTGCTTTGGATGTAGAATGCTGATAATGACTTAATCCAGTGAGACTCAGTGGTGCTCTTTAATCCATGCCATTCCCTTTGGGGACCTTGGTGTTTATTTATTTATTATTTTTTATTGTTATTATTCACTTAGTCCTGTGATCCCTCCTGTTGTGAGGTGCTTAAAGGTCTCTTGTGAAGAAAAACAGAGGTTTGCTCTCCTCTTTGGAATTCTCCTGTTCTTGCAAATTTATCATTCCTAATAAAGGACAGGGGCTTTGTGTTTGTATCTCTGTAGATAAACCTGAGCTGTATTTCCCCCCTTTTCATCTCATAATTATTTCTTTGAGACAAAGGAGAAAATTCAGGCAGAGATGACGTGGCCCTGCTTTTCTGGTGCAGACAGGCTGATAGAGCTTCCTTGGCCTGTGGCTGTGGTTTGGGATTTGGTGGAGCTGGTGCTGGAGAAACAAACATCACCCCCCGTGGTTCACAGCACCGAGAGTTGGATCAGCCCCACAGAAGGGCAGCTGCTATGTGGGGTCAGAAATAGTCGGGCCGACCAAAGGCAGGCTGTAGAGACAGAGCCTTTGGCTAAATAGTTTTCTGTGTAGTTTAATATTGCTTTGAGCAGGAGCTGAAGGGCTGTCCAGGGGCTCACATTTTACACTTGTTTGATTTGAGACCATTCATATGAGGTCATGTGTGTTACAGATAAATGTCAAAGATCATTTTCTCTCTTCCTTTATTGTTGGTTTGTTACTCACTGTTTCTTCCTTTTCTGCATCCTGGAGCTGCTCAAGCTCCTGCATCAACAGGAATAGAATCAAATCGATGCTGAACTAAATCAGTTGCTTTCACGTGGCTCCCTGTGCTACTCAGACATCCACGAGCCCAAGTGGGCCCTGAGTGTCTCCTGTGGCTGCTCTGTGGGGCCAGGGGTGTGGAAGGGCTGGCTCAGCACTTGTCTCTTGTACTCAGTGTGGGGGACCTGTTTGCTTGACAATTTCAAAAGCTAGAATTTTATAAATGATGAAACTTGAAGCTGGAAGGCAGGAGGTAATTTGGAAACATCTTAATAGCTTACTGCTGTGGGAGTTTTTATCGGGAGTCAAGGTTGTTCTGTTCAGTTATTCATCAACAAGTGCCAGCTGTGATACAGAAAATACTTGCCTTTTTGAGAAAAGAGGTACATTGAAATGCTTTTAAGGTGTGTGGAGTTACAAAAGGCCTTTGGTAAGGTTTTGTGAGGGAAGCAGATAATGCTCTGTACAGTTGCTTTATGGATTCCAGACTTGAAACACTTTTTGTTTTGGTGTGGTGGTTTTTTGTTTGGGTTTTTTTGGGGTGGGGAGGTTTATGGGTTTCTTTTTCCCTTCCACCTCTTACTGGCTCAATGAAAACTATAGGCAGCATTGTAGGTTCCCTTTACATTGTATAGACACGTGCATATTTCACATCTAGGTTTGCACTGTCAGTGGATATTGGTTCTTTAAGGAAATGGCTTCCCCTGCTGTTGGTGGCAGTTGATTTGTGTTACATTGTTCCAGTGTAATTGTTGAAATAGTTACCGTGCTTTAAATTCAGGAAGGAAAATAGTACTGCATTACTTGCCTCGTTTATCTTAGGACTGGCATAGCAGGCTAAACATTGTTATGCAAACATAAACTTACACTGTTGTTCTTCGGGTTTAGGACTAACTTGCCTATGTCTCAATGCTTGTGTTTTATGCAGGGTTCAGTGGTCTCAGTTTAAAGGCTATTTTATTTTCAAACTGGAGAAAGTCATGGATGATTTCAGAACCTCAGCTCCTGAACCAAGAGGGCCCCCCAATCCAAACGTGGAATATATTCCCTTTGAAGAGATGAAAGAAAGAATCCTGAAAATTGTCACTGGATTTAATGGGTATGTATCCTTTGTTTTCTAAAATCAGGATAACAAACATATTTCCTCAGTTTTTAACGTAGTAGTTTGTACTGTCTCTGTGACTGTTACACCTTGGAAATAATTGCAGTAGTTTTTAAACTTTATTATTCTGTCACTGAATGAAAAGTGTGACATGTGACATGCTGTGATGTCATTAATTTTGTTTTTTCAATATGTAATTAGTTTTTAAACAGTGCAGTTCAAAGAAGCATCATATTATTATGTGCATTTAAGAGGTTAGATAGACAGTAAAGTCAGATATCTTTTAGTGCATTTTGAAATATCAAGTGGAAAGAGTTCCTGAATGTTTTGTGGCAGTTCACTGGCTCTTGAAGAAATCGTACTGTGAGAAACAGGGTGTGGCCAGGAGGCAAAGGTGTACCTGGGTTGAGTTGTTAAATTATGCCAGATTTAAATTTATGGCTGCAGTGGTACTAACTGGTGAAGGACATGGGGTGTTTGATCTGTTGCTGACAGTGTCCTAGATTAAAATGTATCTGTGCCCTTTGCTGGTTTCCTAGTTTTGGAAGTTTTTGTTTCCTTTCAAATAAAGCTCCTGATGTTTTTGTCTTATTTGGTGTGTCCTTTTTACTAGTTTGCATAGTGTTTTTGTTGTTTCTAAACTGGATTACATACTTACCATAAGCTGAGTCATCCTGGTTGTGGTGCTCAGTGCTTGTTACGAGACCTGCACCATTTTTCTCTGCTTGTTATAAAGGGGCATGTTCAAAATCTTGCCTTCCTAAAACCCTGAAATTTCGTGTTCAGAGATGCTACTGACATGTCCTTAGAATTGTATTTGATGCTGTATTTATAATTTATACTGTCATTGTTCCATGCTACTTCATTTATGTGCAGTTTAGGAGTTTAAATCTGATCTCCTCTTCCCCCCACAACTGCTCTCGTGTAGGAGACTTCTAAGAATGTGAAATTCAGCTTGTTCTCAGCTCCCCAATATTTATACCGGGCTGCTTCACTGCAGGAATTTAAAAACAAACCTATCCTTTATGCTCAAGTCTGCCTCTCTCCCGCCTCCCCCAGCTTTTTGTTAATGCTTCATTGCCCACAGAATGGGTAATGTTCTCCCAGGGACAGCTAATGAATGGGCTGCTGTTATCTGCTGTTGTTCCCAAGTGGCTGAACAAACCTCTGGATGATGAGTCTGGAGCTTAGGCTGTGCCTGTGCTATTTTCATCCTTTGCTGTAATGCTTCAGGGTGCTCAACTTCCTCATATTTGCACTGAAACTCCCAGGCTTTGAGGCAGCAAACTGCATCCCTAAGTTACCTTAAAGGAAATAAAGCCCAGGGATGTTTCAGGATCTGGGATTGCAGAGTGGTTCATTCAGTAAATCCTGTAAACCCCAAGGGAGGATGTGATTGTAAAAGCTGAATCATGTCCAAAAAGTAGCAGCAGCAGCAGGTTTTGGGTTGTGTGATTTGTATATTCAAGCAGTTTAGAACTGTAGGTGTCATTTCAGGGTACCAGGGCAGACAAGGAAGCCACTTGCTGTGACTTTATTATTGGAATGTTTTAATTAGTGTTTATTTAAGAGAGAGGGAAAGAGTTCATTCAAAGTAGCAAATTTTTAAAAAGTTTTAATTTGAGTTGAAGAAGTAACACATGAGGAATGACTTCCCTGTTTTGGGGTCTTTCTAACTGAAGTGCCTTGTAAAGAAAGCACAGACAGGCTCTTTTAACCTGTCTGTATCTTAACTGACATGGTGTCTGCACAGCTTTGCAGAGCCACATTCTTTTTACAGTTCTCTTACAATTGTTTTGGAGTAGGAACTTCTGCCCTTTTTAAATCTTTTTATCCTTTGTTAGTGAAACAAGAAAGTTCCAAGGTAAGTTATTGGGGATCTCTGATGACAGAGAAGTTTTCACAGCATAAATAAAATAGATCTTAATCCAAATTTCATTTATGTTGTTTTTTTGGCTACAGTTTAATATAGCTGTTACAAGTAATTTCCCAGGTCCGTCTTCAGTCCTGTCCAAACGAATTTTTGGTTTGTAATTCACTCTGGACTATTGTGCTGGAAGTGCATTTTTGAGTGTGTTGGTATAGAATTTTAAGTGGTTACCTTAAGTGGGCAAATCAGGACTATTCATGCAGCTCATGTGCTGAACTAATTAAATTTCTGAGCATTTACAGTCAGTTCTCATACTGCTCAAACAAACTTTACATTGGTGTTCCTGTATAGATTTACATCAATTTAAATTGCTTCTGTTTTAAAATCATGTTGTTGAACTATTTAAAAAAACAGTTTTTCACCAGGAAGAGTTCCTGAGGTGAAGTTGACTTTGTGTTTTGCCATCTAAAAGCATTTATAAATGTTGAAGGAGTTCCATGCAGAGCGGTGATTGTGTGACACCGGCTGCCATCTGCTGCTCAATGCATGAACTTCACTTTGATGTGAAGAATTTGGAGCGAGATGAGTTGGCTTTTGCCCTTTTTTTTAACCTGTTATAGCTGAGGGTAAAACAGAAACACAGCTTTTCCTTCTGGGGTTAGCTGCAGGCTGCACATTTCTTGAGTTTTCTGTCTTACTTGGAGAATTAGCCCTATGTTGATGTTCCAAAACACTTCATGTCTCAGCACTCCAGGGGACCAGTAAAGTACAGCTAAATCCAAATTAGCCAGGTGCTGATTCCCCAGGATGTCTTACAGATCTGGCTGATGGAGAATAATTTAAAATTCTGTATGTTTTTGTTTCTGTTGAATAAATGGATTTTTGAATGGACAGTCGAGTCTATTAAAAAAACAGCAAAATTTCTTTAATTACTGATTTTCAACCCAAAACCAAAATGGCCATCACAAGAAACAGTGGATCAACTTAATATTTTATCTATATTGAAAGATTAACAGATCAAGCAAATTCTTTGTAACTTAAAAGTTGGGAATTTTGTTAAAAGAAGGCACTGCACAGTAGTTGAATATTGTGAGTATGGACTTGATCTTAAAGGTCTAAGCTTGATGATTTTATGAAGAATTTGATTGTCAAAGATTGCTGGTTGACCAACGAAGAGCAAGGGAGGGGAAATTAATAATGCCAGAACTATTGTCAAGCTTAAGAACCTTCATGTAATAAACTGAGAATTAGAAGGAACACTTGCTCCTGTGGTTTTTCTGGTTTGTTGAGGATTAGGACTTCCTCAGTAACATAATGTACAGGCAGTTCTGAAAAACATCATGAAATTGTTGATACTTAGTCACTCTGAATACTACTGGCTTTTAGTTCAAGTGAAGTGTCATGTGGGATGGTGCTGTGGAGCTGTGCTGACCTCTTTGCACTGAGCTGGTGGAGATCTGGGCATCTCTAATGTGGCCTTTTAGCTAATGAGCAAAGCTGGGGATCCATGCTGTGTTAGCTCCTGGCACAGGCTGGAGATAACATGCACTGTCTTCCTCAGAAAATAATAAAAGTGGAATTTGAACAAAAATTACAGTATAGGGATATGCACATGCATACACGTCAGTCTGTATTGATGCTGCTCTGGATTTGGTGTCAGTTGTATTCCCAGCCAAAAAATGATTCATAAATATTGTATTGTATCAAATATTTTTCTTAGATAACTTTTAAAATGCTTATGGCTTCAACTTCCACTAGTTAATTGTGAAAATGCATGGTACTTTCTAATTTTACTGAAATATTTTTGTCGGAAGTTTGTTAAAACGTGATGCTGAACTTGGATTGGAAGTGTGTGACACCTCAGGTAACTGGGAATTGTCTGTAAAGTATTGCTTGTCTGAAAGGTCAGGTTCTCATTTCAGCAGGGATGAATCCGAGTGCAGAATTGTCAAAAACAAAAATGTGTTTATGTGGTTCCTATGGGCATCACTAACTATTATTTATTATTAATTATTTTTCCTGATCTGTTCCTTGATAGATGAGTACATTGTCCAGTTGTAGCAAAATAGATAATTTGTAACAGCTGAAATATAATGGTTCTACTAATTCCAACATTTACTGCTTTTTCTGTAACTGTGTTTTGTAAAACCTGAAATAAACTACAAGTTGAGACTTTTTTAGCTCTAGTGTGTATGACTCAAATTTGTTTTGAATCCCTTACAATTTCTTTTCAGTACATTGGAATAATGCAGTCAGAAACTTTACTGTTGATGATCTTATTTCGTTTTTGTTGTTTAAATGAATCCTTTGAGTTGTGGGATGATGCATTTAGGATTCTACTTGGGTTTTGTGGTGGTGAGCACAGGACACAGCTTTACGAGGTAGGTATGAGATGGGGAAAAATAAAGCCTTGAGGTGCCACCCAACATTGCTCATGGTAACATATTTCAGTACTGCTTTTTTTCACCTTCTCAGTAAGGGGGAGAAAGCAATAAACTTGCTGCTTTCTAACAGTCATACTTATTAAAATAAAATTAAATTGTTATAAATCTATTTCATTGCAGCATCCCCTTCACTATCCAGCGACTCTGTGAGTTGCTGACAGATCCTAGGAGGAATTACACAGGAACAGACAAATTTCTAAGAGGTGTGGAAAAGGTATGTATTCCTCTGAGAGAGAACACAGCTCCTCAGTCACAGCCACCACTTAATAACTTCCCAATTGCTCCCAAAGGTCTGCTGCTTTCCTTGGGGCTCAGAGCCAGAGCACAGCTAATGGCTGCTCCTAAGTGTCTGAGTTCCATTCCTTTCAGCAGCAGAAAGCAGTTCTAAAATAACTGCAGACATAAAAGTTAATCTCAGGGCTGCAACTGCTGTGTTTCCCAGTCACTGTGCACTATTCCACCTGTAGTTTGTGGAGGTGTATTGGCAGTTTTTATATGGAGTCCTAGTTAGAAATGATCAGATGAAATACCCTGAATCTTTTGATCAGGAGTTCTCCTTCCACATTTTTAAACATTTCTGAATATTGTTCTCTGGAGATCCCTCAGCTGGAAATTACAGACACTTGGGCCTGAAGCCTAATGTGCTGGTCTCATTAGGACAGTAACAAACTTAAAAAAACCCGTGAATTTTAGTGTAATTATGGCCTGACCTTATAAGGGGGAACAGTTATTTTAACAGATAGGACCAAAATCCTGTAACTTTTAAAGATTGTGGGATGTTGTCAAGAGCTGAAGCTTCTGTTTCTGAACTCTTGATGTTTTTGTTGTTTGTATATTACAGAATGTCATGGTTGTCAGCTGTGTATATCCATCTTCAGAGTGAGTATAATCCTCTTTTCCATGAAACTTCAAGCTTGTGTTGGTAACAGGGAGAATGTGTGTGTGTGTCTGATGTATTTCTCTTGCTGTCAGTAGTTCTATCTCAAAGCCAGACATGCAGAGTTCAGATTTTGTTATCAATAGTTCAGTCAGCAGCAGGGATGGTGTCTGCAAGTGTAATAATTTGGAAATAAGTAAAAAACCCTTGGGGACTGACAGTGGGGGCTTTGTAAGTTTGGGATTGGGAAATTCTGTGCAAAGAAGCCTAAAGTGATTTGAAGTTCCTTTATTCATAACATTTTGTTGTTGTTTTGTTTGTTAGGAAAAATAATTCCAGTAGTTTAAATCGGATGAATGGTGTTATGTTCCCAGGAAATTCACCAGGGTACTCTGACAGGTGAGTTTAGTTCCAGAGGTTAACTTTTACTGGATGAGAGCAGTGGAGTTCTGGCAATAGCTGGTACAGATCCTTTTTACCTGTTTTGATCCCAAATAAGTAGCCTTAAAAATGAGCTGTGACATGGAGTACTGGGGAGTGGGGATAGAGGAGGCATGAACAGGTACACTGTGTACTCTGTATTTTGATCTCTCTGTAACCTCATTGTTGAGAATTTTTTCTTGTAATTTAAATTTTTTTATCAAATCTGCACATTGTAGGCGAGGAACGTTTTATTCAATATAAAACAGCAAAGCCCCTCATCTATGAGTTTAGTTTTGCTGGTCTTTTAAAGCAAGGATATAGCTGCTTTCTGCCAAACAGGAACAGTTTACTTTGCTGAGAGGCTGGGGTAACTTTTCATCATTACTTTTAAAGATCGAATGTAAACGGCCCTGGGACCCCCAGACCCGTGAGTCGGACGAAGGTTTCATTGTCAACTCCCATGACAACCAACGGTTTGCCAGACAGCACAGAGCATAAAGAGCCCAGCTTGCAGCAAACAGAGGAGAAGAAACACAGGTTTGTCAGGAGGGGACTGTGTTCTGAGCTTTTATTATTCTCAGCTTTTTTATTTATATTTTTAAAATAGTTTAAAAATTACTGCCCTCTAAGGGATGCATAATGGAGTCTTAAATTGGGAGTGATGACTGAGGTTTTGTTATGTAACAAGTGAAGCAAATTCTATTGTTATCACTTCAAATCAAAATAGTTGCTACTTTTTTCTTAAAGTGTGACAAGATACAGAATGTTTGTCTTCAATAAAAGCTATATCTAGTTTTGTTGTTTTTAGTGAATCACCAGCATCTGAATCAGAAGGTGCTCAGAGCAGCCCAGTGAAAAATAAGCACTCTGAGGATGATCCTGCAGAAGCAGAAGGACATGAGGTAAAAAGACTTAAATTTGACAAGGAAGGGGAAGCCAGAGATACACCAAACCAAACTGCCTCCAGTGAAGTCTCTTCAGGCATGGGGGAAGAGACAGAAGCGTCCTCTACATCTCAGGATAAAGAAAAAGATGCTACCTGTGCCAGACAGCACTGTACAGAGGAAGAGGAGGAAGGTATTTCAGATTTCACTGTCTTCTTTTACTTCCAACGAGTTGGGATTGCTGAATGTCTCCAGTTGTGCTTAAATATGAGCTGCTTGTTCCTACTTCAGTTATGGAATTTGTTTAAATACAGGTATAAATTCATGTTTTTTTCACTGAAGAGATAGAGCAACAATGTCTCCACATCCTATTAGAACAGTAAAAATCATCTCACTGTAAGGCAGGCTCTGTACCTAAGTTAAAGTAAATTACTGCAGTTAAGAGACTAATTTATTTTTTGCATGTTCTTCATAGTTTCCTTTGAATTATTTTTGTGGCTCATGTATTTGTACAGTGTTCTTGCAGATCATCATGGCTGTACACTTGAAACAGCCATGGTTTCAAAATTTCCAAAAGACTGTTTCTGAAGGCAAATGGAGGATGTGGGGAAGCAAGGAAAAGTTACTTAAACTTTGTCTTTACCCAGTGAAGCTTAAGTGAAGCTACCTGTTAAATAAAATAACTGGACTTTATTTTATAGCACGTTGGGATAGTTTGGATATCCTGACAAAGGTAGCTCTAATTCTTTACATCTTCTAATCAAAATGGGGTTTGCCTGTTTCTCCTGTCCTTGGCTGTGCTATGAAAGTTTTGCTCAGCATAGCTGAGAGTGAAAAGCAGCAGGATTAAGGGATGTTGGAAAATCCCTCGGTAATTCTGTACTTTCTCTGTTCCAGAGTCCTTCATGTCTCCCAGAAACGTTGGTCCAGACAGAAAAGAGCAAGACAAAGACAGTGACTCCTCGAGTGTGGCTGAAGAGAGCTCTGAGGAGAGCAATCAGATGGAGGAGTCTGAGCAGCCGCGGGCAGAGAAGGATTTGCACTCAGCTGACAGTGACACCAGTGCATCTGCCTCTAGTGGGGCTGACTGCAGTGACACAGAAGAGCTGGGCTCCTATGCCAGTGAAACTCCAGAAAACTCCTCAGAGACCCCGATGGAAAACAGTGACGAAGCCACAGAAGCTGCAGATGAACCTATGGAGCAAGACTAATTTAAATAAACTTAGAGGCAGTATTTTCCATAAGGCTCCGGTTTTACACTGTATAAATAATTTTATGTAATAAAGTGGACCTTTAGTTTTACAAAAAGAAGCAGGTTGTAAAATAAACTTCTCCATGGATTGAACCTTGAAAGAGTTGTACATGATAAGAACTGTGAATACCAGCTCCTTCAGGTCCTGCTTACCGCTGAACTTTCGTTTGGTCAAATCAGTGGTTTGTGTATAGTTTTTTTTATTTAGAATAAAAGTTTTTAAACTGGAAGGTAATTATAATTTTGACAACTTTTTTGGAGATCACCACACCTAGTTGTATGTAAGCAAGAAAGCTTTTTGTCTTGTCTTTTTCTGACAGCTCTAGCAGTTACTTCATATTTTGGTTACAGTTTCAACATTTGACATGTGCAATTCGGGGTTTCAGGCTGGTTTCTGGATTTTTATTTGAATACACACCAAGAAACCTTCTGTTGTGTGTTTCCATTTCACACACACATCACACAGCATGCACACCTCCGTGTACCCTCGCTGTTCTGAGGGGGAAAGGGTATATTTTTCTGTTTCTATAAAAGATAAATACAGCAAATACTTTTTCTATAGGAAAAGACTGAGTTCACCTCTCAAGGCACTTTGCTTTGCCTCTGGAAAAACAAAACACATGAAATCTGGCCCATATGAAACCCTGGAAATACTAACATTGTTGAAAATACCAGAGTAAACACATTCCAAGAGAACTGTTCCAATGACAACATTTTTGTATACTTCTGAGGTGCCTGAGTGAAAGGAGTTCATTTATTTATGAGAAAATGTGCTTTATGTTGAGAACGTTGTAATCAAAACATTAGCTGAAACTTTTGTAGAAGAAATGTTTGAAAATAAAAAATACCTTGGAAGAAACAAGCAGGTATTTGCCTTTTTGAGTGCTTCTTGGAACTTGTGAATACTGTAGAGAAGTCTCAGAGTTCCTCCAAGGTTTGCAGGTGGCATCGGGCTGATCACACCACTGGATGGGAAGGATGGAGACGTGACCCTGGTCATGTTCCTGAGCTCCAAGGGTTAGGGGTGCAGAGGAATCACCACGATTTGTATAACATTTTGCAAGTGAACTAAATATTTTTGAACATGCTCCTTTGACAGCCAGTGTTACATTTTTTTCAAACCAGCTCAAAGCACAAACTACTGCTTTCAACTTGGTATTTTCCAGTTCCCATATTTAAAGACATGCAAGCTGCAACCTCCCAGTCACAATTACTGGCTGCCAAATTTATACCTGTTTCTTCAACTGTACCTTTTTGATATTTAGAATTTTTAAATTTCTGTAAAGTAGATTTTTTGTAGATTGTAATGAGTGCTCACTGCCATTGTGAAACAGTATATAATTGTATAATTTCTGTGTGTAAACTGAATGCTTGGGCTTTCAATACAGTATTCATATAAAGCAATAAATATTAATGTTATGAAATATCTGAGTACATTTTTATCACAATTGTCCCTCTTTGGTTTTAAGTTCATGTACCTGAAGTACAAAAATGACCTCTAAAATGCATGCTGATAGTTTCTTGTACTACATGGTCTGCTTTGTATTGTTTGGGGGAAATTTAGGTTTTGATTAGTACCAGAATTAATTTGGCTCAGTTGGACTATTTTATAAAGTTCTTTCTTGCTGATGTTACCTATCAAGTTGTGAGCAGACAGGATTCAGGGAGACGCTTGCAAAAAAAATTAAAAATCTTACTGATTGAGATCCCCTCACAGAAGAAAAATTGTACTTTTATCTCATTTTCATTGTGCTGAAGGGTTGGATGTGTATTATCAAATTAAAGGACTGAACCAAAATGTTGAAATTAGGAAAGTTTAAGAATATAGTGACATCTTACACTTTTTTTTTTTTAATATTTTGCCAATGAGAAAATTTTAAAATTTCTAAGTTTAGAGATTTCTGAAATTTTCTTTAGATTGTTTATTTGTGACGATATTGTCAATAAACTTGTTCTTTAAGCACCTGTGACCTTTCCTGATGTTTGTTTGAGCAGCATTAATGCCACTCCTGCAAAGGGAATTCGAGGTATGGATCCATTTCTGTATCTGCAACTTATTTTAAAGGCTAATAAAAATTGAAATAATGCTTCAACCTCACAGCAAGGATCTTTATCCTAAATGTGTGCCCTACATTTAACAAAATCTGCTTTAAATTCTCTAATTACACCTCAGAGCACGTGGCTTCACACTGAAAGAGGAGCTTTAGGTTGGATATGGGGAAGAAAGTCCTGACTGAGGGTGCTGAGGCTGCCCAGAGAAGCTGTGGCTGCCCCTGGATCCCTGGCAGTGCCCAAGGCCAGGCTGGACAGGGCTTGGAGCAGCCTGGGACAGTGGAAGGTGTCCCTGAACATGGCAGGGGTGGGATGGGATGAGCTTTAGGATCCTCCCCAACCCAGGGAAACGTGTGGTTAAACGCCACAAAACCACCAGCAGCTGTTTGATGGTGTTTGTGGGTGGGTTTCATACAAAAAATTACATGGGACTAGAATATAAAGTGAAATGGAGTTTATTCTTCAGAGTAAAAGGTCAAAGTCGAACACTTAATTCTGCTCTTGATATTAAAAAAAAAAAAAGTTTCCTTATAGTATCCAAGGTTCTCTGTCAGCCTTGATTTTTAAACCTCAGGGAATACTTGAAAGCTTGCCCTGGGGAGAGCTGTCTAATACAGCCTGGATTTGGGGTTGTAGACACTGGGTTTGGACTTAAAATGTCCAAAAAAAAAGAAAAAAGGCTTTGAGTTGAGTGAGTGGAGCAGAAGTTGCTGGATTTGGGGGTTAATTTTGGGCATCAACTTCTGCTGAGAGACCATGCAAGGGCATTGCTGTAGGACAAATAAATCCTGGAATCCTCGTGTGTCCCAAACGGAGCTCAGGACAGCAGAGCCCGTGGGCCTCGGGCTGTCCTTGCCTGCAGCAGCCTGAGGCAGCACAGAGCTCTGGGGCAGGGATTATTCTGCTTTTTGGATTTCTGATTACCTTCAGGACTGACTGGGATTTCTTTTGAAAATCTTGGATCTACTGCAGGGTCCCACAAAATGAACTTTTTTTTTCTAATACAAAACTTGTGCTCTGGAGGTTTCCGAGGCTGGGGCACCTCTGCAGCACCAAGTATTGTTTTTAAACATTTCAGCAGGAAATGCTTGTAGCTGGAAGAGAAAATTGGGATTGTGTCTCAGTTGATGCCTGGCCTGGGGGATGCAGGAAATGGACGAAAAAATAATTCCACTTCAGCCTGTGAGTTGTTTTGTGTGTGTGCTGTGCTTTGCTCGAGCAGTTCACTGAGAAGCTGCATCATGACTGTCCTGGGTCTGGTACTGAGAATCAAGCTTTTATTTTTAGCTTTTTATTAATTGTAAGTGAGGGGAAAAAAGCCAACCCAGAGCAAAAGTCTGATAGAATCTTAGTTGTATGAGTTTTCTGTTGCAATAGTTGTCAACACGGTGATTTATTCCTAGATTTTTTCCTAGAATGGATGTCTTTTATTGACTGCAGCCATACACAACAGCCTTCTGCACTCCTCTGGCATTTTTCATTCATACAGTGCGCTTCTAGGAAGACTTTAAAGGTTATTCTGTCTGTCTCAGGTTGTGTTTTTCAGTGAGACAAGAGTTATAGGTTGCTGATGGCATCCCAGTTACACCCCTCCATTACCAATGGGAGACCTGTGCTTTGTAACTTGTAAACTCTTTGTTAATCAACTTTTCATCCTCATTCACCTCAAGGACTTCTTGAAGCAGTTCTGTATACCTGTGGGAAGCACAATAAGGGGTGTAAAAAGGGTTGAAGAGAAAGCAGAGCTGTGTGGGCCAGCAGCACAATGGATGTGCTGGGACAGAACGGACAGGACAGCGAGCCCAGCACGGAGTGGCCTGTCCTGGCCACAGCTCAGCACATCCAAGAGCAAGTGGGAGGATGAGGATTCCTTGGATAGGTGAGAAAACTCCTGTGCGAGCTCCTTCCCATGACGGGAAACCCGAGCTGCGGAGCTGCTCCAGACACGGGGCAGAGCACGAGGGGAAAATCGAGATGCTGGAAGAGCGGGGATGACGGAGAGCGGCATTCCCTGTGATGGAGAGCAGCATTCCCAGGGATGGAGAGCGGCATTCCCGGGTGATGGAGAGCGGCATTCCTGGGTGATGGAGAGCAGCATTTCCGGTGATGGAGAGCGGTATTGCCCGGTGATGGAGAGCGGCATTCCCCAGGGATGGAGGGCGGCATTCCCGAGTCATGGAGAGCGGCATTCCCGGGTGATGGAGAGCGGCATTCCCAGGTGATGGAGAGCGGCATTCCCGAGTGATGGAGAGCGGCATTCCCAGGTGATGGAGAGCGGCATTCCCGGGTGATGGAGAGCGGCATTCCCGGATGATGGAGAGCGGCGTTCCCGGGTGATGGAGAGCGGCATTCCCGGATGATGGAGAGCGGCATTCCCGGATGATGGAGAGCGGCGTTCCCGGGTGATGGAGAGCGGCATTCCCCGCCGACGAACGTGTCCCGGTGCTGCCGGAGCTCAGAGCTGTGCGGGGTACAACATTTCGTGTGCCAAGGCCAGGAAGGACCGGTGACAGGGACACGGACAGGGACAGGAACAGGGACAAGGAGGGGACGCGCGGCCGGCAGAGGCCGCCTCGGGAACGTGGGATGTGATGGGACATCACAGGAGCCGCCACAGCAGCGCTGTCATAGATCCCTGCCCGGAGAGCTAACCCACAGATCGGGCAACCTTCCACAGTACAGAAATCAGGGATGCCTTGATCATTTTAAACTTTGCTCCTTTAAAGTTCACCCCTCTGCAAACTTTCAGACTTACACCCTGGTTTCGGTGAGAGCCGAGCCGTTCCTGTGTTAATTCCGCGGCTCCAGGAGATGGAGCTTTAGAACAGACAAACATCACACTGTGGGAAAACGGATGCCGAGATGCTCCAGGAGTGGCAGCCTGAGAGATGGGAGGGGCAAAAGTTTTTTGTTTTCTGCCTTTTCCCTGTCCTGATTTGGAAAGATGTTAAGGAGATGCTTTGTTCTCCATCAGACTGTTGATGTGGGAGACAGAGACTCCTGCCTGCCACTGGCGTCACTTATCTCCCTGGGAATCTCAGCAAGGAGGGACAGTCCCTGTCACAGGGGCCTCTCTCAGGCAGTTTCCACACCCAGGACCTTGCCTTTGGATGTTGTGTTGCTGAGGAGTCGCCATAAATCAGCCCCTGGTCACTGCTGCACTCCATGATTTATTCCAGGAGTGATTGATGTAAATTCCTCAATAATTCGGGGAACAGGAGGTTGGCACATGTTTTCCCTGACAAGGTGACTGCTCTGATCACTGGGCTAGAGGGTGATGCCCAAACTTGCTTTTTTCATTGTTTTCCTGGACCAAAGAGACAACTTTGACTCTTCTCTTGTACAAGGGACAAACTAAAGTTACGTGGAAAAAAATAATTGTTATTATTGGGCTCCTCTTTCTTTGTAATCGACAAAATTGACTTTAAACAGCAAAAGAAATGCCTTGTATTCCTGGTGCTGTTGGACTGTCAGAACAGATCTGTGCATCTCACCAGCTTCTTTCTAGTCTTGGTATTTTGATAATTTATTCCTTTCTGCATTCTCTTTGACTTGTGGAGGAGCTGTGTGCCCTGCACCAAAGGCCTCCTCCTCAGATCTCCCTGTGCCTGCTAAAACACCCCACAGAAAATGCAGGTCCTGACTGTGTGATGCTAAAGGGGGCTGCTCTCCAAGCACAGGGGTTTGGCTTTACCTCAGGGCATTATTGAAGAGATCTCTGGGGTCACAGAGCCCTTACCTGGCTTTCCTCAGGCAGGGGCAATACCTGAGGCACAGAGAGCTGTCCTGTGTATCTCTGTGAGCATGGAGATACCTCTGGACCTTTTGGAGCTAAGTAATCAGCTTCTAAACATAAATATTTTCTTTCCAATAATTTAAAGTGTTTACAGTGGGGATTTCACCTTTATGCAATCTTACATTGTTACAGCATTTTTAAATAATAACAGGAATATCCAATTTAGGAACTTTATGGAAAGCATTCACCTAACCTTTGCACTTTCATAAGAGGGACTGTGGATTGATGTATTTCTGGTAGTGCTTAGCAATAAACCTCAGGTGTTTATAAAGTGGGCTTGTGAGTTTTCAAATAAAACTGTGAAGTGGAAAACAATTCCTCAGTAAAAAACTGAGGGCTGAAAACACCCCTTGCCATGGGTTGGTAGGAGGGACCTCCACCACTCACACCTGATGTGTTTCAGGGGAAGATTTGTGTCAGTTGGGAGCAATACAAAATCCCCAATCCAGAGTGGTGGAGTGGGATAAAAAGAGGCTGGGCAGGGGCTGAATCTCCCTCAGGTGTGAGGGAATGGTGGAATTTGCTGTTCCTCTGCAGGTAAGGGCTCTCTGAGTGGAACCTCAGCTACTTATTTTAATTAGATGAAATCTGTTTTAAGCAGACAGGAAATGATGTGGTGGGATCTGATGTGTTACTTAATGGCTGGGGCACTGACACAGCAAATTAAAGATGGGGTTCTTGAAAGATGATGAGGCTTTTTGTAAAAATGCTTTATAATTTCAGGGCATGGAGTCAGGTTTCCTCTGACAAAGGGGGGGCTTTTAGCCCAGGCCTTGCTGTGCCCTGTGGGCCATGGGAGGGATGTGGAGGTTGTGTAATGAAGAAGGGGAAGGGATAAGGAGTCCAGCTCTGAAGTTATTCCAGCTGGATTTGAACTGAGGAATTCTGGCTTGACCAGAGGCTGCTCTCCCTTGTTTTAAAAGGGCTAAAAAGAGCATTTGTTCAACTCCTGTTGAGTATTGACTGTTTGGACTACAGCCACTGTCTTCTTTTAGGAGACTGCAGTAGCTTATGGAGTGCTTTAATCAGCTTTTGTTAACGAGCAAAGCAGCTAATTATACCTCACTTTCCAATAAAAGTATCTCTTCCTTGTGAGACACTGGCAAACAGTTTTGTAGTGGTTTCTCAGGGCTGAAACAGGACTCTTGTGTTCCTACTGGGCTGCACAGGGAAAAAAAAAAGTGTTTGGTGACCTCTCTGGGGAGGTGAAGCACCCACACATAATATGAACAGTGTGACTGACATGGAGCATAAAAAATTGGTATTGTGGAGGTGAGTTAAAAAGTGTGGGCAGGTGAACCCTCTTCCAGGCCTTGTGATACAGCTGTGCTCTCCAGAAGAGCAGAGTGATGAGTGGGCGAGCTGCACAGTGAGGAGAAAGCAAAAACCCCCAGCCATCAGGTGTGGTGGTGCAAACTACCTGTGAGCACAAGGACTTCTCCTGCTCTGTGTGCTTTCCTGGCTGGGGCAGGTATGGTATTGATTCTGAGTTTCTCTGTGGTGTGTGGCTGTTAGGTCTGGCTTTGTTTTCTTTTCAATGTTATTTTGATGTGGTCAGTCTCTATCCTGCAGGAATAAACGACCAGGTTTGCACTTTCCAACTGAACCATGGAAAAAGCTCATCTGGGACTGAAGCAGCTTCAACCTGTGTGTGTGCACCTGAAGACAAACTGGATGTGCTCTGTGAGCTGTGAAAGGGTCTTAAGTGGGAGTGCTGAATTCCTTTCCATGGGGGTGATTAAAAAGTCTGAGCAGAGCCAGGCAGCCTCCCATGGCTCAGAGAGTTTCCCTTTGCGGCAATGGGGTAAATCTCCCTTTCAGCTGCTCTGGGTGTGAGCTCAGGCTGGAGCTGAGCCCTGGGGCCTGACACTGCAGGGCTGTGCCCTTGGGGAAGGGATTCTGTGCATGTCTGGAAAGCTGCAGCTCAATCCCAGTCCCAGCTCAGCTGCACTTTGCTGCAGGAGCCTCTCTCTGCCTGGGACAGAGGTGAGAGCAGCTCCATCCCCTTCCAGCAGTCTGCCAGGGGGGCTATGCTCTGTGTGAGCCTGAGAAGGGCTGCAGGGATGGGCTCTCCCCTTCCCCACCCACTCCTGGAGCTATTCAGGACAGATGTGCAGAGCAGCTGTGCTGGGGGAGCACTCAGGGTGATCCATGGACAAACCTGGAGGGGTCAGCCCTGAGAGCTTTGATCAGGCCAACCTCCCCTCGCAGACAGGCTTGACAGGAATGCCAAATTAAGCCTGACAATAAAAGTGGCTTTTTAAAACTTTCTCTCCCTCGCAAGCTTCTTTAATGGGAGCTCCAAATCTTGGCACATTTCAGGACTTGTGATTTCTTCCATAAGTCATGGAGAGTGAATGTTTTATACAACTGCATTTGAAAGTGAGGCGTAATTTTATGTTGGAGTCTGATGCTTTGGAAGTATTTATGTGATGGGGAACTTGTCAGTTGTGGCTGCACAGCCTCCCTTTGACTGCCTGGTTGTTAAAAGCACCACCCCAGAGCCAGTGCTTGCACTCTGGACAGACTTGTGCACATCTGGTGCTTTTTAAGCCTGTGGGAAGACTGGATGGCTTTTTTTATTTTTTTAAATCAGCATTGTTTAAACTAAGACAATCTTTGTAGAAGTGTAGCAAGAAAATTATAATGCAGGAGAGAGGTAAAAATAAGGGAAGGAGAAACTGGAGATGGGGGAGAAAAGGTAGAGGGAGAGGAAACTGTGGCAGAGTGGGAATCCAGACCTTTTACATCTGACTACAGAAGGCTTTGCCTCCCAGAGCTCAAAGCATGAAATACTGTTTAACATTACCCTGTCCTTAGCCATCAGCTGGCTCTTCAAAGGGCCTGAGTGTGTCTGTGTGGTGTTTGCCAATCTAAATCTACTGCAAATGGATGGAGGAGCTGGTTAACTTCTCGTGTGAAAGGTTATTCTGTAGCTGAAATTGCTTTAGGTGGCTCAGCTGTATTTTGTCAATAAAATGTGCCATCAATGGAGGAATTGGCAGTAAAGTTGCTCCTGTGAGCTTGTAAATGGGAAGCACGTTTGAAGGGCAGCAACAAAGTGTTTGGGAGATGTAGCTGGCAATTGTGTCATCACAAAGTCTGCTTTTTTTTTTTTTTGATTTAGAATTTCAGTGTGTTTAATTGTAATGGGCTGATATGATTTATAGTCTGGACGTGACTCTTTCATCTCTTTTGGCTGCTGTAAAGTGAACTGTGTGGTGTGAGTGAGTTCAGTGAAGGGCAGAAGAGAGGGCATTCCCAATATATTTATGGATGTGCTGGGAATACAGCCTGTGACATCTCTGTAAAGCACAGTGAGTGTGTGTGGGGTGTTCATGGCACAGGGTACCAAGTCCTTTCTCATTTGAGGTGGATGAGATGGAAGGAAAGGTCTTGCCTCATACACCTCATGAAGTTTAAGCATTTATTTCTGTCTCCAACATGACCAGATGGGCCAGGTTGCTCCTTAGTGCAGCTCCTCCTCCTGGAAAAACAATTAATCCTGATAATAATGCTACAGGCTACTGCCTTGTCCTTTTTTCCTAATTTTAGGAGTGAGAAAGGTTGGCTTTGACAGACAGACACTGGGAATCAGGTATCCTTCTTGGTTCTGATGCAGACTTTGTGTGACCAGAAGTGAGCTAATTTATCTTTTAATATGCCCACTTCCTGCTCATTGTATTTATCTGGGCTGTATTGCCTGGCACCTACAGGCTTTTGCTGCACACTGTGGTTAATGCAGTCAGGCCTGAGCTTTGTTTTTTGCTTTTTGGGTCTTCAGGTGTTGTGGTAGAACAGGTGAGCTTGAACAGCATTTCAACAGCCCTTGTTTGTGAAGGACTTTGCCCAGAAGTTATTAGAGAGCCACAAGCTCTGTTGTGGGAGGAGGGAAATAGCAAATTGTGGTGCCTGGAAGCTTCCAGCTGATGTGCTCAGCTCCATCAGGGTGCCTGCTGCAACCCGTGAGGGCAGCAAGGGTGCCCTGCCTGTATTTGGGATCTGGCCCTGGAAATCATCCTCTGTCAGGAATTCTTCACCAGTGTTTAGGAAATGATGCCATCAGGGGACAGAAATGTGAAATGTGCTGGAGCTGGGCTGTGTGAAGCCCTCCAAAGAGTCAGTGCAGCACCGCCTGTGTGTGTCCTGTACAAAGGAACTCAGGGCACTCCTGGACACCTTTCCAGCTGCTCTGCAGAGGGTCCTGTGGGCCCCCACCCCACGGGGCTGCTCTGCACAAACACAAGTGGTTTTTTGGAGCTTGTTACCCTTTCAAGGCAAGCTGAGAAATGAGCTGGGGCTGCTGCTGTGCCCCTCAGGGCACAGGGCTGAGATCCTGTGTTCTGTGGGAGTACAGATGTGCCCAGGCTTTGTTGTGACTGTGGTTCTGTGAATCACTTCTCCCTGCTGCAGTACAGTGGTGGGAGAGGGCTGGCTTTGATAAAAATGGAAATATTTGTCTGTGGGTGGAGAGGCTGATGCACCTCTGGCTTTATCTGCTCTTCCTGCTGCTCTCTGCCCTGAGCAGCAGCAGCTTGGGCAGTCTGGGACACAAGATTTGCTGGTTTAGCCTTTTTTCATCCTTAGCTCTTTACTGAAGAGTCCTGAACAGTGGAGATGCTCTGGGATGTGTCATCCCAGCGAGGTGGTTGTGCTCAGTTTGGCATTTTGGAGAGAGCTGTCCTGCCTGATGATAAAAAGGCAGGATTGTGGAGCAGCTGTGCTCCCTCACTGCAGGGAGGGGAGCAAGGCGTGGGCTTGTGCAAACTGCTGGGGGATCAAGTGTCTGGTTAATACCAAGCAACCTAAAATAAAAATGATGTGCATCCAGACTAGGGAACTGATTCGAGGAATATGGAAATACGAAAACAAATCCTAATTACAACTTTCCACAAGCCTCAGGAAACAAACAGGTTTGTTCTTTGCAGCTTATATATATTTTTTTTTCTCATACAGGCATTTCATGGTTTTTCTTGTCACAGCTGAGTGTAAGCTTAAGGAGCAGCACAATTCATATATTCAGTTTATATTCATGAAGCACCCAGCAGCCTCAGCCAGAGATCAGGACTCTTTCAAATGAGATATTGTGCAGGTTTCTGAAAGAACAGTGCAAAGCCCTTCTGCCACACTCTGCAGTTTATCAGTTTCCTACAGCTTAAGACCCAGGCAGCTTCTGAGGGCACGTGTTCAGTGGAGGCTTAAATCAATTGTGAGTGGTGTTATGTAGGAATATCAATTGAAAATCTGGTTTGATGTCAGCAGTTGTGACCAATGTGGGGATGGTTTTCAGCTTGTGCACAAAAGCAGCAGCTGGGTTGGCTCTCTGGTGGCTGCTGGGGAGAGAACGAGCTCTGTGAAGGTGGAAGGAGAGCTTTGATGGGCTTGAGCAGAGTTTCATTTACTCACTGACTGACAGGGCAGAGTGCTTCAGAAGCATTGAGAGGGTGGACAGGCTCCCCCAAAATCCACAGGATGCCACAAGAGTGCTGAGGTGTAGAACTGGCTTATTAGCTGTAGGTGAAGCACTGATTATCTGCAAGGGGAATGTGTCCAGGTGTGTCTGGAGAACCAAATATTGAATTAGGCTGAATCTGATGGGCCTTTGGATTTAACTTCTGGTTTTTTATGGTGTTTTGTCTCATTAGATAAAATAAAGTTGGAATTTGTGAAGAAGATCCAGAGTCCAGGGTTTTGAGCCTCCTGGGTGAAGGTCCTTGCAGCTCAGTGAAAAATGACTCTTACAGCATCCCCCAAAGTGGAATTCTTTGATATTGGGGCAATGTATCTCGTTTTTGGTTAGTGAGTTAGTAACTATTCCAGGCTGGGCTGTGTCCAAGATGATATCCCTGTGCCTGGCTCAGCCCTGACCTGGCCAAGCAGCAGAGGAGCTGGGTGGGCACAAGGAGGGATCACAGAGCCTTTGCTGGGGTCTCACTGACCCAGGAACAAAACAAGGAATTTGATGCAGGTCTCTCATGCCATGTCACAGTGCCATCCTGGCCAGGGCAATTTTTGTGTACAGGGTCATCCTGGCCAGTGCAATTTTTGTGTACAGTGCCATCCTGACCAGTGCACTGCATGTTCTTTGTGTTTTCTCAACCAGAAGATCACTTCCATGGCAGGACAAGATTCTTTGGGTTTTTTTCAGCCCACAATGCAGGCAGGGCTTGGTGCTTTTCTTTTGGCCTGGGGAAAGACTTAAAAAGATGAAATTTGATGCTCAGGAAATAGATTTTCTTTTTTTTTTTTCTTCTGTTGCTGCTCCTGTTGCTCACTTAATTATAAAACCTGGATAAATGTATATTTTGGTATAAATATTACTAACGTTGGCAGTAATTGAAGGTGAACCTGGCAAATGTATCTATCAAGCCATTTCACAAAGTAATCATTTATGAACATGGCTCTATTAATTTGTTTAGTCAGATGCAGAGAAGCAATAAAAGTGATTGACTAAAAACAATTAAAACAGTAAAAGTAAATTGTTGTGTGCATTAAAACCTGCTGAGCCTGTCAGATGAAAATTGTAGGTTTAAATGTGAAAATTAAAGCTATTGATTTTAGCTAGTGCGTGTGTGGTTACAGACTCCTAATTTGTTCTACTTCCCTTAGCTAAAAGTTGCTGAGACAAGAATAAAGATAATCCTAAAACTCATTCCCAAAAAGGCATAAACCTTCAAAAAGGCATCTATGATAAATATTTGTCTTGTCTTGGGAAGATGGGAATGTTTTTTGGAAGACTTATCTTAACTGTCAGAATCTTGACACTGCAGAACTGAATATAAATATTTACCAATAATGGTAACTTATTGTACTTCAAAGAAGGTGAGGAATGAGGCAGAGGCATGAGAGGAAATACAGCAGTGGTACAGGCCAGATTAGAGGGCTTCTTGCTTAATTTATGTGCACCACTTTATTGTCATTTGATTTTTATGTCCAACAGTAAATCTCGTATTCGGCCAACTATTATTTTTTAGTATTCAATTAAAATGAGAGCACAAAGAGAGGAGGGCTGTGTCTGGACAGGTATGAAGGGACAGGGGTTGGGAATGAGGCTGCAGCCTGTGCCACTCAGCAAGGGCTGTGTCAGGAGCCCACTGAGCCAGGGCTTTCAACAAGTATTAAAGGTCTTGGCTTGCCAGTGTTAAGCAATTGGCCACTGTATTATTGGTCACTGTATTATTTCCTCTTACAGTTTCTTTATATATCATCCCTCTGGACTGTACCATGTAAAATTTGATGGTTAACTGCTTGATCAATAGAGGTTTTTTAAGTCTTGCTTTGAGGATGTAAAGCAGCTTTTCCAACAGCCCTGTTTTTTTCCTCTTCAGGAAGCAGACTGAGAATTTCTGTGACCTACAAACACTGAATCTATCCAGACTCAAGCGAGAGAGATGGGGAAAGTTTGGATTTTTCTGCATGCCTGAGCAGCCCAGAGTTCACAGGCAGTGTTTGTCTCAGTAGGGGATTTTTTTAAAATGAAAAATTCAGATGCTGGGGCAGATTCATCTGAGAGCTGTGGCACACCACGAATTCCTGTGAGCCTGTTTCCCCAGATGAACTCTTTGAGCTTGTCCTTGCAGGGGAGAACACAGGGGAGGATACAAGGAGCTTGCACTGAAGTTTCTCTTCAAACTTGTCAAAATATTCAGTGGGGCAGCACGTCAGGGGTGGTGTCACTGAAATGCCATGGGGGAAGCAGTGGAATCTGTCTGGTTCTAAGGCAGTTTTTTGGTGGTTTTTGAGCAGTAGCTCCATCCCCCTTGTTCAGCTGTGCTGGTTCAGGATGTGGTGTTTGGAACCCAGGGTTTGAGCCAAGCAGAGCTGCTGCCCAGTGCCCCGGGCAGGGACAGAGTCCCACAGCACCATGGGGACACTTCCAGCCAGATGTCCCCTCCACCAGGCTGGGAGGGTCCCCACTCAGGGCTGGCTGTCACTGGGGTGTCACTGCTGGGCTCTGCTTTCAGCAAAGCTCAGCAGCATCTGCTCAGCTGCTCTGCTGAATCAAGTTCCAGCAAAGGAACTTGTCAGAAACATTTTACCTCTACCCATGCAACTGTCAGGGTGATCTCAATGCTCCCAGAAACTTCTGTGGGAAGTGTTTTCCTGCCAGTGACTCCCAGTTTGAAGGAAGGTTTATAGAGGATTTCAGTTGTAGACCGTGAGTGAAGCCATACTATTTTTTTTTTTTCATCTCTGACTTTTAGATTGATGCTGTTTTCCTAGAAAATAACAAGAAACCTTTATGAAAACCAGCATTAAGCCTTTGTGTCATGTTGATGCAACAGCCTGTGCCATTACATGTTTAGAAAGATACCGCCTTATGCACCAGTACAATCTCTGGCATGACCTCTGAAGAGTTTTCTTCTGAAGCAGAGACTGTGAGGAAGAGGAGGAGCAATGACTGAAAATCCAGCTACAGCAATTTTCTGGTGGAGCATGCTCCCTTTGTTTTAGATTATTGGTGATGGCACAAGTGATGGCTGGGAAATGCTCAAATGCAAAGGGGGAACAAACTGTACCCCCAAGAGCTGAGTGGGGTTTTCTCACTGCTCACCCACCAACTCCCAGCTTACTCCTAAAGTAGTTTTACTTCATTTTCCATTAAATAATGGAATGCAAGGCTCAGGGAGTGAGCCTGGTAGACAATGAGGATAAATGAGTGGCCACAGATGGACAATGGCTTTCCCCAGTATGCTAAAACAACAAAGTGAGACACTTAAATTTTATGGCCTTACACGTGTAGTCGCTGTCCTGACTGTGCATTTTCATATAAATAATAATTCATTCACACCAATTTCATTTGCACCAGTCCTAAAATCCAATGTGTTTTATGTTCAGCATTATCACAGGAGGAAACTATTCCCCTGAGGGCAGGAACTCAGTGAATTTTCACATGAGCACCACAGCAGCATTTCCTTCCTTGTGGGGGCTGTAAGCATTCAGCAATTCCAACCCTCCTGGGAGCCACAGTGGGGCACCTTTAGAGCAAATAATTGGGGTGGTTATGCCCCTATCTGCTGCTCCTGGCAATGCCATGCTGAGCATTTGAGGCAAAGCAGGTGAGATTTTAAACTCTGCTTTAAGAAAAAGTGTTTCTTTTCCTGTTTATAAAGATGTGACTTGATCAGGGTGAATATATTGAAGTGAAAGTTAGTTTAAAAAAAATAAATAGAACTCACCTGCTTTTTTTTTTCTTTTTTTTTTTCTCAAAGGGAGAAGGGGTGGGGTGAGTGGAGCTCCTGTTTCCCTTCCTGTGAGCAGCAGGTCAGTGCCCCAGCCCAGGGTGGGAAGAGGATGATAAAGGCTGTGAGGCAAAGGACTCTGACCATGAACTTCTGAGGCTCTTCCAAAGGGGAATGTCCCCTCTGAGGAATGGAGCAGGGAGAAATAACACTGATTTTCCCCTTAAATGGCTTGTTGGAGGCTGGAGAAACTGCACCTCCTGTGGGATATTACAATTATTTTGACTCTTCTCAACACAAGCCTTGGATTGCTGTTTAGGAAGAACACAGCAATTTAGAATAAATACTCATTTATATATTGGATTTATCTCCACCTCTTTGGTAACATTGATTCTGACATGAATTCAGTTTGGTACTGAAAGCTTGGCTCACCTCTGGAGGTGATGAGGTTTTGAGGGACCAAATGTTGTGATTCTAAGCACTGCAGAAATTCCTGTCTGGAACTGTGGCTCCTCCTAGTACTGAAGCTGAAATGCAGCTAAAAGTGCTCTTAGTCCTGAGTCACCTTCGTATCCAGAAAATCACTCAGTTGAAAGTTCCCAGTGTGCACCTCCTTTCACATTTGGCCTTTTTATTGTGGTGAGAGGACCACACACTTCTTGTAGAAGTGACTCTGTTATTAAGATTCTTAATACAGCACAGTGCTTTAAAATGTAAAGTAGAACAGTAATAGTTTTGCAATTGTATTTTCAGTCAGGGTTGAATAATCTGTTACTTCAGGTATTGCAGAAACTCAGTTTTTGTTCTTTTTCTCCCTATGTATTGAAAATATAAAATTCAGCTTTGTTATGGAACATTAATACATAACTTTCCCTGCAGTTTTTTAAATGCAAACTGTATTTAATATATATGCAAATGACCTTTTTCATAGAAGTAAAATTTCACATGAATTGATAGTTAACAATTCAGCTTCTGCTGTGTAATGTGCATTATGACATTAAAGTGCTAAACAGATCTGATTTTTAAAAAAATGCAATGTGAACTATGACTTTTGGCAGCATATTATGAAGTAGTGCAATGAAAAAAATAGAAAGTCCTAAATATATAGGACTAGTCATCCTAAAAAAGTTTTTTTTAATGATCATTAGAGTGGGTCCTAAAAGCTAAGTTTTGTATATGACCATCCCTGAAGTTTACTGGTTGGTATTTAAGTCTTTGGGGATATATGGAAAGCTTTTATGTGTGATTTGTAAATTACCTGTAATTTGCATGCTAAATTGAACATGAAAGCAGAATCCCATTTTCATTTGTGCCCTGTGGTACCTGCATTCATTAGGCTGCAGGTGGGGATAGCAAAAGGTATAAAAAAAGCTGCCAAAGTAAAATCTGCCCAAGAGATGTTGGTTCCTGAAGGTAAAATCTGCCCAAGAGATGTTGGTTCCTGCACAATCTCTCAGCCTGGAGGGTCCCAGACTGTTTGCACTCCTCAGGTGGGAGCTGTGGATTCACTGTGGCACAAACTGAAGGTTTGCCAGATGTTTCTGAGGTCCAAATCCCCCTCTGTAGTGGGATAAAGCCCTGCCCAACAGTTCCCTTCTGGCTCAGGTTGGTGCTCCCTCCACTGCTACATTGACTTTTCCCAAAAAAAGCATCTGGCTTTCTCTGCATTGCTCCCTCAGTTATCAAAGGGGAAACAAAGCAGGGATGCTGCAGTGGATCTGCCTTCCCCAGTCCCAGCCCTCTCTGTCCCTCTGTCCTCTGCTCAAATCCAGCCTGAGCTGCTGCTCAGTTGGGATGTTGATCATGAGAAATGCAGAGCTGTTTTGCTGAGTGCTGGGTTATACATCATTGTCCTCAGAGCCTCTTTTTTTGGTCATCTTGACATGCTGTGGAGAAGCTTTTCTGCACATCTGCCTCCTTTTGGAGAGAGAATTCTCATCTTCCAGGAAAAATGAGACCACTCCATTGAGCTGAATTGAGGGGCTTGGTGGAAACATTACTTAATCATAGTTTTGGGCATCATTTCAAACAAAATATAAATCAGGCCAGATCTGTTTGAGCTAAAGCTCAAATCTGCCAAGAAGATTTGCAGACTTGAGAAAATGCAGTCCAAGTTTTACATCTCACACTGAAACCCAAACTTGCTACGATTTGATCACCTTTGCAGAAACTCTGCACAGCTCCAACCAGACACCTTTTTTCAAACACTTCATTTAGAGAAGATGTGAACTCCCACTTTCTCCAGCTCTGCAAGGAAAAAAGAAATGACTGTGGCTGTTGTGTTTGGAAGTGTATGTGCACTTAGAGGAGGGGTGTGCAGAGGAACAGGATTTGTTTCACTGCATGGCTGGGGGAGGAAAATACTTGTGAAGTGTTCCAGTCCTAATTTAACATGTGCTGGAGAAGTGCAGCCCTGCCAGGAGAGGAAATAGAACAAGATGTGATGCAGAGCAAGATAGCATTTCCAGAAAGGAAGAGCTGTTTCTTCTGGATGCTGCTGAGGGGCTGTGGTTCTCCACTGGAGTCAGAAGAAATGAAATTTGTGTTTTGTGTGAAGTGCTGCAACGGAGAATGGAGATGTAGAATAAAGCCAGAGTTTGATATGAGTGTTCTTGTGGACTTCACAGACTCTGGGATTTCACCTGGCCTCTCTGAGGACCCCGTGATGAATCCTGCTAATTCTCTGAAGGGCTGGGAGATGCTTTGTGTCCTGCTTGTGGGGGTTTAAGGTCCTGGCTTGGCAGTTCAGACTCAGCCATGCTGGCTTTCAGTGGGACTCCCTGACTGTGGTGGAGTTAAAACTTGTTTCATGCAGGCACTTAATTCCCATCCTGCTTTTCTGCCTCACTCTGACCTGCTAAGGAGTTTGCTTAACCATTTTACAAGAAAAGATCAAATATGGAAAGACAGCCATTGCTAAACACCACCTCTCTGCTTTTGGTTAGCTAATTATTTTACTTCTTTCTTTACTCTTCAGCAAATGCTGGAAAAATAGTTATTTTACAGACCTGTTTTACTTTTTGTTCCAGTTCTAACAATGCTTGAGAATAGCCAATAATGGTTTGTTCTTCTAAATACACTATGTGTTATAACAGAGCTTTTATTTTTTAATATTCTTGCAGCCATAAGTTGGGGGTGAAAAGAAGTGCCTTTGTTTGCCTAATGACGTTGGCTTTATGGATCCATAGAACATCAGTGCCTTAATTACTACAAATGGATAATAAACACTTTCCTGGATATGAGAATGGGAGAGACACAGTGTGACTGTCATTAGGAACAATTGGATTTTCTCGTGATAAGTTGGTAAAAAATGTAAATACTACAAATAACCACCCGAGGGCTGGTTCAGATAACGGTGCCAGAAACCAGGCAGCAAAACAGGGTTTTACAGAAATTGCCTCCTCTGTTGGAGCTGAATACAGAACAAGCTGAATGCACACTCAGACAAGCTGCAATATTTTTTTTTTTTAGTTTCTTTGTGACCATTTTGCATTAAGATATCTGGTACACAGTTTCCTTGAGTTGCTGTAAAAACCTGAATATTGGCAAAGGAGTGGTTAGGATCAAGGATTTTTTTTTTTTTTTTTGGGCAAAAAAAAAATCACAGGGCTATTATAATCCTCATATTGCCCACAGATTCCCTATCAATCTATGGGATGTTCCCACCTTGCTGGGTCCAGGGGAGAGGGCAGGAGGCAGGGGTTGCCCTGGAAATGGCTGCATTTTTTCTTGTTCTTGGACTGGGAATCTTCATTTTGTAAGGAGCTGCCACGCCATGGATTGAGGAGGAGGAAGCACAAGACAAATGAGCTGTGCCATCCTTTCCAGGGAAGGTTTTATGATGTGTTCTTCCCTGTCTGGGACTCCCATCATAGCTACCCCTTAAAATGAAGGCTGGTGAATAATGGCTTGGGCAGGCAATAAATACATAATGCAATGCCACCTTTGAACCTTGGAGCTTGTGTGTGGGTCAAAGATTATATGGGTTGTAATTGTGATTTATGCGCTCAGTCTCTTGATATTTTTTAGACCATCTTTGCTTGTCTGCTGGTATGACTTTAATTATTTAATTATCCTATTTTAGGAGGCCACTGTGATCCTCCTGATACTGCTGCAAAGTAAACTTTATTTTTCTGAATATGAAAGAACTCAAACTTTATGTTCAATGTAGAAAAACTTCTTGTGTTTATTAAGGCAAGTAAATTCAGAAAAATGTGAACACGTCCATCTATGCAAGTGTCTATATTCAAGTTTAACAATTTGTTAAAATGAGAACTTGATTTATTACTTAGCAATTGCCTGTCTTTGAGCAAATAATGTAAACTTCCTAATTGTTGCAGAGCAGTAATTACACAAAGACATCTCGACAGCTTCTGTATTAATTAATCTCTCAGTGGTTGATTTGAAGTTTTTAAACTGATGAATGATGGCTTGATCTCAAAGCTTCCAAGATTAATGTTATTTGATGTTAGAAGTGCATCAATCAACCCTTAAGCAGAACTTGACAAAATAATGTGATAGAGATGTTTTCCTGTCTCCCCTTGCTCCTGTTTCTTTGCTGTACCTGAGCTCTCGGCTTACCTGGCTCGTGCTGAATGGGGTGAAATGAATGAGGCTTTCTGATGAGGTGAAAGCAAATATTGACATTTAGTTTCACTCTCTGCTGTTCTGGCTGTTCAGCTCTCAGGAACTTTGCTGCAGATGAATGGGATTTGCTCCCAATTCTCCAGAGAAAAGGAGCTCACAGGAAGCTCTCTGTCATTCCCACCAGTGGGATTTGGTTCGGTTCAGTTCCAGACGGTTGGGACGAAGACGAGAGATCTCTGAAGTCAGGTCTTAAAACATGAGGTTTATTGTAAAGGAGTGTGGGTGTAGGGGACCTGCCAAGGGCTGCCAGACACAGCCTGGAGCAGGGCAGAGAACTGAGAAAGTGAGCATGAGGGGGACAGAGTGTAGGAGAGGCCAGTGAAGTGACAAGAGGAGAGAGCTAAGAGCTAAAAGCTAAGAAAGAGTAAAGAGAGCATAGTTAAGAGTGAAGACTATAAAGAGAGCAGAGCTAAGAGAGTGAGGTTACTGTTTACAATACAATAAATTATCTTTTCTACTGATATTCTAATTTTCATTAATCAATTTAAAACAAGTTACAAATTCTACAACATTTGCATATAGCCTATAAGAACCACTGTATTACCATATGGTGTTATATTTTAAACCCTACAAACTGCTTTTTGGCCCCTCTGCCAAGTTGGCAGGGTCTGCTCTGACCCTTGGAGCTGTCTGCAAGCAGAGGGGATTGTTCAATCCAAAGGGGGATCACCTTCAGTCGGCCAAGCCATTGTTTTCCAGTTGTTCAGGAACTGGGGTTTGGTATCTCAAAGCTTGTCCTCATTTCAGTTTCATTATTCTCAGCATCTTTTGCCAGGCAATCATATTTATAAGGCTTTCCTATTTCATCTTCCCCAACACCACCCTTTCAGGCTGAGCTGCTGGAGCTGGTGATGTGTGAGCACCTCATGTTTGCTGCTGCAGAGCAGCTCCCACTTCCATTCAGACACTTGGATGGGCTGTGCTCCTTTCCTGGTCATTGCTTTGCTCTGATGTTGGGAGTTACCTGTTCTGGGTGCTCCTGACTCACCTGGTTCCTTGTAGGGCCCCTCACTGTGCAGCTTTCATGCCTTGTGCTGTATTTGGCAGACTCGTTCTGTGCTCCCTGAGGATGCTGCAGATAATTCTCTCCTGGAAGAGGTTGGCTTTGTGATATCTGTGCTCAATCACTGATGCAGCAGCCAAGGAATCTCTGCATTCCCTCTCCAGTGGCTTGCTCTGGGAGCTGTCTCACCTAAACAGAGTCATTGATGGGATCCTCTCCCTCCTTTCCAGCCTGAGCCCTATTGTTCAGTCGGACACGAAACAATTTGGTAACTCAGGAGCTCAGCCACCAAGGCTGGGCAGAGAGCAAAAAGAGCCCCAGCCTCTCTTTATTCTTATATTTATTCCTTTTTACAGACAGTTATGGATTGGACAAAGAGGTCACCACCTCTGAAATTCCATAGGTGAGAAACACAGTCCATCACATTCTCCAGCCCAGAAAGAAGAATGAAAAACAACATCCAAAGTACAAAACAATCCTTGGCTGGTTATAGAAACATGGATTGTTTACACAAAATCTGTGAGAACCTTTGCTACCAACTATAAACACAGCACTCTAGAAAAATCAAGGCAACAGAGCCCATCAGTGTGTGTTTCCACAAGTGTGACTGTGGTGTGTCCCTGCCAACCTCAGGAAGTTTCTCTGTGGTCCTTGGCAGGCTGGAGGGGGGATGCTGCGGTGGGAGGGATGGTGCAGAGTGGGCACCCTGAGTGCTGAGGTGCTGCTGCCCTGGCACTGCCACAGCCATGCTGGGAGGGTGGTGGCACATCACATTCTCAGTATCATCCCATTTTTTAATCTGCTGCCTTTAAAACACAGGACCAACAGATTCCAAAGCCATGCTGTTGCCTGTTATCACTGATATTTTAATCCACTATTAGCTACAGTAGTGTATTTTCACTCTGTGTTTCAGTTCCAATGATCTGGATAATCCCATTAACTGTCCAGGAGCTCGAGTGTGGCCCAGCAGAAGAAAAACTCAGGACTGCAGCACTCAAATGTAAGTGGTCCTGAACATATACAGTTAACAATCAAGTGTAATTGCAAGGAATAGTGCTTGGAATAGATGACTGCACTCCAGCCCCAGGGCATTGTGGCAGATGCAACATAAGGTTTAATAAACTAGGTCCCTGTTGCCACTATTACTATATAAGAGTAATAATAGCAGTGAGAGTGAAAACATCCATCAAAAGCTGACAAATCTGACACAGATCATACATATGCACATGCACAGACTAAAGATGCCACTTAAATCTGATGGAACTGCTAATAAAAAATCGTTAATGGTCTTAATGAAACATCATTTTGTGCTTATTGCTCCTTTCACGGGAGGTTGTTTTTGTGGAAACAATTATTTGGGTGTTGGAAAAAGGTGTTGGTAATTACAAAAGTAAATAGCAATATGTTGCCTGATAAATCACAGGCACAATAACTCTGTTCAGGGAGCACCTTGTAGTTAAAGCTTAAAGTCAAATCTAGAAACATGGTGAATATACACTCTTATTTTTAGCACAGAGGCTGTGTCTTTCTTGTTGTGTATTCCACCAGGAAACCCTGCTAGAGAAATGACTCCTGTTTCAGCTTGTGGGTGGCCTCGTTGCAAATGTGCTTTTTTAAGAACCAGAAAAAGAACACGTGTGTGATTATAACTGATTTGTGTGTGGGTAGGTTTCCTTTTTAAACAAAGAATGTCCCAAAAGAAGTAGCAAGGAGGACATTACTTTGAGCTGATCCAGCTATTGCTGCTGGTGGTGCCATGAGAATCCCACCCAGGGGGCTGATGTCTTTACTGGGGCTGGCAGTGGTACCTGCAGGGGACAGTTCTGACATGATTTAGGCAGGTGACAGCTTTGGCAGTACCTGATGGGCCAGGTCATCCTTCCTCCCCTTCTGCAATGAAGTGTTCTGAGATCCATTGGTGAAAACCAGTGTGGGTGGGAGTGGGTTGGGGGGAAACTGTTCATAGAACTCAATTTTTACAGCAAGACTCAGTGCCAGTGTCCTATTTAAATATAAGAGCAAGCTGCATGTCACATATGAACTTAAAATGGGAGTGTAAATAAAAAAAAAAAGGCTGTGGTTCAACTGTGTTTGCTCTTCACTTACACTGCACGCACATCCTTGGAGCTCAGCCTCCAGAGCAGTGTTTCTGCCTGAATTTCCAAGAGTAAGGTGAAACACAAACCCTGTGAGCTGCTCCTGAGCTCTGTGCCCTCCCCAGGGCTGGAGGCAGATCCTGCAGCTCACTGGAGATCCCAGCCCTGCAGGTCACTGCTCTGCTGCCAGCTGTGGGTTTTCTGTCTGGTTGGTACCTGTGTGTCAGACAAATCACTGGAACAGCAGCTGCCTGGGATGTTCTGGGGCTGTGCAGGAAGGGAGAAACTCTCTCTCTCACTAGGCAGAGTCTGATCCTGCTGGAAATTCTGTTATCCCTCTTCTGTGGTTTGGTTAAGTAATTTTTCTCATGCTATCAAACATGCTGGCAGCCACACAGCCTGCAAGCTTAGGGACTTCCCCTTGTGTGATCCATCAGTTCAGAGCAAATTCTGAACATCTCCTGCTGAAGGTAGTGGAGCATCCAAGCAATTTGGGTACCAGTGTCCCTGTGCCTCATCAGTGGGGGGAAGCTGAGATCAGGATTTGTGCAGTTGGGCTTTATTTGGAGCCTGTTGCAGAAAAAAATGCACTTTTTTTTTTTTTTTTCCAAGCAAACAATCCTATTTGCATTCAAATGCAAGTGCTAACAATGGTGTGAACCTGTTGCAGGTGCTGAAATGTGACACCTGCTCCAGGGGGGTTCATAACACCAGTAAAAATAAATGTAGCCACGAGGCTTGCTTAATATGACCTCAGAGACTGGGTTTGTGCCTCTGAAAATGTATGTTAATGAGAAAGCTGTTCAATAAACCTCCACTTTTCCACTTTTCTACTGCATCTTGTGTGTGACTGTTGGAGCATTTAATTTTTGGCTTTCCAAATTAATACCTTGCAGCATATCAGAGATGTACATCCCTTTGGGGAGACTCAGGCAGGGGTAGAGAAACTCTCAACTCCACTTTTTGGATAAAACTGTTCAGACTTCCAAGGCTCCTATTCTGGGAGCATTTGGAAGCCTGGGTTTGTCTTTGAGTCTTGTTTTGTGCTCACCAAGCCCAAGGAACTGTGTGGAAATGTTTATTAATTGTTATTACTGTTGCAAAAAAAAAAAAATAGCAGCACTTAAATTGTACAAAGGTACTTCCCAATTCAGGAAGGTGATGTATAGAGCACAGCAGAGAGATAGCATTTGTTGAAGTTAATATTCTTTAAGTGTGCTCTTTGTGTATCTTATTAGACTTATTTATGGCCAGTGACCAATAAAAACACTGCTGGATTTTGCTGGGTTTTTTTTTTCCCCAAA
Organism: Drymodes brunneopygia; assembly: GCA_013400955.1. Lineage (NCBI taxonomy): Eukaryota > Metazoa > Chordata > Aves > Passeriformes > Petroicidae > Drymodes > Drymodes brunneopygia. Next base: position 540,528 of record VZTZ01043072.1, read on the forward strand.
ATGTGTGATACATTCACATTTTCCAAAGAGGAGGGGTTTGTTTGCATTGCAAGAGCTAATATATTAAACATTTTCCCAAAGGATATCAGTGGTCTTTAACTTTTTTCCCATAGGCCTATAATGCAGCATTATACAATATTTGGTCAGCCCCCTGCTCCTGGGCAGGACTTATTGGCTCTCATTTCCTAGGGGAGCATTATGAGTGCAGACAGGAAAAATGCATCAAATGAAAAGTTAATTGTGTTTAAGCTGTGGGTGAGAGGGAAATAGGGTTGAGGCTTCCATTCTATTGTGCCTCTACAATAAGGAAAGCTAAATATTCAGTTTCCTAGGCCACTAACCTGGAAAAGCAGGGGGAAATCAGCTCAGCCACAGAGAGGGCAAAATATAAATTATGCAGGAAGCCACAGGAAACTTCCTACTTCAGTCTGAAAGCTGGTGGCAGGATGGTGGAGGGCAAGAACATGCCAGAATTCACGGGGATTGCTTCCTGAGGAAGGATCAGATCCTGTCAGCCTCCCAAAGGCTGCTCTGCTCAGAGCTGCTACCCGGATTCCACAAAAGCAACGGCGAGGGCTGGACCAGAGGAACTCATCCCTGTCCAGGCTCCTCATAAATCATTGCAGAGTGTTTGATGCCGGGCCCTGGGCAGGGTCCTGCCCAAGCCCTGCAGGCTGGGGTTTCTTTAGGGGGAAGCCAAATGGGGCAGATCTGGGATGGGATTTTTGGCACTCGGAGCAGCTCTGGGCGCTCCAGCCCCGGCTCGAGGCTCCCTCCTGCAAAATCTGTTCTGTGCAAGGACATCAGCTCCCAGGGGGGTGATAACATGAGAAATAGCAGCTGTTTCAGAGCAGGATTTCCAATATCCTCCTCGCTGGAGATGTCCCTATTGCTTATAAGACATTTTCATTGGAAAAGCTCCAACTGTCAGCAGCCATTTGCCCGGCCAGGGGCTGTTGTTTTCTGCTCTAATCTGGTTAATGGGGCTTTGTGGAAGCAGCTCCTCAGATGTTTGCTTGATCACTGCTCCCAGTAGTGACACAGTTCTAGATTTTCATTTTTTTTGAGGGTTTAAGGGGTTTTTTTATGAACTAAAATTTGGTGAAAATTGCTGCATCAAAAAGGTGGTTTCTGCTTCAGTTCTGTGTCAAAGCACTTGAATCTTACCTAGCACAGGAATTTCAGTTTTAATCCAGATTTCTGTGATAGTTGACCATGGTTTATTCAAAAATTCATAAACCAGAGGATTGTGTTGTCTGTGAGGTTTGTGACTTTAGCAAAAATTGCTTACATTCATTTAGAATTTATCACAAACTTTGCCTGGTCCTATTTCAGGTTTGAGCAGTAGAGGCCAACTCCAGATACGGTTTTGTTAACTTCTGGTAAATGGGACATGGGGAGGAGGTGGGGGAAGACCAACAAAAATGCAACTGGGATGATTCTCTTGGAATTTTTGGATTTTTTTGGATTTGGATATTTTCAATTGTAGAGTGCACAGACCAACATTCATTGAGTGAGAGCAGCTCAGGACCCTTCCCAACAGTGAGCATGTGTGTTCTTGTAAATCAAAATTAATTGGTGTGCTGGGATCTAATGTGCCAACTGCACATGGCAAGTGACAACACCACTGTGCCTTTATTGCTTGGATGCTTGTAACCTCTAGAGATCTTAATTGAGGCTTCATTGCACTGCTCATGCACTTAATTAAAAAAAAAATCAGTTCAGTCTAGTGTCCTAATTCTGTAAATACCTGCATGCTCTTACCTTCAGTAATGGGAGACTGTCCTCAGTAATGAGTGATTTTGCTGGAAATATTCATACATTTCATAATATTTGAATATAATAATGAACTAAATAGATTGAGTGCTTGTCTATGCCCCAAGGTTGTTGCTGTCTGGCCAATACTGATGATAATGTTTTAAGAAAGGTGGGTTATTAGTAAATATGTGCACAGTTGTCACAGCACAATCAGAGGAGCTGCACCCTGTGCTCCACATTCACATCCAGGTGCACCCATCACTTTGGATTTTCCTCTCAATGTGATGTGACAGACTGTGGCTGACACTGGGAAACAGTGACAGTGATCATTGCCCAGGAATCCTGATTGGCAACCCAGGGAAATAAAAGTGATTTTCTGAAAGAAGCCTGGTGGAAGAATCTTAAAATAATAGAAAAGGGTGGGGGAGGAGTATTTAGCTTTTAATAGAGAGGAATTCCCACGTGTTTTATTTTTTTAAGAATATGTAGATTAAGTCCTAAAATGCATTAAAGCCTCTCTCTCCTCTACCTCCCTGGTTTTATTCAGATTGCAGGCACACAGATGCTGCTGGGCCTGACTTTGGCTGTTATGTCCATAAATACCAAAACAAGATGATTGGATTGAGGCATCCAGGCTGTTTGTACAGAACACATTTAAATTAATTTAGAAATGGTGGTTTTCATTGAGATGGACAAATTTAATAGCTTTCTTGGATTTTTGTTGTGTGATGGGCTTCTCTCTGCTGTTGGGCATTATGCAAACTCCCACTTTAAGCCATTTCTTTGCATGTTGTTCTTCCCTGTAGCCTAAACAAGAGCATAAAATTACTGCAACACCCCTAATCCTGGTGACAGCACGTTATAAAAAATATCTCCTGATCTCAGACATCATTAACTGTGATTAAAACAACTGGCAGTGGTTTGATGAGCAGCTATAAAGGGTTGTGTTTAACTGCCTTCTCAACCTTTCATTCTTCTAACAGGGCACTCAGATCAAATTCAGCATCAGTGGGACTCAAATATGCAGCTTCAGGCAGGATGAAATAAAGATGATCACAGCTTGGGTTCATTTATTGGAAGGCATCATAGGAATCTTTATTTGAAGTTTGAACAGGATTTTTTTCTTGTGTGGACAAAGGAGTTGCCTTTGAGATGAGCTCAGTTCTGCGTGGAGGATGGAGGAATAATTCTCCACATTGATTTGTGACAATCTGTAACTCAGGGTGCTGATAGTTCAATGTCTGGCCTTACCCAGGGAAATGCAGGATGAATTCTGGATTCACATGGTCAGTGGGAACCAGGCCTGTATCTTCCTGCCAGCTGGATGTTGTGAGTGCTGCAGAAGCTCCTCCTGAAGGAGCTTTAGTCAGAATCTCATCTCCCTGCCCCAGGCTGTGGAGGAAACATTCAGCAGCAGCAGAGCCAGGCCATTCTCTGGTTTAGCCACATGCCAGAGGTGTAGCTGTGAAGTAAAATTTACACATAAAGTCTGTAGGTGTGCTGGAAAAGCAGTGTCACCTGTTTCTTTCTCTGTTTTAGTGGCAGGATGAAGGCACAGAGCAGGATTTTGGCTGTTGGCCCTGCAGGACTCACCCGAGCCTGAAGCAGGTTCTGTATCATGGAATCTTTGCCAAATTCCACAGGAACCTTTGCTCCAGCTGCTCACTGGGGCAAATCCACCTGTCAGCAAGGCAGGTTTGAGCAGCCTTTAATGCTTTGCAGAGGTGGCCAGCCTGAAAACCCCAATTAATTAATTAATAAGTGTGTTATTTTCCTTAGTGGGCACTGTGAGAGAGAACACCCAGGTTTTGGAGAAGGGTTTGGTGCCCAGTGCCAATTCTGTTCAGATCCATCACAAGATGAAGGCTCATCCTGTGGAACAAAGGGCACTTGAAGTCTCCTGCTGCTCCTGTGCCTGTCTGGAGCTGAATCTCCCCCTGGAGCCTGTCCCATCTGCCACTGATGCTCCAGCACTGCCACATCTGAAGCAACAAAGGCCTGGACCTACTTTGGCCAATTTACAACTTGTCAGGACTAAGTTCTAAAGTTAGGACCTACCTGAAAACTCTAGTAGCTGGAGGGAGAGAATCTGTGCTCTGCTCGGAGGCTTTGAGTACTGAATTTGCTAAAATTGTGCTCTGAAGGCAGCAGGGCTGTTATCAGAGCATCAAGGAGTTGGTTTGTTGGTCTATATATGGATTTCCCCAGATCTTGAGTCTTGAGGAGAATTTAAAGCATCTGAATCTTTCATTATCTCAGCTCTGGTAAAATATGAAGGCTTTTTATGCTGTGGCACAGTGGTGTTTTATTATAATTTATTTTTCAGCAGGCCCCAAGAAGCAGAGGAATTACTTTCAAGCAATCTAATTTATAGTCTAATATTTATATGGGGCTGATTCACAAGTAATTAGGTATCTGTGCATGTATTGGATTTCCTTTTAAAGAGCAATAACTTAAGTCTATAGAAAATGCTGTGGGATTTCACCCATTCCAAAGTCTGAAAGTGTTTGTTTTTTCAAAGTAAACAATAGATGGCACTTATTTCCCTGCATGTAAAACACTGAATATCTTTTTTTTTGATGCAGAAGACAAGTTCACTATTTTCATGTCCAGCAGCCATACACCTCTGCAGTGTTAATGGGATTAACAACACCAGTTGGAGGATTTGGTGCCTCTTTGAGAAGTCAAATGCTCTGGAAAAAGTGAGTTTGGAGTTTCTTAAATCTTGTCCTGGGAAATTTTTTTCCCCTCCAGGTTATAAAATCCACACACCTCTCTTGTGACTGCTTTCTGCTTGACAGAGCTCCCTTAAAAATGGCAAAACAAGAGAAACAGAAGTAGGAGAGAGGTAAAAATCAAGGAAAATATCAAGGCACCTCTTAACCACCCTTTGAATTCTTGCTGCAGAGAATTGCAGGTGAGCTGAGCAGGTTTGGCAGGAGGCATTTTCCCCATTTCCCAGACATTTCCTTCCCCCTTGCAGTGGGAACCAGCTCTGCCCTGTGGCCTCTCCCTTGGTGGCTCCTGAGCCTTCCCTGGGCAGAAGGGGCAGGTGGCACCCTGGCATTGCCAAATGTGCTGCTGGCAGGGGAAATAGATTGGATGCACCAGGATGGTCTGGCCAAGTTGTCCAGAGACAGAGCATGTCATGATGTCATTCACTTCCCAAAGGGTCTCTTTTCTTTTGTTAAAGGAAGGGTTATTTTCTTTTGTTTTATCAAATTAATACATTAATTTGATAAAACAAAATATTAATTAAATTGCTGACTAAATGCTCTGTTTTGGATGGGAGAAATGGGGACTTGGAGAGGAAGGGCAGGGTTTTAAAACCAAAATTGCCATGGTTCTTTTCAAATAAAGTTCAAACTGTTTTCTCAAATGTTCATTAATGTGGTTATTTGGATTCTTCTATATAGAGGGAGATTGTGCTGCATCTTCTTGGTTTTGAAAAGCATTCAGTGAATGGAACTACTGGGCATTTGGACAGGATTTGTACACTGTGTCTGTCCCTCTTAACTGCAGTAAGATAAAGTAGGGATGACTTAAAAACTTAATTCTGACTGGGAGAAATTTAGCAGAATTTGGACAATGTTGAGAATGAGATTCCAGAACATTAAATACATGTTAGGACAACTTGGATAACAAGTCACATCGAAGTCTGCTCAATGTTTAAGTATTTTCCCAAACAGCAATGAGTTTAAGCTTGTGCACAAGTGTGAATTTGCAGAAAATAATCAGAATTTCAGAACTGAGCACAGTCAGTTCTGTTAAGAGCCCCCTCAACCATGGGGAGCTGTTTGGGGATATTGGAGAATTGCTGGTGTTCTTTGGTTAGTGTTAATATTTGTCTTTATGGACATCTGGATACTTTCATATTAACTTTTTATAGGGATCTTTAAGGGTGTGTCTGTGTGTAATTCTGTAGCCCTGTAGTCTGTATGGAATTCTGTTATCCAAATTGGACAGAGCTGTTGTTCTGAACATTTCAGCTTCACCTTGAGCACTGAAAGTGCTTGAGTAGAGTTACATAAATCAACCAATAAACTCTTTGCTTTTAAGAATTGGCTGGAGAGATTGCAGATTTGTGGAAGCATCTTATATATTGAAACCTCCCCAAAACATGAAAACCCCTGCTTGCTGGAAGCTGGAGTGAACTGCTGAGTGAAAAGCTGATTTTTTCCCCCATACTTCTTTTAAAATTACCTAACTGCTACACTTGAGTAGTGAATTACCAGAGGAAATAATATTCTGCATCCAGTTGGAGTTAGAGTAATATAAAATGTCCTACCACCACCTGTTTGAGTTGTTTGGATGGTTTAGAAGCCCGTGGAGCATTTCCCAGGCTGTTCTGTGCAATCACTGCCTGGCAAACCTGGCTGGGGCAGTGCCTGAGCTTCTCTGCTGCTGCTGGGAGTGAGGTGTGGGGATGCTGCAGTGTGAAATCCCCAGCCCTCTGTGAAGCTGCCTGTGGGGGAAGCAAAGAGAATCATTTGGTGCTTTCACTTCTCCTGTAAGGATTGCAATGAGCAGGGAAATGCTGCTTTGAATCTGTGAGCTGTGGGGTTTAAAAACCCCACATTGCTGTGGTGTGATTTGGGATTGGGGTGTTGGAGGAGTGAGATCTGGAAGACTGCTCTTGACAGGCATTTGCCCAGCAATTATGAATTTGGTTGGTAAATGAAAGATCCCAATCAAGTCCCTGCTCCAATTCATATTTACCATGAGTTTTTAGAAAACAAAGCTGGGGAGAGAGAAACCCTGAAATTTCAGAGTGGGATAAAAGTCCCAGTGGTGTTGAGGAGACTTTGCCTCAATAGAGCCATGTCTGTAGGAATATCATTGATGAGGTAAGGTAGGAAATGATCTGGTTTCAGTCACAGAGGGTGATTCTGTGTCCTGGCAGTGGCTTTGTACCTTTCAGGTGATTTGATCCCTCCTAGGCAGAGTCAGCTGCAGGAATGGAGCCAATGTAATTCAGCATCCCAGGGCTGTATTTCTTACATCACCATCTGACTCTGCAGTGACTTCAGAGCTCTCACCACCTACAGACTTTATTTCATCACTGACATGGAAAATACTGTTGTGCTCTCTGCAAAAATCTGCTCTGAGAGGGCTTGGGAAGTGCCTGAGTGCATCACCTGTGTCTGTTATCCTGGCTGCAGGGTTGTCACAGCTGACATCCCTGGGGACAGCCCCCCATGAGGCACCAAGGATGAGCCTCAGAACCTGGGCTGAGGTCACAGGGAGAACCCTCCTGGTTCTGTGTATCAGTCCTAGCAGTCAGGAGTGTTTAAATGGTTTAATATCCTTTTATGCTGCTGCATCTTAAAATAAGAAGTAGACCCAGGGTCTATTTGACTATTGTTTTTATTACTTGTACCTTTTTGCCCCTGGAAAATTATGGAAATGAATTCTGTACAGAGCAATATTTAATTCAACAAAAACTTGTGTATCCATCTTTGTGAAAGCTGCCTGAAAACATTTCTGTCAGGACTAGGGCTTGGAGTTTGTGACTTGTTTACTTTTACAGCCCCATATGTCAAGTTTTAATCATACTTGCATCTCGTATTTTATGTATTTGTGATTCTCCTGACTCAAAAAATAAACCCTAACAAAAAAAAAAAGTTACTCTTGTTACTCAAAATATTCCTTGTAGCTAACCAGACTTACATAATTTTTTTTTCTTTGGGTGTGAGGAAAGAATGATTTTTTTTTTAAAATAGACCTGATCATTTATTTTTGAGTAAATAATTTGATCTTGCAAAATTGCCATGATTCCAGAGAGATTCTTCTTGCTGAACAGAGAGCAGGCAGTGAGTGCTCAGCAAGATTCAGCAGGACTGTTTAATGAGGGGTGAAGACAATACAAATGCAAATCCAGGGAACAGTTGCTTTTTCACAGTTGGTAGGCTGTGTTGCAGGTGCATTTTCTTAATGAAGGTTAATTTGTCTCATATTTTAACCTGACAATAATTGGCATTGTTGGTGTATGGATTTGCTTGAAGAGGTAAAGGGAAGATTTTCTTAGGCAAGACTGGGTATTTGATTCCAAGTGTGCTGAATATTAGCTGGAGTTATTCAGAGAAGTCCTATTTGAATTTTATGAGAGAAAAGGGCCTTTTGATTATTTTGACAGGTTGGAGCAAGGCCAAAATCAGCTCTTTTCCTTGGATATAAATCCTGAAAGGCTGAGATAAAATGGAATAGATTGGTGCTGATGAGGATTCACTGAGGGAGAACCAGAACCAGAGGCAGGCTTGAGTTCCACAGCAAGAAATAAAAAGGCCTTGGACACCTCCTGTCCCATTAAACCCAGAGTGAGAGCCACTGGCCTGGCTCAGGTTGGCCAAAATCACTTTATAAAGTTTACTGTGTAGCTGTGAAAAAAATGAGAAAAATTACCCTGGGCATAGGCAGAAGAAGAAGCTTTTCTGCAGTTGCTTATTAAGCATCATGTGTAAATTATCCATTGTTATCCTACTGTACCTCAAAGCCTTTTAAATCTCTCATGCCTCTTGTATCGACTTGTTTTCATCCAATATGAGCTCTCACGAATGCTGGATGCTGAAGGACTGGCTCAGAAATCAATTCCAGCTTCTGAAATATTACCTCTATGCCAGTGACTTCTGCTTCAGGGATTCTAGTTCAATATCCTATCTCACAGCCATACAGATGACTCCTACAGCTTTCTTATTTCTGGACCATGCAAAGGGATATTTCTGCTATTGCAAAGTAAATAACGCCAGAAATCAATGTGTGAAAAGGCTCTGTGATATCTCTGGTCAAAGGAATTTGGAGTTTTCCCCCCCTCTCACTTGAGATGTGATCCCAGTGGATAAAAACTGAAAGCACCATTGCCATGGTATTTATACAATAAACCAATGGCTTTAGTTTGGTGCTTTATGGATTCTCATGGAAGAAAAAAGCAGCATAATCTGAGCTGGAAGTCTCAGTGAGATGTTGCATCCACTGGCATTTTCATCTTGCTGCTCTTGCACAGACACAGAATTGCTAAAAGGGTTTCTGTATTGCAAAGATGCTTATCTCATTCAACTGCTGAGTTCACTTTAGGAGAAGGTTTTAATAAGAAACTGCCTGTGTAGTAGAATAAAGTCAGATTAGAATCATAGGGGATGCTGTTTGCTGCATGTTGCTCATGGTGAGGTGCAGTGTTTTAGTAGGATAATATTGGGGGAAATAGAAAACTTTGGATATTTGCCAAGGGTTGTACTTAATTCACCTGAAAGGTGTTTTTTTTTTTTTCCTTTTTTGACTTCTCAGAAGCATTTTTGAAAATGATCCCTCAGTTATATCAGGAGTTTGGTTTGAGCAGCACCTTTGGCATTTGTGTCAGCATCTACACCTGCGTGTGTGTGTGTGTTGCATCAGTGGGAATCACAGCCAGCCTTACCCGAGGAATCCTTTGGAGAAGATGATGTTCAAATGTTTAAATTAACAACCCAAGGCCTCAGTTATGCAGCAAGAACCAAGACAGTTCCTTGGCAGAGTCAGAGCTCGTGTGAAATCAAGGATAAAGGGAGTTTGGATCAGTTGCAGGGATTAAGGCAAAGGCAGCAATTTAACAAGGTGGGATTTTGGAAATGTAGGTATTGCAGGGACTCTGTTTTTTAAAGAAATTCCTGCTTGCAGAGTTAGAGCTTCTCTCACCTCTCAGTTCCTGCAGCATCCTCATGGTCACACAAAACTGAAGATTTAAAATCTTTAAGAGATGTTTTGAGACAGTGGAGCATTAAGCTGACCTTCTTTGCAACAGCAATTATCAATCAATCCAAATTTAACTTAAAAAACACAATAAGGCAGAACAGCCAGAGAGCAGCAATGTTTGCAGGGAGTTAAGAACAGCTCCTGTGGGGGTAGCTCTGGTGTGAAGGTACCAGGGCAGAGCTGGGCTCAGGGCTGGAGGGGACACAGGGACAACCCAGGGAGCCCAAGGGTGGCCTCAGAGGGGACAGCAGCATGGCTGGGCACACAAAAAAGCTGTTTACATGAGGAATTCTTCTTCAAAGGAGCTGGTTTTGCACTCCTGGGTGCTGGGCTAGGTTCATTTATTTCTGTCTAGTCAGGGCAATGATAGACACAAATCTCACTTCTGACCGAAACCAAATAAAATCTTCACTCCCCTACAGCAGCTGGGGTGCTGACAATACTTTGAAGAAGCAAATCCATCAAGAGTGGAGCTCTAAAATCAGCTTAGGGTGAGGTCCTGAGCAGAATGGTGCTGGACTTGCAAATCAAATACAAATACTCTGCTTCTGATTTAAATAACTGTGTAACAAGTGGGGTGATCCTTTAGGTCCTGACTTTGAGAAAAGAGATTTGTTTCCTATCTTCTCTTTCTTCTTTACTTTGCAGGTATAAAATTTCACTTTGATGTACCATATCTGTGTTCTTGAAAGGTGTGTTCATATTGTACCATATTTCCTGGGCATAAATAATAGTGGGTGCTTCAGGTGCTGCACACAATCCTAATTATTCATATAATGCATTTTTAAGCTACAAATCTGCTTTTTATTTTGATTAAATTGCTGATTAACTTGCTGGTAACTAGTGATTATTTTTTTTAGTAGTAAGTTCTAGAGTTTTAAGTGTGATTAATAGCACATATTCTACACTAGACTGCCCTACTGCCCATAATTCAGTTTATTTTGGTTAACTGCAGAGTCAAGGTTTCTCATCAAGCCAAGTTCTGTTTTTCTGAATGGCACCTGTGTTGCTGCTTCCTTCACCTCTGTGGGGAGCTCAGGTGTGCCTTGGCAAGCAGTGAGGATGTTATCAGTGATCAGACACCTGCCTGTCCCATGACAGCTGCCTCTTCTCCTGGCTCCATCCCTTGCAGAAAGCTCCAATTAACTCTTTTGGGGAAGGTGTGATAGCCCAAAATAGAATGAGCTTTGGAAGTTTTCATAAACGTAAGAGCACAGAGGAAATCTTGCACTTGCACATGGAAGTTCTTTAGAAAATAAGGTTGGAATTAGAAAATTAGGCTTGGAGCACCCTGGGGCAGTGGAAGGTGTCCCTGCCCATGGGATGAGCTTTAAGGCTCCTTCCTGCCCAGATCATTCCAGGATTCTCTGACTCTGAAGCTTTTGGGAAGCAGATTTCACTCTTAGCCTGGCCCACACTGTGGTTGATGTTCTGGTGGGAGCTCCTGGCCAGCTCTTCTCAGGGAGGCTCTGTCTGAGCCTGGCCCCTGAGATGTGCCTCTGGTTTGCCTGCTGGGCTCACACAAACCTGGGGAGAACCCGGCTGATGCTTTTCAGTGTGTGCTGCTCTGCATTTTCACACTTCTGTTGCAAAAGGACAACTCAGACACAGCCTCGCCTCTCTGAATGCAGTGGGTGAGACTGAGGCTGTAAATCTGCTGGGTGACAAAACATAAAATCTGCAAGGAGCATCTAATCCCTCCTGTTCTGGCTGATAAAAAAAGGAGGGTCGCTGGTGGGCTGTAAATCAGGATGCTGCACAAAAGTTTTACCTGGAGGTGCTAAATCATTTAACTGTGTCAGGCTTGTAGGAGTGTCTTTGTTAATAACCCCAGGGAGGATTATCTGCACTGGGGTGGGGAAGAACTCAGGGGAAGGTCAGCATCTGCTGAGCCTTTCCTGTGTAAGCAACAGCTTCTGCAGAGCCTCGTGGATTACTGCTGTCATTTTTGTGATTACACAGTTTCTCATCAGGATATTGGCAGAGTTGGGCAGAGTGGCACACCTTGAACAGTGCACGTGAGGGGGGCAAAGAAGGGCTGGGGGTGGGGAAGCAGGGTGTTTTTGTTTAGGTTTCCTAAACAGACAACTAAAAATCATTGAGCTGTTTAAATGGGCACTTGACCCAAAAATCTGAGCCTTTGTGATGAAGTTTATTGTGGACATTCTGCTGGGTTTATATCCATATATATGGATATATATTTCTCTGATTTATAGATATAAAAAAATTAATTTAATCTTCTCTAATTTTGGCTGTTGAAATATGCTGGTGTCTGTCATAACCAGTGTCACAAGGCAAGTCCTTGAGCAAATGCACAGGTGCCTGTGCATGCAATACACTGCTAAATGCTGCAGTCCTGACTCTCAGCAGAGTTTTGTTCAGAATTCTCCCTCTTAGCTTTAAAATTGAGCTGTAGGAGCTGCCCTTGCAATTGCAGGGAAATCCTGACTGCAGCAGACTGCTCCTGCTGAGCCCAGGCTGCAGGAGTGAAGCAAAGCAGGTGGTGAGCGTGCTGAGACTTGGAGGATTTAGGCAAAGGGTGGATTATGTATTTCATTGAAATTTTAAGCTCTTCCTCCCTTCTCTTCTTTTGGAAGCTGGAAAGATCAGATGGATGCTAAAACTAAAAATCTTGAAGTGTACAGCTGGAAATCTCTGCCTCAGATCACTGGTGTGTTTTTTTTGTTATGTTTTACAAAGGACTTTGTTAAAACCAGAAATTCAGCTTTAACAAACAAACCAACCTCTGTACACACTTATTTGTTTTACAAAGAACACATTTCCTCCTCAGTGCTCCTAAAGACCCAGTGTTTTGGGATGCAATTAGACCACAGCAATTGAGGAGGAGTAACCCAAGCATTTTCCAAAATCTGATAGAGATTGACTCAATGCAGAATGAAAGAGCTCTTCTGCACTCTGGTGCTTTGTGACTGGGAGAAGCTGCACAGGTTAATGGTGTTCCAGGTCCTTCTGAGTTTGCCACTACTGGCTGAGTTAATTTAGGCTTTAATTATCAAAGCAGCTCACAGTGCTGGCCTAACTCTGCTCCTGCTGAAATCGGAAGGGGTTGGGGTGGGGCCAAAGCCAGGTGGTTTTGGAAACATTGCTGGACTCTGGTGCCTCTGTCCAGCCTGGGAAAGGGAAACTCTGCTCTGTGAGAGGCAGGAAACTTGGAATTGTTTGGATAAAGTGTTAGAGAGCAACATTGCTGGGAAGAGATGGTAGGTTCCCCTCAGCCATCACAGCAGAGAAAATATTCCAGTTTATTCCAGTTTTGGTGTGCATTGGAGTCCCCAAGATATTTTTTGTGAGTTATTTTAATTGACTCTGGGAGCAGGGGAGTAAACATTATCAGGCCTTTTGATTTGTTTACTTGCTGAAAGAAAGGCAGACAGAAACAGTGGAAAAGCTGGGCTTCATCCCAGGTGCTGCCTCTTCCAAGCCCCAAAAAGATGTAAATAACCATCCTGGGAGCAGAGAATGAAACTCTGGACAGCAATATTGCAATGCTGCAGTGCAGAGCCCCTGCTCTGTGGGGTTTGTGGGTGGTTTGTGGTGAGGAATCAGGCAGCCAATGCATTGTGAGATTTCTTTGTTGCTGCAAAGGGAGAGAAGAAGTGCAAAGCTTCCCCTGCTGCTCAGTGAGGGTGAGAGATGCTGGAACTCTGCCTGGGAGGTGTCAGGGATGGAGCAGAAGGGTCACCCCATGGGAGCTGTGGCTTGGGCTCCATCCAGGCGGGCTCAGTGAGACAAACATGGTTTGTCAAAAGTGTGGCCTGGGCTCTTGTGCACAAATCTTAACTTCATTTGGGGTTGGCAACAGCATCCCCAGCAGGAGGGTTTCACTTGGGATCAGTCGGAGAGGCTCAGATTGCTCTGGGGGCATCTTGCTGCAAGGGAAGTTAAAAGCTCTGTCTGTCAACAAAGTTGCTTGAGAGAAGCACAGAAAGTGGAATTTTATATATTCAAAGTGGGGTGTTTGTTTCAATTCTTTCAGGCATTAAAAAGAAATTAATAAAATTTCAAAATTAGAAATAATCGATGTTTCCTTGCAAGTGTGCTTGTGCAGAAAGGGAATATGAGAACTAGAAGGAAAGCAAAATAACTTCAGGATTCCATATAATATTTTCCCCTTCTTTGTCCCCTTTGTTTTTCCATTTATTTTGGGATGGAAGATGCCTCATATCTTCTGTGGAACGAGGGGAATGAATTTATCACCTACAAAATGATCAGAGCCAGGTCAGCAGGATGCTGTCACTTCATGTTGACACCACTCCTGAAACACCAAGGCAGTGAAGTGAGGCTGGCCCTGGCAGATGGGTTTGTCTGTGGCCCCCAGCTCAATCCTGCCCTTTCCTGACCCTCCTTGCCCAGCAGCAGGGCCGGTGTCCCCAGCAGGCACAGGTGCCACTGCCAAGCCAGGGCAGGGATTTTTCCAGCACAGAAAGGAGGTTTGTGGGGCAGCTCTAGGGTGGTGTTGGCCCCTAGAGCTCTGCTTTGCTTTTTTGGGTTTAAATAGGCAGGTTTTGGTGCTGTAGCTGTGCTCTGTGCCTTGTGGCACCTCCACAGTGAAAGATCTGTCAGCATTTTCAGGAGAAGGTGTTAATGTCAGGCTCTTAAAACTCAGCAATAAAAGTTGCTTCAAGCAGGAATATGAAGCACAAGTGCTTAGCAGTGGTGTTAATATTTATGCCCAATCTTTCAGAACAGCAATTTAACAACTTAAAAGAGATTTCAGCTTGACTCTCCTCTCTGTCTGCACTTCAGAAGGTGGGTTTCCTGCCTGGCCATGTGGGCTCCAGGTATGTTTTACACTGGGGATGACAATTTGCCTGCAGGGGACAGTCATTCCTGAGGCAGCTGAGAACCCAAAATCGTGGGTGCCAGCAGCAGCAACCAAAAATTTGGTGTTAAAGCTCCTCACAGGATCTCCCCTTGTGGCTGAGTGAGGATCCTTTGGGGAAAAAAACCCCAAAAAACCACCACCACATGCTGCATGGAATAAATCCCTTGCTATCCCTTTTTTAACTCCAGTTGGAGTTTGGCTGAGACTTCCAACACATTTGCTTTTTTTGGGAGCTTGCCAAAGGTTTCTGTACTTATTCTTTAGTTTGCATCACATTCTCCAAGTTGTAATGCTGATTGGGTGTCTTTTCATGTCAAAACTGTGGTGTTTTATACTTTAAAAAAAGAAAACCTGGTTTTTTTTTGAATCTTTTGCCATTTTGAAGCAAATGGCAACAGTCAATCTCTGAGAGTGAGTTTGCTGGGCAGAACCTCAGCTGTTCTCCAGCACAGCTATCAAGGTTTAACCCAGCAAAGGAGCTCTGTGGGAGATGCCTTCTGCATCCAGGAGTCTTAAAAGCATAAGGGATTCCTTCCAACTTGACCATTATTTCAAATTAAGAGCAGCAGCATCATCTGAATTTCCAGATTTGGGTGAGGTGATGTTCAGTTATTCCTCTCAGTATCTCTACGGTCAAAGCTGAGATTGTGATGCAGAGAAAGCTCATAAATGGTGTTGGTGACCCATTCCCAGGCAGAATTCCAGAGCTAAGGAGGTTCTGGAAGGTTTCTCTGGTCACTGACACTGGGTAAGAGCCCCCTGCTCATGCCCTGCCTTGCCTGGACCATCTGGGTGTGTCTTGGCTCAGATTTTCCATCACAGCTTCCAGCTTTGCAGCTGAATATTTGGGATAACCTCAGAATCATGCAGGAATGTGGGTTTGTGTAGTCCCATAGCTTGTGCTGGAGAAGCCCCATGGGTGATTTTGGTGGCATCACCTGTGCAGACAAAGGACCTGTGGGGTGTTTGGGGTTTTGGAGCTTGCCCTTACAGCTCCATGGACTCCACCAAAACTGGGGCTGGAGAAATATCCTGCAAGTCTCTTTCAATATTTTCCTGCACTGCTTGGCACACTCCTTTCTCTTTACCCTTTCCATGCAGTAAATCTTGCTCTTGCTGACAGGCCTGGTAATTGCCTTATGTAGAATGAAAGTCTCCCATTCTCTTTGTTTTTATAGTATGCAGCCTTCCCCAGTGAAGTTTAAAAGGACAGAAAAATTCATGGTGTTTGCAGTAAGAGCATGTTTTATGCTTCCCTGCTGCTGCAGCAGAGACAATACTGCCCTGATATGGAGATGTCAGGGGCACAGGCCTGTGTCTAAGGCAGTAAATGTTTCTTTTATTCCTTATTCCCCTTTATTCTGGTTGCTATTAATTTTAAACTTTTCTTGGCATTTGCAGCGATAAAAAAGGATAAAATCTTGAGGCTTTGTTCCTCTGCTCCTGAACCAAGCCTTCAAAAGAGACTCAAATGGGACCTTGGGCTTATTCTGCTTTCAGAGACAGCTGGGAACTCTTACAAATAAATGTGAGCATTGGAACACCACTGCCTTGGGGCTGGAGGCATTATCTGTTCCTGATGATGAACTCCACGCAGAACACGTGCAGTGGGGATGAATGGAGACAAATGTCTAAAATCATCACATAAAACAATAAAATCTGCCTTCCAAGCCCTTGTGGCTGTGGCCAAGTGTGGTCCTAAGGGCTCTGGGGGTTTAGCTGCACCCTCTGATGTGCAGCAGCAAAAGGAGGATGTGCCTTTGGCTCAGGATGTGCTCCAGGGTGTGACCTGGATGTGCAGAGGGCTCTGCAGTGCCTTGTGCTGTCCAGAGCCCAATTCCTCCTCTCACACCTCTCTCTGTTCTCCAGGAGATGGGAGACACAAGGCACAACTCCTTCTGCTCTGTGATGATTCATTTCAAACTTGTCCTGGCTTTGGCAGAGCAGCCTCAGAGCACCCAGGGGAAACAATGACACCTTTGCTGCTCTCAGTTTTATGTACCTCAGAATTCCAAAGGCTTCACAAGTGGAGCTCAGACTAAGGAATATGTGGTGCTTGGCTGGAAGATGAATTCAGTTGTGTGTAAGTGCCAGACAAATTTCCACAGCCTTTGATTTAATCACTGGAGCATTGACAGGAGGGTTGAGCTGTGTTTTTGGGGCCCAGGCTGGAACAGGTATTGTCATGTTAATGGAAGGCATCCCACAGCAAGTTCTGCCCTGGCCCACAGTCTGAGCAGCCAAGAAATAACAATTCCTTGCTTGACCCAGACTGTTCATGGAATTGGGCTTGCTGGAACAGGAGAGGCTCTGTGTTCACCTCTTGTGGGGATGTGAGAGGCTGTGAGAACCCTGCACATGAGCCCACCCTGACCTGCAGTGCAGGCTCAGTGAGAAATGCTGACACTGCCCTCAGAAACTACAAATGACACTAGCTTTGTGTTGTTAATCCCATGCCACTGTAGTAAGTTCAGCCCTCTAAATAAATATTTGCTGTATAATTATGGGCTGTTGATAAATGTGGGCAAGTGGAAGGCTCCCTGCCCATGATGAGAGGATCTCTAAGGTCCCTTCCAACCCAAACCATTCTGTGATTTTACTGTCAAAGTTTTCAAGAGACCTTCAGCCAAGATGCTGCTCCCTTATGTCCTGGGAATGAAGATTCCTTCAGAACATTCCTCTTTCTGAAGTCACATTTCCATTCTGTTCTGCATAAACAAGCATGGCAATGCTCATCCTTTTCTTCTGATATTACAGCAAAGGGGATTTATATGTGAAATAAATCTTTGTAAATCTTTGCGAGTGTGCCTAAATTATTTATGGGGGTTTTAGTTTGGTTTGTGTGCCACATTGCTCTCTTGTGCTAAACACTTTATTCACCACCCAGCTTTTCACATTAATCACTGCAGGATGTGCTCAGTTCTCCCTGCTCAAGAGCCATCTATTACATTCCAGTGGCCACAGCCAAATGGTCTAATTTTTCTGTTGGTTGTTTTATCCAATGGTTCAGAAACTCACGGCTGTTATTACAGTAGCAGAGATGTTTTATTATACCACGTTGATACATGTTTATTTTCATGATTTTGTCATTTTCTTCTCTCCTTTTGTGGAAGAAATCATGATTGAAGTGAGGGCTCAGTGGGTGTGGGCCCTGTCCTGAGTTTCTTTGTCTCTTTATGTGTAAATAGGTTCCCATTATTTCAGCTCAGGCTGTTTTCCAAACCAGGTGATGACTGCTTTTTTGGGAGCGTGTCCAAAACCTTACAGACATTACAACCTTTCCTCATTTTGATTGGGAAAAAAAAAATAACCTTGACAGCCTCATGTCTTGTATGGCATCATTGGCACAGAAGTGGGAGGCTGATGCAGGTGACCTCAGCTGGCTGGGATGAGCTGCTTTAGAATTGGCCCCAGTCCCTAATTGTGACCTCTGTCACTGTGGCATTGAAATGCTCAGTGCCTGTGCAGCTCTGAGCCTGTTTCAGTAGCTGTAAATGCCTTTTCTAACATTTAGGTAAGTCCTTCTGTGGGTCTCTCAGTGCTGTGACATCTCCCCTGGCTTCATTACGAGCAATAAGTGGTGCATTAATTGGTGTGTGCACAAATAGAGCTTTGTTGTGCTTGTGGATGTAAATGTGAACTCCTAGAGATGATTAACAGCATGAAGATGTGCAAATGATGAGGTTTTGGAGTTGTACTTCACTCACATACAGCTGACACTGTCTTTGAGGGTATTTTGGTAATTCCTTGGGAGATTGAATTCCTTATCTTTGTGAATTTGACTTCAAGGATATTGCAGGTGGGAGAGGCTTTTCCTTCCTCCCACAGAGGACAATCCTGGTGCTTCTCCTCACCTGCCACGTGCAGCTCAGACCTGCTGGAGCAAAGCTGAAGTCACATCAGGTCCCCTCTCAGCAGTGCTGGGCCTGTCTGATAAACCACAACCACAAATCCAACACAACTTTGGTGGGAACAGCCAAAATGATGCATTAAAAATACATGAGCACAGATGGCTGCAGAGCAAGGAAGTCACAGCTGTTTGGTCTCTCATGATTCTTAGGAACCAGTTTTTAGCTGAGGTGCCTGAACCACCTAAAAATAAGGGAGACGGAGGCCAAGGAAACCTCCTGCCTTTAGGAGAAGAGCACAACAGGAGCCTTGTTCTGCTGAAATTCAAGGGGGTGTTGCTCTAATCCGTAAAGCACAGCCATGTGTTCAGGTCCCAAAGGGGCATAATTATTTCATGATAACAGCTCTCCCCAGAGTGGCCTTCCTGGTATTTTAAAAAGCAATTATTGTGGAGAAAAACCCTATATTTTTGGTGCTGACAGTTTTAAGAATATTGAACAGTAGCTGCAGCTGAGATAGTGATTCACAGAGATTAATGCAGCTCCTCAGACTCCCCTCTTCCCAAGCCAGGGGGAAAGAAGAAATTCTTTACATAAACAGCTGTAGAAGTATAGAACTTTTAGCACCCTCATGCAAACAGCAGTGGTTGTCAACTCCAAAGAGAAATTATTCATATTTTTCTTTTTAGAGGCCAAACTGTGGAGTTCTTTGATCCAAATCTCTGCCCTGGTGCTCCCTCAGATTTTTCCAGGTGCTCTGGGAGGGCAGTGAGCAGAGTGTGAGTGACATTTGCTTTGGGAGGGAGGGCTGGTGCTGAAAGCCTGCTTGTTGTGGGAGGTGAGCTTGCCACTTTCTGAACAGCCCACAAACAATTGCAGCTTTGGAGTTTGGCTTTGTTCACCCCCTCCTGCAGATCCCCATCCCCAGGTGATCCCAGTGCCTCACACAGAACTGGTTCAGCTCTTGTTGTGATCCTACAGGAGGGTTTTACTTTGACAGGCTTTCAAAAGAACGTTTTAGAGCTCAGAATTCATTATTTTATGAAGCTACCAGGAAAAGAATGAATTTCCACATTCCCTTAGGTCGTTCTGTGTTAATTCTTTAGTGATGCCCCTTTCTCCAGTGCCAACAGTGCCCATAAGAACTGTGAGTGAGTGGGATTCTCTTTGCCCTTCCACATCTCCTCTCTCCCCAAGAAGTTGGGACATAAATTATTATTGCATTAATAAATACTAATAAATAAAATACATTATAATTATAATGTGCTCATGGTAGGTTTGGCTGGCTGGAATCTCTCTGAAGGAGTCCCAGAGTCTGGATGTCTTTCACCACTACACTAAATTCCCCTTCTTTTCTGGGGGAGGTGGAGCACAGGGTGGTGCTTGCCTTTTCAACCTTTGTTTTTAATAACAGGCTTTAAGGCAATAACAGGCAGGCAGTGTCAGCCTGATGTATTCTGCTTTGATTTCAGGCATTACACAAGGGACCAGACTATTTTCACATCTCCCCCTAGAGCTCTTTAGCAACAACAGCAGCAATAATAACATCCAGGTTATTAAAAAAAGAAAAGAAAGGAGAAAGCATCAGCCAGTTCCCTTAAGGAGCAGCACAAAGCCATGGTGAAGGTGCACAGGACTGGGCATCTCTGCTCCCAGGGTAAGAATAGTGCACATAAATAACAATTTCCAGCAGTGTTGCCACTTTGAGCATTTCTGATGTTCAGGAAAAATAGCTTTCCTTTCAGTGAAGCAAAAATATGAGGCTTTTCACAAAAAATGTTGCCTTTTCAACCTTTGCCTGTGTAGGAAAATGAAATAATTTTTTTTAATCTCTTTAGAACAAGCATTGAGAGAACTTATGGGATTGCAGTGAGTCAGGCTAATGCTCAGGGTGCTGCCTGGGAAAGAGCAATGAGTTATTTTATGGGGGCTTTGCCTCACCTGAAACGAGGGATTTGGGGGCTGGAGAAAGGGGAATGGCAATAGAGGGAAGAGCTGATGCCTTTTTAATGGGAGAAGGGTCAGTGGGTTGGCAGGAGAATTGATGAACTGCCCCCATAACATCCTGTGTGTAACAGGGGCAGTGACAGCTCTGCATTTCTGGGTCTGTCCCAGGAAATGGCACAGACTCCCCTTTGTCCTGGGTGAGTCTCAGACTTGCCATCTTCTACAGCTTCAGCAAGGCCTTTCCTTTCTCTGTGTCTTTTTTTTAATCTAAAATGATTAAAAAGAGAACCTCTAGGCTCTTTTGTGCCGGAACTCTCAAGAGGACACAATTCTGGATTTCCTGTGTGGTTGTCAGGTGTCTTTGGTGCCAAAGAGAGGAGGTTATGAGAGAGGCTTGAGGAGAGGGGGAGCAGTGCTGGAGGGGGGAATTGTGCAAATGTTTGGTATGAACATTTCATCAGAGCAGGAACAGCAGAAATGAAACTTCTCTGTCAGGTTGGAGGAGGTTGGAAGCATTGCAGAAATATTCAGAGCCTGTGACCCTATTTTTTTCCATTCAGAACCATCTGTGGGGATAAACAGAATCCCAGAGCCAGGTGGGAAAACAATGCCCTGGATGGAGCCAGGTGCAGAGCCATTGTCTTCTGGGCTGTGGCAGAGATGGAAGATTCTTCTAAGTTTTGAGTGATCATCTGCATCCCTGATGCCATTATGGGCAGAAGATTTTTTTTTGCATTTGTAATTATCAGGATTAATAAAGAAGTTTGTACATGGATTTGGCTGGGCTGACTCTTTGAGGCAATAGTTGTTGAAGAGTTAAAAGAAATGCTGTTTTGCAGTGAAGGGTGGTTATGGCTGCCCTGTCAGCTAAGAGTTATGCTAATGGAGAGGGCCCAAGAACAAATGTGAAATGTGCACATTAGTGAGCACACTCCTTGTTAATTAGTGTTTTAACATGTGCATCGTGCTGTGATTGAAAGGCCCTAAAACATCTCTCTGACTGCATTTCCACTGCAAGGCATTTTGCCTTCTATGAAAATGTTCCAGGAATGCAGGTTCACCTAAAAGAGACAATTTTTCAGACTGAGAGAAGCAAAAAAAGAATTCTCTTTGTTTCTTTCTTGGTTTAACCTTCTCCTTGTTCTTCAAAACAAGGCATTAATCAATGACAATAGAAACTGCTACTCTTAGGGCTGTCAATGTTTATAGCTTTGGGTTTAATAGCAAGGACATAAATATATACTTTTCATTACATTTTTGCTGTTATTTGCTCATCATCCACAGTGTCTGATATTATCATAACTCTTTGGTTGAAGCTATTAAAGTTATGGTTTGTAGCTCACACTGGCACGAAGCAGACAGAGAGCCATAAAAGCAAAAAACCCCTGATGGACTGAGATCAGCTATTAGGAGGAACTGGTCATTTTCTCCCTGTTCACATCACAGCAGCGCCAATCTTGGTAGGTAATGTTGCCCTTCCTTCCCCTTCACTTTTTCCTTTCCTTTCCTTTCCTTTCCTTTCCTTTNCCCTGGGGTGCCCACCCCAGTTCTGACAGTGAAGATCCCATGGGTCACATATTTATGAGGAAAACGGAATTTTTCTCCAATGGAAAATCTTTGCAGAGAAGCTTTTTCCTTCTCTCTATTCAGTTTTGCCTGGTAAATTCCCCCAGGGAGGCCCCACCCATGAGCTTCTCACCTTCACTGGGAGGGCTCTTTCCTGTCAATACTTTGGCAGGTTTCCAAGTGAGTGGGTGGGGAGACAATGAACTGATGGAACCAAATCATTCATTGAAGGTGGCCAATAAGCAAAAAAAGCCTTGGTTGGGACTTGTCAGGATTGAGACAGTGACTCCATGGTTGTAAATCATTCATCTTCTGGTCGAGGATGTCTGGCTTCCTTCATTTTGAAATAACCAGCAAGACATTCTAGATCAAATCCTGATCTGGTTTGAGCTCTGCTGATTCTTGTGGTGTTTGCCAGGCTCTGATAGGCACAGTGGGAAGGATCCTCATTCACAAAGGCCTAATCAAAAACCCACTGCCTCTGATGAGTTCTGAACTAACTTCTAAGGGCTCCCAAGCATTTCATACTCTGTATTAGTCTAAATTTCTGTTTACACACTGTATTTCAGAACATAAATTTACAAGGAATACCAATGCTCTTTCCTATCTCCCCCTTCAGAACCAGTCAGCTGTTGGCAGAGACTTACTTTTGCTGGGTTTCCCCAGCTTTCTGCAAATAATCCAGGGCTAATCCTTAAATAGCCTAATTCTGTGTCAGAGAATTTCAGGATTTATTTCAGCCTCCAGTATTGCACGTGACTATCAAACAAAATAAAACATCCTTTAAAAAAAAGTCTCTGTACAAATCTAATTGTGTTTCCCTCCAAAGAAGCAGCAGCAGCAGCACATTTAGGAGCTTCAGAATGACTTTGATTTCTTTTTCCAGTAAGGTGTTATTCCTTGTAAGCTGCTAAATGCTTGTAGTAACTCCCAGAGAGGAACCAGCAGTGACTGCATTTCCCATCTCCCTTTCTGTGTGCATTTGCTGCTCCCTCACCTGAACCAGCACCCTGAGACTCTCTCTGGCTCTGGGATCCTTTTGCATTTGTCCCATTTGCATATTGTCACCCTGCTGTGATGGCTCAGTGCTGGGACAACCCCAAATCCACAGAACTCAGAGTTTTATCTTTAATCATGCAGTTTAGGAGCTTCTTCTGGAACCATCTACAGAATAGTGCTGTAGCCTGGGTTAGCCCTCGTGAGTTCTGGCAAAGAATAGTTTGATGTTAAGTGGAGGTCTGTGTGAGTGAGGGCTTTGTGGCAGTGTCTAAAGGAGCACTTTTTGGCCATGTGTGTGCAGGGAGGAGCAAACAGAGACCAGAATACTGCTATCATTGGCTGATGACACAGCTACAGATTCTTCTTCATTCAGTGCTGGTGTTTTCCCAGCTGCTCACCTCCTGTCCTGCCTCAATTCCTCTGCCAGTCCTGGGGATTTGCCCTTCTGGGTGAGTCCTCCCTCTGGACAAACTCCAGGCTGGCCCAAGACAAGGAAGGTTCACAAGCCAAAATGCAGGGGCTGTGAAAACCTTGCAGTTCCTGATTCTTGCTGTGTTCTCTCCTCACTGTGGGTGCTCATTTCTAATCCCCTTTAGCCCTGTGGTGTGGGGTAACTTCACTGGGCAGGAATTGCTTTGGAGAAGTCTTTCCACCTCTGCAGAGAAGCTTGGGAACAGAGCATTCCCTTTTACTTGCCACAACCTTTTATCTGTCTGAAGACCTCAGGAACACGAGCTCTGCCTGATGTCTGTCTCCCAAGAGAATGGACTTAGCTTACACAGAAAAGTGTTTGTGAGTGCTGTTGGAATGAAAATTTATGATTTGATCCAAATGGATTAAAATAAAAATATTTTAGTACTTCTTCAGATGAGGGATGTGCTTGGTCACTGAGGTTGTAACTGTGCTCCTGTTCTCTTCACTCTTGGCTGCTGTCACCTGAACTGATCAGCCAGGGAATTGGGAGAAGGGGAGAGATGTTTGAGGGGTTGCTGGCAGAGTTTCAGGGGAATATTCTGAGCTCCTGGCTGGGTCTATTGCTGCTCTTTGTGGCTTGGCACACGGGCAGCCTCAGCCAGAAGCAGGTCCCTCCTCCACCCCTGGAGAAGATGAGAACCTGAACTGCATTGTTAAGGCACCCTTGCTGCCTCAGATCCTGGTGATGACTTGAGGTTTAGGGCTGTGCTGGGAATACACAATCCCTTTGGCAGGCACTTGTTATTGAGCAGAATTACTGCATTTTGGGCTCGTGTGCCCCTGCTGATGGCACTGATCTCCACGTTAGGAGACAAAGTACCAGCTGTGCCTGGCCCTATTTGTACTGCTTTAGCCACATGGATGTTCACCCATTTAGTCTGGAAATATTTCTCCACGCTCATCAACAGCCACATGCAGGCAAATGAAATTGCCACATTTATTCTGAGTTGGTTTTGAAAGCGACAGATGCTGCATTACTGTAAAACAGGGTGAGAGGGTTTGCTGGCTCTGGTGTTGTTCCTTCCTTGGGAGTGTTTGATGTATGAGCTATTAATGCTGATGAGTGAAGCTGCTTTTCTTCAGGGTTGGCTCCTTCTCCCAGAGCATCAAGCAAAGCTCCCACTGCAGGACTGGTGTGGTTAATGCTCAGATAAAGGACCTGGAAACTGCCCTGGGACTCAGGAGGGAGAAGAGTTGGCGCGTGTGTGACTTGCAAACACAGGCAGATGTGTTGTGTGGTAGTTGTTACTTTTTCTTAATAATGTGACTTTTTCCCCAGCCTGAACAATTCAGAGGACACTTTTGTGCACACTCCTGAAGGAACACAACCCTCTGCATCCTCTGCGTGTGTGAGGTCTGTGCTGCTCCCAGTGCAGGGATTTTAAGGGGGCAAATACAGAACCATCTGCCCAATCTGGTGCATCAAGTGTGAGCCTGGTGCAGCTGCTGCTCTTCTCACACCTGACACTTTTAGGGTTGTGCTACCACCCCTTTGCAGGGTGATGTTCCCATTCCTGACCTCAGGAACCAGCTGTGCTTGGGTCACCAGTGGGGACAGGGACTGTCACTCTCCTCAGCAGGGCCCTGGGACACAAAGGGCTCTGCTCAGACAGGCACTGCCCTGTCCCACACACCAAGGGTCTCTCAGGTCACCTGCCTAAAATCTGAGCCTGCATCTGCATTTAGGAAAGCTGGCACTGGGGGTCCTAAATGAAAAGCCCTGCAAGAGCAGGACATGAAGGACATGCTGCAGAAAATGCTTGTGGAGGAGAGAGAGAGCCCGTGCTGAAACTGTTAAACCCCACTTTAGAGCCTGGTTCATTGTCCCTTTGGGATCTGCCTTGAGGCTGCATCCTGTAGCACTTTGTTTGTTTATACTGAGTTTAGCAATCCTTCCTAATGCCATGTTTGAGTGGGGAATGGGGCCAGGTGATCTCCAGAGGTCCCTCCCAGCCTCAATTACTCTGTAATGCAGGGATGCCTACAAAGACTCCTGGAGAGAATAAATGAAGCAGAATCTCTCAGCCTCATTGGAAAACACTGACACAGGAGAAAGCTCTGTGGTAGCAGGTACAGAAAGGGTCAGGCTTTCCTCACTAGAGACAGTTTTCAATGACTTTGGAATGGAAATACTGAAAAAGACTCATCAGTTCATTACCAAATAATCACGCAGTGCTTGAGTTCGGTTTGTGAGAGTTCAAATAGAGCAGAGCAGAGAGGTGTCTCTGGAATAGCTTTGTAAGTTTGGTTTTGGGTTTTGTTACGTTTTGCATCTGTGTATGCTGGATTTTCTGGTGTAACCAAGATGAATTATTTGGATGTGACCTTACTGCTTTTATTTGGGCTGATCCCTCCAGCCCTAAGGAATAGAAATGTTGGGTGCTTACGCAGAACTGGAGCAAAGCAGCAATTTGATAAACCTTGGGTGCCTTCAATTTGCAGCCTTTTGATTTACTTGTATTAAACAATTATAGCTGGATTTGCCTTTTGGGGGAGCCTTTGTTGATGGCATTCAAAGCTAACAAAGCCCAGCTAAGCCAGAGGATGGATTATGGAAAATCAAAGCTGGCTCTCCTAATGGGGACAATGGAGCCTGGCCATGACACCTGGGAGGCCCACACTCCAATATGATAAAGTATTTTCTTTGAGAGAAGGTCACCAGAAGTTCACTTTGACAGAGAAGTTCTTATTCCCAGCTAATGGGGCTCCCTGTAGCAAGGTCCTGCTGCTGCTCCACATAAAAAGGATGGATTGTCAAAGGAATTACCTTTAAAGCTCCTCCCTGGCAAAGTGATTTGAAAGGACAGCCTGAGTGTTGTGTCCTGGCCAGAGGAGCAGCCACACAAGCTGTGGTGCCTCTCTGCACTTGTGCAGTTTAGGATTTGTCAGCAGTTTGAGCCCAGCCCTTGTTGCTGGGCAAGGGCCCCTCTTTAGGCTTGTGCTTCACAACAGAATCTCCTGCCTGGCTTCCAGAGCAAGCCATTTAATCTCTTCATGCTGTGCAAATGGAGACATTTTCACTCCTTTGGGGATGTTTTGTGCTTCTCACATTGTGAGATGGACTAAGTCCTTTTTTGGTCCTGAAGAACCAAACACAAAATCAAAACACATAAGCAGAGCCAGACTTGGCACTTGCTCTGCGTGTGTTACGTTTGTAATTTCCTGCACATGTAATTGATCCCCGGCCATAGCTGGGCCCACACCCAGATCTGGAGGGCTGGGGGGATTATTCTGATCCCTTTCTGGCTTAGCTGGCTCAGTTTTCCCAGAAGGGGGAGAGAGATGGGAGTAGGGTGCAAAAGTGTGACCTAAAGCCAACATCATCTGGGAGAAATGGGAATGGGCTGATTGGGCTTGCTTTAACTTGGTTATTCTTAGAGGTGGTCCAAGAAGATTTTGGAATAATGTAGTTATCTTTTTAAAATTGCTTTGATTTTGCATAGAAGGGAAAAAATGATATCAGCCCAGATGTTTATTTGGGCACTGGCTCCACTGATTAGGCTCCACTGATTTTTTAATGCTATTGGCATTACACTTTTGTAAATTAAAACCCTAATTGGAGCATTGTTGCCAAGTCATTAATAATTGATTTGATTAAATCTCCTCTAAGAAGCATTCTGTGTCAGATGACAGTTTTTCATAGGAAACTGGTTGTTCTCATTTTGAACTTGATCACTAAAAAGCACTGCAATTATGCACTTGGATCAATGATGCTGATGTACAAACTTAAGTAAAATAAAACAGGTGAAGTTTTAACTCTCAGCATTCAAAACTGGCAGACTGACTCCAGTAGAAGAGACATGTGGCTTTTAAATTAATTTTGGGTTTTGTTTTCTGCCTACTTGTCAGAGTGGGCAATTGCCTTTATTATGCTGTAGAAATGAGGATGTTTCTAGTGTTTTTGGGTATTTTAGGATCCCAGCAAAAAGCTTTAGGGCCCAGCTGAGGGGAGGAATAGACCCAAGAACACTGAGCAGTGCTGGCTGACTGTGAACCCACCTCATGGTCAGTCCTGCAGCAGCTGGAATTCATTCAGAAAGATTCATTTTGCAGCCTTTGCTCGGACACAGATCCCCTGGAGCTCCTGGAGGAGGGCACAGCTTGGGCTGGCAGGGCATTAGCAGGGCTGCAGGGTGGGGTTTTTAAAGCAGTGACCATTAGA
This sequence comes from Drymodes brunneopygia, assembly GCA_013400955.1. Taxonomy (NCBI): domain Eukaryota; kingdom Metazoa; phylum Chordata; class Aves; order Passeriformes; family Petroicidae; genus Drymodes; species Drymodes brunneopygia. The sequence goes on from VZTZ01043072.1 coordinate 567,853, forward strand.
AGGTCCGTGGGAGGTGAGGGGAGCAGCAGGACACCCAGCTGTGCTCTGCTGCACACAGCTGGGATGGCCTGTCCCCTCAGACACCTCACTGCTGCAGTGCAGGGTAATTAACTGTGGGAGTTAATAGAGTGTTTGAAATCCTCTGGGGCTGCTTGGAGCCTTCCAGCTCCTGTAAGTGGGCTTTGTGGCAGGCCTGTGCATTAAAGCCCTCCTGCCTGAGTGTGAAATCAGCCCAGCAACCCTTTATTTGTGACCCCCTTATTTGTTATATTGTTAAATACATCCCTCTGTTCCCAACTTCAGCTTCTCCAGTGGCCAATGCTGTGTTTGTGCTGGTGCTGAGATCTCCCCACAGACAGCCCTGGGTCTGGTGCTGCTCTGTGCCATGACAGAGCAAAGGGAGGTCAATTCTGCACGTCTGCATCCCAACAGAGAACACATCCCCACACAAACCCCGTGGGGCTGAGGTGCAGAAACCACCACCCTCCCAGCTGAACCCTGCCAGGGCTCTCACAGAGCTGCTCTGATGAAACCCCAAGCAGAATATTTGCTGTTTTGTCACATCAAACAATTTACATTCAACAGAACCCCAGGCCTGGGGATGGAGGTACAGCATCTGCTGTGTCAGGTTCTGTCTCACTTTTGGTTTTTGAGGTTTTTTTTCCCTAATTAGTTTATGTTCCAATAAATCCTTATTACAAAAACTGCTTTAAAACAATTGAAAATAAAACAAAGAGAGGAATTTAAATTGCTTATGGCTTGCTTTGTATGGCTTCCAGGCATTTGAGCAATTTTGCTAACAAGTATCTGGTAACCTATTTCCAAAGGCCACTAGCAGATAATTATATTTGGTTAATTTACATACTTTCAGTTTATAATCCTAATTAGTTCTCCAACCAGTAGTCCCTAGGCAATATGTAGTCTTACCTCATTTTATTTGCCATCCCTACTGTGCAAGTTCTCTTAATTTACAAAGAAATGCTGTTAGGTTTGGTTCAGGGCTTTCCCATTTCAGGAGCAGGGCGCTTCCATGCCGCTTTAAACGCTATTTGCAAATAAGTATTTTACATTTTTATAGATTTCTACATCTGGGAGACACTGTGCCATTCAGGGAAGCTGACCCCAGTTTGACACAGAGCCTGTTTGCATTGCAGAGGATCAGCCAAATTCTGCAGCAAGCTGTATCCAGGGTGTCCCCTTGTCACCTCTGGGGGGATGAGGAGTTGTCAGGGGATGGGGACTGAGGTGTTGCCATGGCAGGAGCAGGGACAGGGCATGGAGCAGCAGGAATGAGAATCTCCAGGAGCTGCACACACAAATTCTGGTCAAATCTCTCAGCTTGGCAATTCTGTATTCCCTCTTTGTGTATTCAGGATCTCTCCCTGCATACTTGTTATTCTGGCATCAGTTTTGCACCCATTCTTGAGATTATGCTCAGTAAAGTGGCTGAGGAGGAAGCTGGAAATGAAGTTTTATACTTTCAGGTGGCAATTCCTTTAGCTCCTGCCAGGTTTAAATGAATTTCCAAAACCTCTATGGAATGGAAGGAGAACATCTCCCAGTGCTGGTCCCTGCAGGACTCTGAGTAGCTGGAGCTGAACCTGAGTGTCCAACCCACCCCATTGTCCCACAGGGGGTTTGTGGCCATGCTGGAGGGTGTTGGGTTTTGGGTATAACTTGGAGTAATCCAGGGAACACAGCCTCCACTGCTGCCTGGAGAATTCTCATATGAGATGTCCTGTGGATAACAGCACAATTTCCATTGTTACCTTTTAAGCACTGGGCTATGTCCTAAAATGTCATTTTTAGAACAACTGCTGGATGAAATATTTCCTCTCAGGTATCCAAGGCTGCTTTTGGTTGCATTCATTGCTCTGTAATGTCAGGTTTGGATTAACATCGTGGTAATTTTCAATGTTTCCTTGCAAGCAATAAAAAGACCCAAAATCTCCCTTTTCAACACCTCATTAAATACTTTGATAGGGCAAGGAGAAGTGTGATGATAACCGAAAAAGGAAAATCTGCACTTTACAAAGCTTTTGTTCAGATTTCCAGGATAACTAATGGATTCTGTGAACTGATGCTAATTAATAAATCCTAGTGCTGAAGCAGAGAGGTGATTTTTAACTGTCCAAATTAACAAGTATCTAGTGAGGAAAAACTCAAAAGGTGTGAGAGTAGTTCTTGGCCAATAAATTTGACATTTTAAAGAATGTAAATTTTATACTGTGGATGCTTTGCTGTAATTCCTACACATCATTTTGAATTCCCAAACATATTCCTTTGGCTATTCAAAGGAACCACTGCATGTGAGGTTATTTCAAAGGAGCCTGTTTTTATGAGGAGCAGCTTGATAATATCTGTTCCTCATTAGAACATTTCAAATCTTACTCTAATATTTCCTGGCAGACTAAAGGTGGCTTAGCTGTCTTTTCATGCCTGGTTTAAGGATTGTTATTCCACACTAATCACAGCTCTGAACATTTATCTGAGTGTGTGGGCTTGAGGAGGGGCTGTATTTGGCTGTGGCTCTCACACCTGCAGTTGGGATGAACAGAACATGAACTCAGGGTGAGGCAGATGTGAGACAGAGATGGCAAATGTCTTACACTGAAAGCAGTGTGTGAAAATCTGGTGTTTTTCCCACTGTACCACTGGTGGTGGTAACAGCTCGTGCACGTCAGGTGAAATCCCAGCTCTGCAAAATCAATAAAAAACCTTCCATAGACTACAGAAGGAGTAGTTATTTATCCCAAAGGAAAATGCAGTTTGAAGGTAAATTTGCAGAGGCTTACTGACAAGAGTGCCAGATTACACAGGCTGAAGGTGCATTTTCAGGTGTACAGAAGTTCATGTGGAGTGTGGCAGACACATTCCATGGAATTCAGTGCCAGGCCACAAAGGGAGCACAAAACCCTGGGAAAATCCATTGTTTGCTTCTCCATGACAGACAAAACAGGCACAATGAGCTGTTGATCTCTCCCCTTCCAACTTTGCACTTCTAAGATTGCAATTTTTGCTCATTTGAGTTATGACAGAAGGGTCCAGAACAAAAACTTGGAAGGTTTGGGGGCAAATTTTCAAGGGAAAAGGGAGAGGGGATGGAGAATCTGGGATCTACTCATAATGAGTCTACATCACTTAATGCAGCAGAATATTCCAACTGATTATCTGAATTCTTAATCAGCAATAGAAAACACAAAAAGGAATGTGATACCTCTTTGACACCTCTGTTATTTTTCACCATCTCTTTTAATTTGTATATTTATTTGCTTTAGTTTATATAGGCCTTAATTTATGTATTGTCTGGTTTTAATGCCAACCCCCACTGAAGGCTGTAGGTGGGGTTTATACACCAATAAAAAACCACAAACCAAAGCAAAGCAGGAGAGCAAAAGTTCTATTTCTTTCTTACAAGTCACCTTCAATAACCTGTGAGCTGAAGATAAGCATTCCTTGATTTTATTCTTGATGCTCCTTGTGCTTCTCCCTTGCCTCTTCCCTCAAGAAAACCTCAATCCAAATTCCCCCCAAAGTCAGGATGCCAATTATTCCCTCAGGTTTGGCTGTCCAGGCATTTCTGCAGCACAGGAGTCACACTCCATAAAATTATATTCTAGGTGGTGAAACCAGAAGGGAATAAAAAGAATTTAAAATGGTTTGAAATATAAAACAATAATTTATTTTACTTCATTTTACTTGTTAACGTTTGTAGCTAATGATGATTTCATGAAACTGCTTTTATAATTCAGTACATTCAAATCTATAAAGCAAACAGTTACTACCATGGGCTTTTCAAATTCCACAAACTGTCTTATATAAACAAATTAGCTGTACATGCACGTTTCTTCAATAGGTTGCAACATTTGCAAACATGCTTTAAAATCCTTTAAAGCTGCATTATAGTGTACTTTGCCTCAGGCTTTTCAGATGAAACCTCTATACTTTCTTCAGAAACCTTAAAGAGAAAAATGTTTAAATGTTGAGCATAACTCTAAAAACTGCTGTTTGATAAATGTTAAATAGTACAAGAGAATGATTCTAATTCTGAGTTTAAACCTTGAGCTAAGTATTGATAAACAGCACTCTGTAGAAGTGAACAACAGCAAAATAATACCACAAAATATGGTTTCACAAAAAAAAATACATATGTGCAGTTGCTCTTGTGGGTTTCTTGCATTTTTTTTTTTTTTAGGTAAAGAAAAGCATGGGTACCTTTTAATAGGAATATAGTTTAAGCAAATTACCTGTGTAAGTATGGTTAATACATTTCTGATATTTAAACACTTCATGTAAAAGGTAACAAGTAAAAAAAGTACAATCAGTATTCCAAAAAGCACTGCTGATATTGCCTTTGAAGGAGATGGGCAAGCTTCCTCTCCACTGCAGAATGGAGATCCTGGCACCCACGGCTGCAGAGTTCAGTATTCGAACCATAAACTCGGTGACTGCATCTTATATACAAAAATCTTGCCACATTGAACGAGGCATTGATTCCTACCCCACTGGTAGTGTTTTATGTACATAATTTAGCCCTGGGGATGGATTATACAGTAGTCACTGACAGGAAGGAATTGTACACCCGCGTGCCGTCCGGTGACTTCGTGCCGTGGGTTAGCAGTTCCTGGATTGTCATCCAATTGTCAAATATTTTTTTATTCCTCTTCTTCATCATTTTTTTGTGGCTCAGTTCGATGATGTTCATCTCCTTCTTCTCCTCCGCGCCTTGCTGCTCCTTCAAGCACTCCAACCTGCTCTGCATCATGAACTCCCGCCGCCTCCTCTGCTCCTTGGCCTTCACCAGGTGCTGCTTCCTCTCCTCCTTGCTCCAGTACCGGCCCATCTTCATCTCGCTGATGGCATCGTCATCCGTGGTCATCCCGCTGCGCTCCTCCTTGATCTTGATGGCCCTTTCCCTCAGCAGCCTGTCCCTCACCGGCCTCTTGGTGATGTAGCGTGTCCCGTCGCTCCTGACCTTGACCTTCCACTCCATCCTGGGCTCGCTCTGCCCCGAGGCCAAGTCCTTGCACATGCTCACCAGGCTCATCTGGCTCTGCGCGTACTCCACGGCGGATTTCTGCTGGATCAGCTGCATGTAGCTCTGGTAGTGCTGGGCGTGGGCAGGGATGTGGGCGTGTTTGTAGGGGGAGTGGTGGTAGGGGGACACGTAGGAGCCCGAGGGCTTCTGACCATGAGTGGGGCTTTTGCTGCCATCGCTGCCTTTCCTCTCCTTGCTCTCCAGCTGCTTGCCAAGGTCGGGCTCTTTAGCGGAGGCGTGGCATTTACCAGCGCTGGATTCATGGCTCTCTGAGCCGGCAAACGAATTCTTTGGGGAGACATTAAACGCCACTGCCCCCTCGTTCCCTTGGCAGTTAATGCCTTCTGCAGTTCTGCGCAGGGAATTGTCAGGGGAGGTCTCCAGCGTCAGCGGAGTGCTCCGGCAGCTCTCGCCCGTGTTGTAGGCACTCGAGCTGTCCTTGTCAGACTTCTCGGGCAGCTCGGTGATGTCCGAGAGCTCGTGCCTGCGGACATCGATGCTGGTGTTGTAGTTCCTGAAGCCGCTGTTGTGCAGCATCCAGGGCTCCCTGTACTGCTCCTTCAGCTGCTGCATCTTGTGGGCCCTCACGATGTTCAGGCACTCCAGCTCGATGTTGCGCAGCTCCTCGTTGAGCATCTCCAGCTCTCTGTCCACGCTCTCCTGGTCGCTTTTGCTCATCTCCAGGGTGCTGTTGTGGTAGTACAGGCTGTAGGGGCTGGCAGACTTCACCTGGCACTTCAGCTCCAGCAGCTCCCGGAACCGCTCGCACTCGTCCACGGGGATGCCGAGGAAATCGACGTCGGTGCAGTCGGCCGAGATGAAGGACTCGTTGCTGAACTGCATGTCCCCGCTCCCCAGGGTGTCATGGCTGTAGGTCAGCTTCTTCTGGCTGCCCAGGGTGTTGGAGGAGGTGGTGTGATCGTCCCCATTGTTCTCCTGCTCGGAGCTCTCGTCATTGCGGGTGCTGTCGTCCGTGCGCCCCACGCCGCTGTCCTTCTCGTGCTGGTTGGACAGAATAGTGGCCGTGTCTGTGGTGCCTCCGTCCTCCTCATGCTTCTTCTGACAACACAAACAGCAGGGCAGAAAGCAAAATTAGTGCAAGCACATGAAATGTTTCAATGTGTTTATTTTTTAATAGTTCCCCCAACCTTCACTTTTTACACTTTCTGTGTCTTGTACGGGAAGAGTATTACTAAGAACTCAGAAAAATGATGACCAAACCCACAGCCTGCTGTGGATGTCCTTTCCAGAAGAACCCGAGGTCTGAGTTTCACCTTATGCAGCAACAGTGGTAGAAGGCACATTTTCAAAGTGTTTCTTCTCCCACTTAGATGCACAAAGATATCCATTTCCCCTGCAGTGCCAAAGTGAGAGCATGTCTCCTCACAACATGGGGATGCCATGGAGGATTTAGAGTTCTAGAAAACTTTAGAAAAAAAATCTAGGCAAAAATTGAGAAACTGCTTTAATCATAGCAGAATGATGGAGAATATAAGCCTACATCTGTGGCCCTGCATAAAATTTGTAATGTAAAAACGTTTTCTTTGCCTTTCTCCCCTTTTATAGATCTTACTTCAGTCATTTGCCTGAGTTGTCCATTTGGGTTTCCAGGTTTTGGGAGGCTGTTTCCAATCTATGCATGCACATCAAACAGGAGATTCTGTAAATCAGCTCTCTGCCTGCTCTACCCACCACACACCCAGTACTTCTCTCAGTGACCACAGTGACAGGGGATTTCCAAGAACTGTGATCTTCTTGTAGTAAAGGGCAAAGCACAAAGGTACTATTTTAAAACACCTTGGTCCCTGAGATGAACTTGTGGATAGTCATGTAATCTCTAGATTTTACAGGGAGTCCTTTAGGCTTGATCTCAGTGTCACTTGAGACACCAAGTGTATTCAGCCAAGCTCAATATTGAATATTGAGTGCAGTGGGAAGTTTGACAGCCCTGCACACCAGAAGGGCAGTACCTGCTGAAGCATGCTGGCAGTAAATTGCATTGCCTGGTGGTGCTGTTCCTCTAACATGTCCATGTGCAAGTCATCCAGAAAATCATTTCTGTCATCATCCATCCATCCTTCATCCAGCTGTGTGAAAAGGGAGGGAAAAAACAACCCAATCGTTGTCAAAAGAATGAAGACTGACGTAAATTACGTTTTTTCTTTGTGGACAGTGGTTGGGAAGTCTCAGGAGATCCCTTCCTGTGACAGTGCTGCCGTGTCCTGGGAAGGAGCCTGTCCTTGTGCTAAGTGTGGGTATTGACCGTGCTACCTCCTCCCACAGCTGCCTCCCTCTCCAAGAGCAGGGTTTCAACTTCAACAGCCCTCTGCGTATGAAAAAAGTCAGTGTTTTGATCCATGGAAATACTTGTAAGAGTTGGGGCAGTTTTGGTTTGTGCACACCTTGATTAGGATGTACAAAAAACACTCCAGAGCCCAAAGCTCGAACACGCCCCTCGTGAGGCTGCATCAAGGGCCACAATGAAAATCTGGCTGGGGTCTGTAGGACATTTTTTCTCCCATTCCCAATTACCCCCACGGGAAAGATCAGAAATATCCAGGCTGAGAGGACAGTGCTGATCCTGACCCTGTGTCTCCAGGTGCATTGGCAAGGGCTGCTCTCCCAGCACCGGGAGCAGACACAGATCAAACAATGGTGCTCCCGGCTGTTTGTTCAACACCTTTGTTGTGCTAATCCCCGCTCTACAAAGGGATCTGGTTCAACCTTTCATTACAGCTGAGGAGGCTTCTTGACAGTATTCAAGTACTTTAAGAGACGGTGTGTGAAGGGCTAAATAATAGGTGCTTTAATGAATGAATAATCAATAGCTGTAGGAATTAGAGTTCAGCACGTTCTTCAAAACTGTGGCTCAAAACCATTCATAATACCTCACACTGATGTTTGTAATAACATTGCAGCACATATAAATCACCAAATGTCTTTGAAATTGAACTTTAATATAAAATATATGTCTAAGTACCATGACTGCTGAATTCCATTATTTTAGACCATATATATATATGTGCAGTCAAACTGTATAATATGGTTTTAGGTAGATTTGGTAGATTTAGGCAGGTTAAACAATTTGAAAGAACTGCTTTCTACAAAACAGCAACTGTTTTAATTAAGACTCAGGTGAGGGTTTTTTGTTGCTACCATACCTGAATTTCTGGTCTTGCCACAAGTAAGGAGATATTCTTGCTCTCCTCACTGGAGAGAAGAGCCACAGCTTCCTCTCGGTTCTGCACCTCGATGCCATTGATCTTTAAAGAAAAAAAACAACACCATGAAGTGTTTTCCTGGTGACACTTGGATGCTGCTGTCCCCAGCTCCATGGAAATGCCTGGCTGGGCGGATCCATGCACACACCCTCAGCCTCGTGCAGAGAATTTTGGGCAAGCGTGGTGGTTTGGACACGTGATGCTGTTCCATCCCCCAGCATGGCATGTGCAGAGCCTTTTTAGGAGGGCAGGAATTGGAATTTTGGGGTTTAGGACACTTGGGGCAGTTCCCACATGTACCTGGATGATGCGATCCCCCTCTCGGAGCCGCCCGTCCTTCGCTGCGATGCTGTTGGGATCAATCTGCAAAATCAGAGAGCTCTGAGTGCCCTGCAGGTTTGGGAGCTCAGTATTTACCTCACTTTATTTCCTAAGTAGTGCTTTTTAATGCAAGGTTTTCGATTTAGTTATGAGTTTCTTTCCCCAAACTGGCATGATTAATTTGAAATGGGTTTGCATGGTAAAAAAAAAAAAAATTGATGTATAAAATGCTACTTTTTTCATGGAAAGGGACAAAGAGAGACAAAAGCATCCCAGATGTTTGCAAACAAAAATGTGTGGGGTTTTTTGTAATTTATATTGTTTCAGGAATAATCAAGAACAAAAATTAAAGGGGGAATATATGAAAATACTCTGAAGGCTTCATGTGAAATAGAACATTGTTAATATAATGAAATTTGACTTCAATGGGAGCAGCGCTGCACTCAGTTTGGAGAAAAGGAAAATAATTAGATTTCTTCCAATTACTGCATTTTGGCTGTTTATCCAGCATGGTACAAACAGAGGATTAATGTCTTAACTGCCCAACAATGCAGCTGAGAAGATAAATGGTATCTTATGGAAGGCAGCTCAATCTTACCTCACTCACATAAATACCCATGTCATCTTCATCATCCGTTCTGTAACAGACAGTGAGGCCAAGCTTGTCCTGGCTGTTGACTCTGTGTAAATCCACTTCCTGGGGTTTAAAAAAAAAAAAAGGAAAATACATTGTCAGTGAGACACCAGTGACTGATGGAAGCAATTCTTCAAATGCAATGAAAATATTTTGCTTAAGTGATATAGTGGATGTCTTTTCATTTCACTTGTAGACGAGGTTAACTTACTGAGCAAAACGTGATTATATGCAGACAATCAATACCTGGGACATTTCTGACCCTTCAATCAATACAAAGTCATTTTGAAAATAGACCTTTTATTGATCTTCAGGAAGAAAAATTACCTATATTTCATGTAGTGGTAAGACTTCAAAGGCTAAAATACTTATAAAGTATGATTTCAATATTTGTCACAGCTGATACATTTTTCCTAATAAGCAGGGAAATTCTCTGGCTTTTCAGAAAAGAACTATAATACTCTATTACTTTAAAGAGTGTAATTTTCATGAAGTCACCTAATAAATTTCTCACAAGTGTGACTGAAGATCAATATATTGCCAGCAAAGCATTCGGTATTGGTAATAGAAATATAATAATTCTTCCAGTATCTTGCAAGTGTTTGGCTTCAGCAGGTCATGGTGGTCTTGTTAATCTTGGAGATATTTAACCCATCTTAAAAATGTATGTTCTTCCCCCAAGCTTTGTGCTCCCATGAGGAATCCCAGAGGGTTGTTTTCTTTTTTCCTTCTGTGTTTGCTGCTGCTGTGTGACACTGGTTGGTAGGAAGGGTTATAAAATCCCCCCAGGCTGTGGGATGTTATTGCCTGGTCCATCCCTGTGGCATCTTTGAGTCCTGACTTCTTGTTTCTGAGTGATATCCCGGGGGTTTAATGTGTTTAACCAAAGTATTGTGACTGCTGTGCTGATCCTGAGGATGCTGCCATGGGGAGGAAGGATTTTGCTGCACGGACAGAGGAATGAGAGCACCTGGAGTTGTGTTTTTATTTCCCTCAGGTGAGGGGAGCGAGTGAGGCTTTGCAAAGTTCTGTTCCTCCTTAGAACAGGCAGGATGGAGGAGGCAAATCTGGGAAGGCAGCAAAAAAAAAAGTGGGACCAGGCAAAGGGAAAAGTGGGATCCAAGGGCTGTCCCAGCTCCAGAGCAGACCCTGCACTCTGTATTTGTGCTTGGACCTTCCACTCCAGAGGAGAAGCCCTGATAACACAGCTCCTGGTTGCTGACATCCCTGTTGCTGTGCCATTTGGAAGGGGCAGGACAATAAAACAAGCAGATATGAATAATTTATCGGTGCGTCTAGCTGACAGCTGCCAAGATCAGCAATCTCATGTTATTTACTTGTCAACATGTGTAATTTCTTTTTTTTCCCCCCCTAAAGAAGCGTAGCTGTAAATGTCAGTGACATTTCAGCTGGTATTTAAGTGGTTTCAATCAATAGCATCCATGGTGAGCTGCTGTGCTTTTTTCCCCCCCTCTTTTGTTACTTAAAGGTTTGAACACAATGCTTTAATAGCAGGGTTTTCTTCAGATTTCTAAAGCTTTGGAGCTTTCTAGAGGGGAGATGGAGATTCTTCAGAAGAAAGATGAGATAAAGTGGATTCAGCTCTGATCTCAGCTGATCCCTGAGAGTGCCACTGCAGGCAATGGGTTTATCCTGCATTTAACCATGGAGTGAGCTGGGGGTGAAGTGGGAATTTGTGGATTGAGCCTAATTCAGGCCTCAAACGATTCCCATATTCCCTGCATACTTTAACAAAAAAGTTTCATCATCTTCAGGAATGTTTTTATATACTTTATTGATTTGAAAACGTGGCAAGAAATTTGTGCTGTGACTCGTACTGCTTGCCAGTGAAAAAAAATATATATGTAATGTTAAAAAACCTCCACAAAACCAAACAAATAGATGGTGACTTTGGCCTTTGCTTAAAAAGATCCTGAGTAACCACTCAGAGTGGAAGGAAAGAAGGGAGTAAACTGTTATTTTCATTCTTGCCACATGTTTTGGCTAACAATAGGTGTTTTTCCAACAGTGTACAACTCCAAAGGGTATCATAATTAAAAATAAAGTATGGGTTTATATTCAAACTGTACCATCCAAGATATAATGGAAGGTAATAAATCATCTGGTAAATTAAATAATATATATTTTGAAAGGGAAAGAGCTATCTGTTGTTTAAAAACACACTCAGAAATAAAGCAGTGAAAAAAGCAAGAGCAAAAAAAAATATTATAGAGCAGGTGTTTAGAACCTGAATTTTTATGAGTATTTAGTTGACAGACTTACTCTTGGGTACAATCCCTCTAGTCCTTGGTAGGAAGAGAGAAAGTGGATTTGATGCTACCCAAATATGATAATTTTATGAACTTAAACACAGGAACAGCTGCTTTCTATGGGTCTTTGCGTCAGTGAAGTTTTAATATAATCATAAAGGTTTGAAATATTTGAGAGATAAAAGTGTGCAATTCCAGTTGGAGTTGAAGAATCAACACCAGAGCCTTCAAAGCAAAGGTTATTTTCCATATTCTGAGGCAAGGCTGTGTAATGCAGAGATACATGAAAGGGGAAAATAAAAAACTGGCACCTGCAAGTGCAGGTATTACGGCAGCTTGAGTAATTGCAGCAGGAATTAATTAAACAGGGGAAAATTAATATGGGCCTGGAGAACTTTAGAGGTGTAAGTTCCTGTGTTTGCAGTGCCACAGGACTTGTGATTTCTCACAGCTCTGTCTCAGGGGCTGCATTCCTGGGCAGTGGGAGGGACACACTGAGGTTATTCCACACCTGGAATCCACAGAAAGCAGCTTGGCAGGCAGAGAGGTGCTGTCCACAAAGTGTAGGGCTGGGTTAATATGATAAATGCAAAAATTCTGTCTGTGAGAGTTTTTACACAGATAATTCAAACCTGCTGCTTCAGATCAGGTAAAAGTGACATTTTTGAGAGATGTTCAAAGGAGGATTTGGATGCTCTTTCAGAATAGTCTGTGCAAGAGAAGTGTCTGAAAGATTATTGGCTCCTCATCAAATGCAGAGCCAAGGAGGGCTCGCTGAGCTGGTTGCTAAAATCCATCTGGCATTTGCACCAAGACAAGAAGAAATGAACATGCCCTGTGACATTACACCTGCAACCACCCATCATAATGAATTAGGAGCAAGTGATAATAGTAAATTAACCTCTATAAGCTCAGAAGATCCTTCATTTGCAGAGGATTATTGAATTATTGTACTGCTGATTTAGAATTACGGCCTGTCTGCAAATTTATAAAAAAATCAGAGTCCTTTCTCTAACAAGACAGAAATGAGCAGTAGAGATGTGAGATGACAGCGATGGTAAAAATAGTTCAGTCACTGAGAAAGCCTCAGCCACAGCTTGCATGGTAAGTGCTCTGTCCTTCTCCCTCCATCTGTAAGATGTGCTGGGGTTTTTCTCTGTGCTGACCTCTGCCACACCTGACCAGCAGGGCCCCTTTTTTGCTATTCCATTAATAGGTTTCACACAGAAAAGAAAGTCAGGGCAATAAATATAAAGAAATATTTCCTTTTATACTGTACAAGGCCTTCTTGTTACTTTTTGGTAACTGACCCTGCTAGAGCAGGAGGAAAAATCTTGTTCATGCTTTCTTGACTTAAGAAAGCAATCTTTATATTTGTATTTTCAATCAATGTGGTTTTCAACACAGGTAAATGGAAAAAAAATCCCACCCCTTCCCTTTTCAAAGGAGAAAATGCTATAAACCAGATTTTCTGCCCAAAATTCCCTGCCCTAGAGAAGTAGAAATCTACCTGGAGGTTTCTGTGGCAGCCCAGCTCTGTGGTGGGAATTCTCTGTCAGACCACAGAGGCTGGACCAGCTTTAGCCAGCAGTGGGGAAGGCTGAGCAGAAGTGTTTCTCAGGCTGATGAGAAGAGGTTTGGGATGCTCAGTAAGACAATGTGGAGGATGCCCAGGCTCTGTGCCAGGCAGATGGGCAGAGCTCCATGATCCAGACCTTTCCCACACAGCACGAGGTGCTGGGGCCAGGCTGACACCCCCCAGACAACCTTTCACTGCTGGCTTGTGAGGCAGATGAAATGTTTCACCACTTCTGCGCTTGTTCCAAACAAAGAACACACAAATATTTGTGTTAGAAAGTGCAGCTGTGAAGCTTTTTTAAACCTTTCCATATTCAATCACTGCCTGAAGCAGGGCTGCTTGGGCTGCAGCTCTTTGTATTCAGAGACACAGCAATGCCTTGAGAAGCTCCTGATCAGTGCAACTCCCTGCAGAGCTGGAGGTTTCATGGAGAAGAAATATATTCACATAAAAAGATGCTTTGAAACGCTTTGCAAACTAGGATGGAATAAAAATTGCAGAGTGCCTGTGATGAAGCCTTCCAATTCTCATGTTCAGAGAGTTGTCTCCCTTGCAAACAGATTATTGGAGAAGTTAAAGGAAAGTTTCAGCCAAAGTAGCAAAGTACAGCAAAGGGGAAAGCTGGAAACCCTGGCACTCAGCTTTTAGTCATGGTTTCCTAAAAGCAGTGGAATATTAATTTCAGATTTTGAAGCATGGCTTTTTGTGCTCAGTGTGTTCCTCCTTTGCTCATCAGCTGTTGTGTTTTTGTGCTGGGAACACTGGGAGCTGTGCACTGGGTGGGCAAAAAGCTCTTTGAACGGATTTGGTGTCCTCCTTCAGTCCTTTGACAAGAATGCTTCATTTCTGTCCAGGACTGAGTGAGAGTATCAGAGGGAAATTTCTCAGCAGTAGCAAACATTTCATGCAATTTTCATCTCCAAGCTTCACTGACTCCTAACTAACCACTCAGTGAAGTTCAGTTCTTTTCTTGGGAAGAAAGACCTACACACAAGTTGCACATTGGGAAGGGTGAAGACAGAAAGTCAAATGGGAGGGAACAGGCTCCTTTTTGATGTAGAATGTTCTCCTTTGTAATGTGAGAAAGTTCCACTGAGAGAGCCCTCGCTCAGGCTGTGTCTGACAGCTGGACAGACTTGTTTGAATAAACATATTAATGCATAACACTGCTGGGGAATCCTGGAGTGACATTATTCTTCCTTTATGAGCCTGAAATGACTTCTAGCTGGGCCTCCCTGAAGAATGAATGGACTTTTAATTTATAATAAAACAGGAGTTCACGATTTAGTTCCTCTTTACTTGTGGCATGGAAACTTCAAAAGAAAAGAAATGGTGTTTATTTATTTTTCTAGCAGAGAATATATGGCAGTTACCTCTGAGTCATCAATTTTAAGACAAATGTCGAGATAAAACCGAGAATACAATTTTGGCACCTCAGCAATACTGCCAGCATAAATTCCTTCCTATGGATATTTACATTGGAGGTTCGCTGCGAACTTGGCTATTTCACCTTTTTTTTGTCCTGTTTGCTTGTTACAAATCACTAACCAGTCAGTTACAGGCCATAAAAGTTTAGATGAGGAGCTTCTGATTTAAATTCAAAGCACATTTTATAGACATAGAAACCCAGAAGGCTGACTTGATGGCTTTCTTACTTTCGACATTCCTGCTGCAGTCAATGAAACAGTGCCTTTGTGGTCTTTTAAAACATATCTATCAAAAGGCAAACAAAAAAGCAACCAGCCAGTTGAGTCCCTGTTAGCACTTTGACCTTACCATTGATCATAGTCTTTACAATTTGAACAGGAATCTTTAGTGGTTTTTAAGGAATACTATTAGGCCACAGAGACTTTCCTAATGTTCATCTGCCTGTGCTACTGAGCTGATCACCTTTGGCCATCAAGTACTATATCAATGTCAAAATTATTAATGTTGTGGTTTAAGGCATATTAAGGTTTGGCTACTATAGTGCGTGTGTTTAAACTGTTTTCAGCTCAACTGGTTGACCCTCTAATGGAGGCATTATAATTTATCCACAATATTAGATTTCCTAAAAAGTAGATTTTGGAAAGATAGTGGTAGAAAACACTGATTTGTTCTACATTTTCCTTTGAGACTGAAATCTACATTGTATTTGTTTTTATTTAAGAGAAGAAAAAAGGCCCTTGTTTGAAAAGCAAGGCCTTGAAGTCTGCTAAGTAGCATTTGTTTTACTGGCACTTTGATTTTATCCTGCCTTTGATTTACGTTTGTATACAGAGATGAATTGCTACCAGATCCGCAGAATTTGAGAACAGCTTGCAAACTTTTTATGGGGTTTTAGTCCTTGATCCTGCAAACACTTTTATAGAAGGAAACAACCCCGTGCTCATGGAACGACTGAACTCTGCTCCCACTGAAGCTGCTGATAAATCTGATTTCAGCAGAGCTTCAAGCAGGGCAGCACTGCCTGCTTTGACAAATAGGTGTTAGCAGATCTAAGAAATCAGAAGTGCAAGCCAGCTAAGGGTATAAAATATTCTCTTACTGATAATCTTGGATGGATCAGCTGGGTCAGACATTGCTGGCAGTGTCTGGAACTATTGGGATACTTTGCTGCTATTTATTATAAATAATTAAAACCACTTCACTGGGTCAGGACTGCTTAGGTGTCTTGCAGAACCCCACAATTTATGTGCTGCTCCTTGAAGGTTGGGAGCAGGTTATTAAAATTAGGAATGAGAAAACTGGAGATGAACTTCTGCTGGGATATACAAGCACTAAAACCAAAAGTGGTTTTTAAAGATTTGGCAGGGAACTGGACTTGCATACCTTCATGATTGGTTTAACTTTCATTATCTGTAATTTCACATATATACATATGTCACTTAAATAATGAAAAAGGGAGGAATAGCTTAGTAGAGTGGCAAATCTATCCTGGCCTTGTCTTGTAAACTTAACATACTTCAAAATTATATGATCAAGAACATCTGTTTCTCAGCCAGGGAATATTTAAGGGAAACTCACACATTTTTACTGTGGTTATGTGGAACAGGTCCTGCCACTCAGCAGAGCCTTTCAGATTGTCAGAAAGCCTAAATCAGCACACTTACACAGGATTTAATTAAAGGAATCAATGACTTCATTATTTATGTTAATTTGTTGGCTGAAGATCATCAGCGCCTGGCTCACAGTTCAACGGAGTGATAAAGGTATCAGCAACTGGTGAACAATGCTTTGAAAACATCTGCTTTGAAAAGTCTTTTCACTTCGTACAATTCAAAGACCTTGAGGTGTGTATGGAAATGAAACAGTTACTGAGATTAAATACCTCTAGTTCCAACTCATCCCGGTCCATTTCTTGATGAATTCCTCCCATGTAGTCATTTGGGTCATAGTATTCATGCACGGCTGGATGGCTGGGAAAAAAAAGGGATTTTTTTAGGACAGCACTCAGGACTTCAGTGGAACTTGTTAATGCATTCCCAGCTTGTAGGAGAGATGATGGACTGACCCCCACACCGAGGAGCTGCATGTGGTTAATTCTGTAAGCTACACCACTTACCCCAGTAAGTGTTTTAAATGAAAATTCCATGTATTGTAGGAGGACAGCCTGCTGCTTTTTACTGCTTGAGCTCTCCCACATTTCCACTGCCTGTACCTGGGAAGTTGGAAGCAGAGTAATGCTCTTGTGATCACTGTTTTCTGTGCTGGATTGTTTTATCAGCAGTGAAAGTGAACTCCCTTTAATTCTCTGTTAACTAGATACATGTCTGAGGCTATTTGTGTAACAGCATCTGCTAATTGGCTGGGATAGTCAAGTTCTCAGAGGCAGGCGAGATTAATCTGAATGGGATTGGGAGAAGTGAGAGGAATCACCAGGAAAAAAATGATTCTGTTTGCTTTCAGATGCTGAGTGTGGGCTGTGAGGGAACACCAACACCAACAGCCCAGAGCAAGGGCACTGCTGATCAGCAGCTGGGATCTGCCTGATGATTCAGGAACAATATGAAGTTGATAGGGCTGAGCTGGAATAATGCAGGCGTGTTGCAACCTAAATCACAGAATGACAGAATCATGGAATGTTCTGGGGTGGAAGGCACCTTAAGGAAAATCTCATCCTATCCCTGCCATGGGCAGGGACACCTTCCACTATCCCAGGTTGCTCCAGCCTGCCTTGGACACTTCCAGGGATGGGGCAGCTACAGCCTCTCTGGGCAACCTGTGCCTCCCACCCTCACAGGGAAGATTTTCTACCCAAGTGATTCATCAGGAATCAATCTTTGCCACTTTCTCAGTGTAACTGGTTTTGCAGTTGGCAAGTCAGAGGTACTGGAAGCCCCTCCTGCAGATGAGGTTGGGAATGTGCAGTGTAGAGGCTCTAGGAATAATCACATCCTCTCCACAGGCTCCAAGCCCTGCTGTTTGCTCACTGCAAGCTCAAAGCTGCAGCCTTTTGTCAAGCATTGCCACTAAATCGTGCTGCTGTGCTTGAGTTTTCAATGGGCTGGGAATTGGGGTGGCCGTGCAGGGAGATCCAGTGGAGCCATCCTTCAAGTACCAGCAGAGAGAGCCATGAGGGGACAGACACTGCACACAGAACGGCCCTGGCTCAGTGTGTGGAAGTCAATGAGCTGTGAAAGTCACTCAGGAGCAGTGCAGGATCAGTGCCTGCCTGCAGCCAAACCCTATTTCCCAGGGGGGATGCCTGCAGAGATGCACTGAGGGTGTGTGCACACCCATCCTGCCTCTCACCGTGTGCAGCATCACCTCAAAACCTGAATTTCTGTGGCTGGACCACACCAGTCTCTCACAGAGAGAGGGTCAGGATGCTCTCCATGCCCTGCTCCCTGTGGAGATGCCTGGCAGGATGTCAGGCAATCTGCAGGGGCTCCTTGGGGAGCTGTTCCCCTCTCCAACAGCATGTGAGGGCAGGGGGGCTGTGCACGCCAGGAGATAATTGCCATTTGTATTTGTAAGTACAAAAGCATCAAATTACCATTAACAATAATTAAAATTTGATTCTAAAACATCCACGACAACACTGGTAAGTAATTTCGGTCCCAGAAAATAACTTATTGGAGTAACAGCGCTGCAGGGTTATAATAAAGTAATTAATACACTGGAGCAGAATGTAGCAGCTCTTAGCATTACACAATTTATGGCAGCCATAAAAAATAAAGTTAAAACATAAGCAACCCAAAGAGGCAGTGAGAGGAATTACAAAATGCAATAACTTTATCCATCAAATGCCAGCAAAAAAAATGAGCTTTATGAGGCCATGTTGTGACTCAGTGGCATTACTCATGTGAGTAATGTCCTGCTAATGTGTAGGAAAAATGAAAATACTGTGAGTTATGGCCCAGTAGTGGATGAATCCTGGCTGCTTCTGGGAGTTCATGTTTACCCAGCAAGTGAGGTGAGCTTGTGAACCACTTCTAATATGCCACGTTGTGGAACATAAGGATTTTTGGGGCTCAAAAATACAAAACAGGAGGTTTTTTTGGGGCTCAAAAACACAGAACATGAGGATTTTTGGGGTTCTGAAATATAGAAACACAAGGATTTTTGGGGCTCAAAAATACAGAATGCAAGGATTTTTAGGGCTCAGAAATATAGAAACACAAGGATTTCTGGGGCTCAGAAATATGGAACCACAAGGACTTTTGGGGCCGAAAAATATGGAATGCAAGGAGTTTTAGGGCTCAAAAATATGGAACCCAAGAATTTTGGGGGCTCAAAAACAGGAAACATGAGGATTTTTGGGGCTCAAAGATACGGAACACGATGATTTTTTGGGGCTCAAAAACATGGAACACAAGGATTTTTGGGGTTCAAAAATACAGAACACAAGGATTTTTGGGGCTCAAAAACATGGAACACAAGGATTTTTGGGGTTCAAAAATACAGAACACAAGGATTTTTGGGGCTCAAAAACATGGAATGCAAGAATTTTTAGAGCTCAAAAAGATGAAAACACAAGGACTTTTGGGGCTGGAAAATACAGAATGCCAGGATTTTTACGGCTCAAAAACAGGAACACGAGCATTTTCAGGGCTCAAAAATATGGAACCACTAGGATTTTTGGGGCTCAAATATATGGAAAACAAGGATTTTCGGGGCTCAGAAACATGGAACTACAAGGACTTTTGGGGCTCAAAAATACAGAGGCCAAGGATTTTCAGGGCTCAAAAACACAGAACACAAGGATTTTTGGGGCTGAAAAATACGAAATGCAAGAATTTTTGAGGCTGAAAAATATGGAAC
>VZTZ01043072.1:587224-701027 GCA_013400955.1 Drymodes brunneopygia
CTTTTGGAGCTCAAAAATATGGAACATAAGGATTTTTAGGGCTCAGAAATATGGAAGATGAGGATTATTGGGGCTCAAAAATATGGAACATGAGGATTTTGGGGGCTCAACAACACAGAACATGAGGATTTTCAGGGTTCAAAAATATAGAACACAAGGATTTTTGGGGCTGAAAAATATGGAATACAAGAATTTTTGAGGTTCAAAAATATGGAACATGAGGACTTTTGGAGCTCAAAAATATGGAACATAAGGATTTTTAGGGCTCAGAAATATAGAACATGAGGATTTTGGGGGCTCAACAATACAGAACACAAGGATTTTTGGGGCTGCAAAATATGGAATACAAGAATTGTTGAGGCTCAAAAATATGGAACATGAGGATTTTGGGGGCTCAACAATACAGAACACAAGGATTTTCAGGGTTCAAAAATATAGAAACACAAGGATTTCTGGGGCTCAGAAATGCAGAACCACAAGGATTTTTGGTGCTCAAAAATATGGATTTTGGGACTCAAAAAGATGGAACCACAAGGATTTTTGGGCCTCAAATATATGGAACACAAGGATTTTTGGGGCTCAGAAATCCAGATTTTTTGGGGTCTCAAAGAAAGCACTGCTTACTCTTCAGGCAGGAGGTAGGGGTCGAGCACGGGGACGGGCGGGGTGGGCGAGCCCATCTTGCTGAGGGCCATGATGTGCTCGAAGGTGATGTCGGTCTGGGTGCCCACGTCCACCAGCTGCGGGTCCTGGGGGGCTGGGAAAGCCTTGGCACGTGGGGCCCTCCTCAGCACCTGCACCACGATGGGCTCCTTGGCTGTCTTGAATGCTTCCACTGCCTGCTCATGGGTGGCCTTGGATAAATCCTTGCCATTGACCTGTGGGGACAAAGCCAACAAAGCCATCAGGGACCCGTTCCCGGCTTCCATCCATTCCATCCATTCCATTCCAGCCATCCCCAGGTACGAGCAGACAGTGCCAGGAACGGTCCCAGCAATCCTGTGCATCTCTCATTTTCCCCTTTCACCACAATAACTTTACAAATCCTCCACCCTGCTTTTTATTTTGATGGATTCTACTGGGCTCGCTCTTTGAGGTGATGTACAAACCAGCATCCCATTTGTTTCTTGCAGATTAGAAATCCCTCAGCCTGTGTTCAAACACAGCAAGTTATTGATTCTCCTGTAATTTCTCTGGTTTTCCTTTGCTTTTTAGGCTCTGCACCTTTTTGCTGAACAAAAAGCCAAACTACAGAACTGTGTGTTTATGTCTGATAAACAATTTTTCAGATGGAACATGATGGTGGTACTCAGTCATTGCAATAAAAAACTCAATTTAAGAGTAGTGGATAGAAATAACACGAGACATGCCAGGCCATGGAACTGGGGGGCTGAGAAGAGAATTCACACACTGCACTAAGCACACCCTGAAATGCCACATTTTAGTGGCATTACATAAATGTGTAAACACATTTAATGTGTTTAGTCACCTTAAAATAAGTGGGGCACCTGGATGAGAACCTTACTCAGCACAATAACTGAATTTAGCCCACACTTAACATACTGCCCAGGGCAAAAAGCTGCCTGATATAAAGAGGGTTAACTCGAGTGCAGAATAGATTGAAAAGGCTAAATTCCTGCTGAATTTCTTTGTGCACATAACACTTTTTCTGCTGTCATCTTGGGTTTACCTTAGAGAGGTGATGACACCAGGGTTTTTGTGAAGCCAGCTGAGAGGGGAAGGTGTCAGCCTGACATTCACATCACACAAACACTTGCACTGCACACGACTGCTCCCAGTAATGCACAGCCTGTAAAGTTTGGCCTGGTCAAATTAAATATCATTAACTCGCCCAATTGGGCAGATTACTTTAAAACAGTTTGTACCAGCTGTAAAACGAGGTTCAGTGTAATGTTTTCTCTGGAAAAAGGAAATGCTGATCGTGGCTTGAGTTTTATTATTTGCTGCAAATTAAACATTGCACATTTTACTGCGTGCATCCTAATTTTTTTTTTTTTTTGGTACAACTAAACCCAGCAAGCAATCAAAAGAAAAGAATCTAAATTGCAGTGTATAAGGTTTTTCAGAAGTGTGCTCAGAGTAACTCTTGAGCAGGAAACTATTCATGAGAGATCCTTTCTCCATCTTTACAGTAAAACCTGGTAAAATCCTGCAAAGGACAGATTTTCAGTTCATTCCCAAATGCTGCAATGAACCTGGATTACAGACAGTTTAGCACAGGCCTGCATTTTAATTTAGGGTCCTTAGGACACTTTTATTCCTGCGAATCCATGGGCTGGCATCCTCTTTGTGCTCTCCCATGCAGTTGTTCAATAAATAATCATAACTTCAAGGACAGGTTGATGTCATGCAGGGAACAGGCAGGAGCTGGACTGTGTCATAAATTGTTACTACAGGAATTATTTCCAAGAGTTTCCTGACTGTGTTGTCTGCAAGCTGATAATGCCATGAGGAAGAGAAGGTGCTGCACAGCCAGGAAGGACATGGAACCAGATTTTGGAACTGGGGTGATGATCCAGCTAAATTTTAATCCAAACCCTCTCCTGCTGCAGAGGGACCTCGTGTTGAGAAGGTTTGTGACTTTCTGGCATTCAGTTTTAAACTGGTAACCCTACAAGCAGAACTATGTTTGATGTGTATACAATTTTACAGCATGGGTTTGATGGGATGGCAGTGATTACACTGAAATGAAAGCATAAGTCACTGCACTGCTGTTATTATGGGTTTCTGAACCCATTTTGAAGATATGGTTGGGGATTTTGTCTTTAAAAGTTAATATTTCTATGAACTGTGGCAGTACCCACATCATATTAGGCAAACAATTCTCTGGACAGTGGCTGCTCACGTGATGGATGGTTTTGGGGTCAGGCTGTGGATCCCTTACAAGAGACTGGTTCCTAAACCCCAGCTGAGTGGAATCCTTTTAGCCCTGTGGGCTCCTGCTCTGATCAGCAGCCTTGGCCAGTTCTGATCTCTGTGACGTGGTCAGAGCTGCACTGACAAATGATGAAAGAATACACAGTGATGCAAAAACATGCTTTAAAGTGCTTTACAGCAGGGAATTACATTTCTGAATCTGGTTCCTAAAAAACCTCCAGTAACTGCCATGATATGCGGTAAACACTGAGCAGTGAATAGTTTGTAATTACTTTTTTAAGCATTTCCCATCTCAGCACACCAATAATATCATTTTCCATTAAAGGGAAATGAGGGTGGCAGTGCTAAATATTTGGATAATAAAAACCAGTAATTCCCAAGTCTGCTTATGCATAACAGAGATAAATTGCTTTCTGGTCTAGAAAAAGCAGCAGGTATTGGTATTTTATTTTTAGTAGCACAAAAATGATGCAGAAGAGAAATGGACTGGGATGATCTCAATGGCCTGATTTCTGGTGTCTGAGTAAACTCAGTACTTGTGGCTAATCCTGACTCTAGCAAATAGGTGATACTAATGTGTTTAGTTTCTATCTGGAGAATTTGTCACAATTGATAAATAATTATTCCCAGTGCTTAAAAGCCAATAAATACATCTGTACAGCTCTGTTACAAAAAAAGGGGTTTATATTCCTACACTTTATTCCTAATGCTGTTGAATTGTGCTCAGCAATTTTTTTCTTTATAAACAATCACATCTGAAATAACACAAAAAAAAAAAAATCCATGCACATGAATGCTTCAGAAGACTGCCAAAAATGACAAATATGCATAATTTCTAAGGAACACTCCGTGTGACAGAGACAATGGGATCTTTCATGGCACAAAAGATGGATAAATTAACTTGTCTGAAAGGGTGAAATGCTTAGCTTTTGGACCTTCTTGGCATTGGAAATACACTGAATATGGAGACAGCTGTAGATAAAGTGCAGTGACTGGAGTTAAACTGAGCTGAATGGACTTGGATGAAATTTCTGTGCAGCCTGATAGTGGATTTAGCCTCTGCATGAGGCACGGACACAAATACTCTGAATTAAGACCAGGCAGTAAATAAGGGATGCTTGAATTTTATTTTTTTTAATAGAAGATGTGCAATGCTTATGAAATAAAATAGTATTTATAGTATTTTGTTTTATATGTATTGTATGTTCTTCTGCACTAAAGAAAGCTGGAGAGAGGACCAAGAAATCTACAGAGGCAGCAAGAAATCTATAGATAAAGATGGCATAATCCTGCCTGGGAGGTTGGTGTCTCCTGGAAGTTTTAATACTTGGAATGAAAATAAAAGAGTCACTTGGGCTTGATTTGATGCCCACTGGAGTTAAGGGGTGTTTTGCTTTTGCAATGCCTCAGTTCAGGCTCTGGCTGAGAGAGGACATTAACAGTAAATCAAGAAGTTATGGAGCTGAGTGTGCCATCAGCATTCCATGGCCAAACTGAGATAATGGAAAGGAAAATGCTGCCATGGTCAATTAAGGTAGAAGTGATGGATATTTGTAATTGAGAAAAAGAGAGATGATGCCCAAAGGCAGAACAGGGGAGGCCGTGGCACAAACCCACACGGGTGATCCCAGCACACAAACAGATGGAAAGGATTCCTTAAACTCTCATTTTGATCATGGAGCTCTCTTTAATTCCTGTTGCCAAGAAGTAAATGGTCAGAAAAACAAACAGGAATTAATGAAAAGAAGAATGGAAAAACCCCAACATGTTGTATCTGGCCCCAAAAGGAAGCAGCAGAACTTCACTGAGGAACCCTAAACATCAGGTGGAATTGCTGAGGAACATCCCATGACAGCTGAGGAGGTGTAAATGGAACAAATATGATGTGGGTATAGCTTGAGATCAGACTCCTAAGAGCCACAAAAAAGGCTGGAAAAGTTTGAGTGCTACTTTGGAGATAAAAGGGTAAGAACAGGCAGCAGGATCTTGGGGGGTGCAGGGTTGGTAAGACACAAGTGCCTCCCTGAGTCTGTTCTCAAATCTCTCTCAACTGGTAGCTACACATTAAGTAGAAAGAACAAATCAGTGATAATTTATGATCAGTGATGTTCTCAACAAGGAGAAAAGGAAAAAAAAAACCAGGAAAAATCTCAATTTCTCTCTAGGACATTGCCTTCCCTACAATTTTTCAGTGCTGTGAGTGNCAAAACAGGAAAAATCTTAACTTCTCTTTAGGTTTGTGAAGGATTTGCTGTTCCTCACTAGGACATGGCTTGCCATACAATTTTTCAGTGCTGTGAGTGTGTAAGAGATTTGAAATACAATGGCTTCTCTCTGCTGGAGCTGTGCAAGGCATTTGGCCTCCTTCCTGTTGAAATCCTCTTCCCCTATTAATTCTGGGTTTGTCACGGTGAAATACCTTTAGCAAGGACAGATTTTCTCACGTTTTTATATTTATATAGGTGCTTTTACTTTAACAATTATTCTGCTGAGAGGTTTGGGATCCTCCAGGGATTCCTGAGCCAAGTGCCACCGTTTGGATGCTCATGTCCTGAGGTCAGGATTGGCACAGGGTTGGACAAGGCTGGACCTCCTGTGCAAGGCACTGGGAGTTTGCAGCCAAGGCTGGGATGACAGAATTCTCCTTTGTCACCAGAAAACACACTCTGATTTTTGTTTGAGGTAAGAGGCAGGACAGTACACGGTTGTGCTATTACATAAATGTCATTTTATCAATAGGTGCTGCTTAATTATTGAGCAAGGTAAGTGATTTACACGCTTTATTTCTCTGGGTGGGAAGAGAAGCCTAATTAATTGCCACTTTTTAATGGCAGACATAAATTAGAGGCTTTCAGGTATATCAAAAATAAGTCACTTGTTTATAAATGGACAAACTTTCCTCCTAGTTGTCACCAATTCTGATTTTCCTTTCCTTCTGATACAGTGCAGAACAGTTGAGTTACAATTATTTTGTATTGTATTTTTTGCAGCAATAGTGTGTAAGATTGTTTTCTGGATGTTGGGAGCACACAGCACAAACCAGACAGGTTTCAGGAAGAGAAAATTATCTTTTTTCTATTAATTTAGGCTGATTCCTGTGGGTTTAATGCCATGAATGATAAACATTTGTATGCATTGTACAGCTTGTTGGCTCTTCTATGCCTCACAAATGTCACAGAGAAAAAAAAACTTTTTTGCCTAAGAATGAGTAAGCAGCTTTTCTTTGTAGAAATTCATGCAAATCCTTGGGAAGTGCACTATAAAATGCTAGTTCTGTTAGACTACAGACGTCTCTGCTCCATTTAAAATGCTCTTTATGGTCTGATTCACTTCTTTAGCCAGTTCTTAAGGAGTCTGCATACTGAGAAAAAGCAGCACAACTTTAAAGATTTTTTATAGAAGCAGGAACAGCAAAAAGCCTATTTTATAACCCTCCTTTTCCTCAGGAATTGAAGAAAGAAAGGTTCAAAATATGGGTTAATTCTTCTCGCAGCTCCACCTAATCCCTCTTTTATTTCCCTCATATGTACAGTCTCCCTCTTTTTCAGAACCCCAGAATTATATTGTTTATAATAGACTGTTTCCATGTGTGTGCATTTCCCTTCTGCCTTGCGAGCCATCCATGACAAAACAGTCCAGAGCAAGGAAAAATTCCTTCCCTTAAGAGCACAGAATCCATTTGTTCTCCAAACTGTTAACTTGCAAATGGAAAATCTTGGGAGAAAGACCCTGGAAATAAAGGAATTTTTATTTTGCTGGCAATTAGCACATTTAAGAATTACCAAGGCAGTGCCAGGGCTGTCTGTAGCATACTAAGATGCTCTTGGTTGGGTTCTCAGGCTCTGCTCCCGTGGATCACAACTCAAAATAAAACCACAGGGAATTTTATCCTTTGCTTCAATGAAAACAGAGCAGTGCTGGAGCTTCTGAGACTCTTGGACTTTCACTAGAAGCAGAGTTTACTCTGAGCCCTATTTTTCTTAAATATGCATTAATCATGTTAAATGACTTTATATCAGGGCAGAAATGCTTTCCCTCATTTTTTTAAAAGCGATCTTTTGTGCATCTTCTCATGGCTTCATAACCCAGATCCATCTAAAACACAGCCAGAAGTTTACAGGCCTCCCCTTTTAATGCCCCTCTCTGCCATTTCTGCAGCCTGACCCAGAGGGGGCCAATCAATGGGGTCTCTGAGTGAGGTACAAATGAGCCATAAATAATCATGAATTACTAATGACCGGGATTCAGCAAGTGTAATTACCCGTTTTCTCACATCCTCTGCTTTGTCCACCTCTAGCACTGCACCTCCAGTGTGGCTCTTGGGGAAATGCTCTTGCCCTTCCCACATGTGCTTTTCTCAAGAGGCAGAACCTGTGGCTATGTGCTCATCTAGTACAGCAAAATGCAGATTTTTATGAATGGCAGCTTTTAAAAAGCGGTGAATTCTATATTTGTGTTTAAAATAATCCACAGTGAGAGTGAACAGCATGAAAAAATCAATCTGTTTAGCTGAGGGTGCAGTGTTATGTGGATTCAAGCTGAATTTGAGCAGCATAAGAAACCAATTCTCGTACTGAATCAGACCAAAAGTTCCTGTAAAAAGCACCTTTCTCCCACAGAAAAAGGGAATGGTCACAGACTGAGATTTGGAGGGAGCTTTCTCCTGCTATGGCCTTCCAGCACTTACAATTTGGTAAAGCAATATTTAACACCATGCCTTAAATAAAACCAGAGTAGAACAAGTTTCTGGTGTACAGCCCAGGGTTTCAAATCATACTGATATCATTTGAGCAGCACATCAGACTGTGCAAGCACACAGCAAGAGCCAGTGCTGCCTCTGGAGAGCAGACAGACAAAAGGAACCTTGCACAGATCAGATGAAACACAGAACAAGTGAGGGATCTCCCGAGGTCACAGGAGGGCACAGCACAACTGAAACCTCACATCCCATCTCCCAGACACTCTGTTCAAGATCATCCTAATTCCCACCACCCCATTTTCACACTGCTGGTCATGGTTTGTAGCTTTTAATTTCATCTTTCCACTCCCTCCCTTCTTCCACGAACATCTCAGTGCTGCAGGACAGGGAAAGAGCAATTTTGGACAGCTCTGAAGATCACCTGTGTTAAAGAGGGTCATTGAAGCTGGTGCCAAGGAAAGCTGGAAAGAACACCCAGTGCTGCTCTGTGGGAAGCCAGTGCCAGATCCCAGTGGGTTCATTAATGAGAGGAGCTGCTTCAGGAGCTTTGTCACCTTGGACCTTCCACAAGCACAGCTGAAGTGGCTGAGGAAAACCAAACTCAGAGGGGTTTGTGTAGGCAGGAGTGGCATCACCACCTCCCTCCATCCTTCCAGTCCATGCTGCCATTGATTAAAACACCTTCATTCTCCCTTGCTTTTGGCTCTAACTGATGGCAATTGCACAGAGGCATCAGGTCAGGTACAAGAGCTCCTGCTGCACTCTGAAGCACCTCTGCTGAATTTAAAAATTCTTGTCAGCTCTGATCTTCCAACAGATGAGCGATTGCCTTCTCTAAAATGATGCTCAGTTTTCACTTTGCAGGAATGTACAGGATATTGATTTAAAGTTGAAAAAATTGCTCTTGTTGCACTTCCATTTGTAGTTTTTGTTATTATTTGGGGTAATTTTGATATATTGGTGCTCAGTTCCTGTGCCAGTGGACAACGTGTCAAATCACCTCTGTGCCCCTACCCAGGAGTATCCCTGTATGGGCACAAGGAAGAAAACACTGCCAGGATTCTGACCATTTGTGTCTTGGATGCTGGCATCTGGCATTTTGCCTAAAAATATTCTCTGCTAATAGGACGTTTTTCTTCAACTGTCATTGCTTAAAGTAGTGAATATTGTAATATTTGATGTTTATGTATATTTTATATTATTTATTCTGCCCCTCTCCTGTGAAATCCCTGACTTTCTACCAAGTTCCAGAGGGCCACTGCTCCCCCTTCACCCACCAAATCTCTGCAAGGACCAATCCCAGTGTTCGTGTAAGTGGAGAGTTCTCCTGTCCCAGTGAAAATGAAGCCTGACCTTTTGTTCCATTATTAATGAACACAACAAAACGCATTTATTGAACCTGCACTTTTTCATTGCTCCATATGTTTCCTTTTTTCCCAGCCCATGTCTGACATGTGACAGTAAAGCACAGAGTGATTGTCCCCGGTGCCTTCTCCCTTGTGACTTCTTGCCACCTGCTTCACAGCATTAAACAGATGTGTAAGTGTAAAGCATCACAAAAATCATCCCTTCAATCATTCATCATTCTAAAAAAATCCTAATAAATCCATGCTGTGGCTGAGCATTTTATCTGCCCACTGTAAAGACGAAAGGCACTGTAGATTTTAGGAAGATTATGCAGCAGTGAGACATTTCATGTGCAGAGTAGGTCAAATTCTGCATTTATATCACAGGTGACCATTAGGCACTTGTTTATTTCATATCAGATCTTGTTTGTGTCCCTTTAACGGCCAAAATATTCCTGTAACTTCACAATGAAGAATATCTCCCAGAGAAATCCTAACAGAGGCACTGCATTATTCATCATCAAGTGAAGAGGAAAATTTCAATTGCCAGTTTCTGGTAAATGTCTAATTAGGAAAGGGGACTCGTGAGCCACAGACAGGCGCCACGATCATTAAAGGGCAGTTTTCTGAAGATTATGAGTCTCCAGTCTGTCAAGCAGAGTTTTTCTACAGCTGAACTAATTCTGCCGTAGAAAACCCCGCTTAGAACAAAGCCCCTGGAATTAACATCTTGTTTAAGCAAACACATGCCCACTTTGAAGTAAGTGTGATAGGTCCACAACTGTTATTGAGGTCAGGTTTAATGGTAGTGAAGTGACAGAATGGAACTTCAGCATTAGTCTTAATTTCAGCTGCAGCACACACAGAGCACTTGAAGCCATCCACTGTATTTCAAGTAGAGCAGTTCCCTGTAATTGGCACCACCACTTTGGTCTTAACATGGAAAACTACTGAAATGTAGAGCAACTAATTCTCTGGCTGCCCAATTAAATTTGAGGGTGTGAAAAGCATATGTACAGAGGCAATTATTTCTGTTTTCCGAATCTTACAGTTTTGATTAGATTTCTTTTTTTTTTTTTGAGCTGAATGTTTATTTTGGCAAGCTCCACTTTGGCCGTGCTTTAGGATAACATCATTGCTCAGTAGGTTTAAGCCTAGTTAGACTGCTTCCTTGAATTAGGCTTTCTTACTGATTGATTACTTTGGTCTCATTTTTCTCAAGTCTGAACGTGCAAATGGAATTCTGATGGCGAGGGGAGCTGCACTGGTGATTAGCTCAGTGCAGAGGGTTTGTGTGGGAGCTCTGCTGGAGAACAGTGCCCTGCAAGTGATGCCACTGCAAGCTGCCAATGGAAAACACTGCTGGCTTGTTCCTCATCACTGCTGACCTCTCATTAGCCCAGAATTTGTATCTGACCTTGCTGCTTATATAACCACGGCCACAGAGCATCTCAGTTTGGTTTAAAACACAAATCCAGCTTGCCCACTATTGTTTTTTACCAACACTGTCATTTTTCTGTGTCTCAGGGACGTGCCAGACCAGGAGCATGTGAGTGAGGCTTGCAAGTTTCCCACACGCCGAAAGATCACAGCAACAGCTGTTTATTTATATATGAACTTTAGTATTTGTCAGGGGTGCCAGCTCAACAACCAGGGAGCAGAATCTTCTGACCTCAGCTCAGCTGAACCAAGGGCAGTGGCAACGTGAGCTCCTTTCCTGCCAGCCTGTCCTCACCCTAGAGGGACAGCCTGGAGCAAGGGGCTGGGCTCTGCTCACTTAGCTCAGGGTTTCTCAGCTGGAAGTGCCAGTTTTGATGGGCTGTTCTGATGGTATCTTCCCACTGTGAGCACTGGGTGAACTCCATCATCTCAAACCCCAGGGAACAGTTTTGAGCACTTTAGAGTTGTTGCTGAGTCGGACATGAAACAATCAGGCAATTCAGGAGGTCAGCCACCAAGGCTGGGCAGAGAGCAAAAAGAGCCCCAGCCTCTCTTTATTCTTATATTTATACCTTTTTACAGACAGTTATGGATTGGACAAAGAGGTTCCCACCTCTGAAATTCCATAGGTGAGAAACACAGTCCATCACATTCTCCAGCCCAGAAAGAAGAACGAAAAACAACATCCAAAGTACAAACCAATCCTTGGCCGGTTATAGAAACATGGATTGTTTACACAAAATCTGTGAGAGCCTTTGCTACCAACTATAAACACAGCACTCTAGAAAAATCAAGGCGACATAGAGTCAGTTCAGAGTCCCCTGTGATTTAAAATTCTATGTTGATATTCCTGGAAGTTCTTCCAGTAGGTGTCCTCACCCACGGCAGTGGGGTTGGAAATGTAAGAGCTTTTTAAGGTCCTTTCCAATCCAATCCATTCTGTGATGCTGTGAGGATTCTACAGAACACTGTGGCCACTCAGGAAATGATTTCACTGTGTGTTTGCCTCCCAAACTGTGGGCAAGGTGTGCTTAGTGTGAAACAGGTACTGAGAAAGTTCCTTAAATTGCCGGCCTTATCTTATTTTACTTCATCTTACAAACTCAAAAGCTCTGTCTCAGATGACTCATTCTTCTGCAAGTTTCCTCTAATGGAGTTTACTTTTAGCCCCCCAGTAATTATTATACAAAGGGAAAAGCCCTTATTTCTGTTATTGTTTCCATAGGAGTTGGTGACATTGAGAAAAGCACACCAGAAACCCGGTATAAAACACCCTCCCAATTTTCTGGTTTTCTTTCTTCCCGTCTCCCTGCATTTTTTCAACTTTTAGAATCTTCTGAAGAAGATTTGCACCCAAAAATCTAATAGTGCACATTACTTAATTTCATATGGTGTATTCAGCTGGGAAGTGAACTTTGGGATCCATCTAAGATGGGATTTCCATCCCACTGATGCCACACTCATCAGTGGTGACACTGCCCTGCACCAAGGCTCCAAGCTGCCACAGTCCCCTTTGTATTTGCACCACAAAGCATTGATATGCACAGCTACAACAGGCCCTAATGATATGTGAATTTAATTTGGTTTTTATTATGTGATTAAAGGTACAATAAGGTAAGTGCTCAACAAGAGGGAAGACCATTGTTCTGCATCATTAAGCTCACAGCAGCCCAAAAAGAAATTGTAGGCAACGTGCCAAAGCCCTTAATGAAGAGGATCTCTTTGAATTATCTATGGATGAGGAAGGGATAAAGCCTGAGCCCGGGTATATTTGATCCTCTTTGTGCTCACTGTTAGAGGACTTACAGAGCCAGCCGTACCGGACCTTCTGGAATTGTAATTTATTGAAGCATTAATTTCCCAGCCACACTAAAGCTCTTGGCCTAAGAGAGAAAGTGCAGTTATGTACTGTTATTAATTCCTTCAAGTGTTCTCTGAATTCCTACATCTTGGAGTCATGAACTTCTATAAAATAAGGCTAAGGGGATTTTTTTGTAATGATGCTAAATATTCCCTAAAACCAAGTTATGCAAATTTTGTCTAACTCAGGCTTCTTAAATAGCCATGCCTTCTTACCACATGATATTAGGGTTACATGGAGGACACAAAATTAAACCACTGTAAGAGACATTTTCTACTGTTGGCAGATTCTGAAACTTTTATCTTCTATATTCTGTAATTTTAAATGACAGTGATCCTTCATCTCCCTCACCGTTAAACTTCAAGTGACTGCTCTTGTGTGTAGGTTACATGAGGACGTATTTTTATAGTTGTAGTGACATATAATTATCTGGATGTGCTCCATAAGCTATAGAATTCCCTCCCTCCTATCTTGCGAAACAGAGAAATCAAAGCAGACCCCCGCTAAAATAATTTTGCACAGTTATTTATATTCAAGAATAATCAGGGATTATAGTCTTAAATAATTCAGGTTTTGCTATGTTAGAAATCCCAGTTTTACAGGATTACATGCACCTTTCACTTCTGTGGACAGTGAGGGTACTCCAACAGTGCTTCCCAAAAGACTTTCCACACTTACTGAGGAGCCCTGGGCACTCACACAGGGCTGGAACCAGGCTGCAGCACGTTGCAGTTGCTTTCTAAACCCAAACTCCTGCCAGGCATCTGCACCTGCAGCCAGCACTGGATAGTTCAGTCAGCTCAGATATCAGCAGGAACTGTTCCTGGGACTGATTTCAGGACATGTATTTAAAGAATGCTGTCCTGCATCTGTTGGGAGATGTCAGAAAGTTGCAAAGGTTCTCTGCCCCCCTTCCCTTCACGACAAAAACTGAGCAAGCTTCCTGAGCAATCACAACGTTCAGGATCTGGTGCTGCCTCTCTGCCCTGGTTGCTGCACTCCCAAATGTGACTCACTGAAATCCCCAAACCCAGAGTGCACAAAAACTTGGCAGGATCAGGAAGTTCCCACGGCCAGTGCTGTGTCTGAGCAGGGCAGTCACACAAACCATACCTGGCCCCAGGTGTGCTGCTGCAGGCAGCACCTGCAACTGCTCCTCAGTCCAGAACACTGAAAAATCTGATTGCCCCCCTCCAAAATTCCTCCACCCATCACATGCACAGCAGCTTAGCAAGGGGAAGTGTGCTGGTATAAATAGAAATGACAGTCAACATGTCTTTCTATTTGCTCCCACAGGTTTTTTTTATTCCGCAAAGCGTCAGTGTCCTTTGGGTGAGCGAGTGAGAATTAGATCACAACTACGTGGTTAAAATTTAATCACTTCCCTACCAGCATAACACACAGAGCACATCTTTTATTCACTCTGTTGTCAGTGACATCAGTATCTAGGATCAGCTGCAGGTGGGAAGGCAGCAGGACACAGGATTGCTGAGCAATTCCCTCTGCCGGCAGCGCAGAGCAGCGCTGGGAATGTCACCCAGAATTGTCACCTATCCTAAACCACCTCAGGAATGGCCAGGGAGGAAAAGTACAGCCTGAAGGATCTGGGGAGTGTCTGTCCATCCAGTCTTTGTACAGACAACCCAACTCACGCTTTCAGTATTTACTATGAGTGTATAGGAGTGTTTCCAGAGAGATCTGCAGGAATACATCCTGAAACACCTGGCCATCACTTTGCAGGGTTCCATCCCCCTGCCTCAGTCCAAACTGTACTGAAGCTGTGAGAGAGTAAGGAATTCCAGAGGCAGGCAAAAGGAAAAGCAGAAACAGGAAATAAAATCCTTGTAATAGAGACTGATGTGTTACTACATTCACAGAAAACTTCTCAGAAGGCTCATATGAGTAATTTGGCATCTAAAGATCTGCAGGGCAGTAGTTTTAATCTGCTGTCAAATCTGTTTGTTAGCTGGTATTTTTACACACCAAGGTGCAAACCCTACAACAACCAGATACAAACTCACAGTGATGGGCACTTAGAGAGCAGACTGAGCACCAGTGAATGCACTGCACACAAACAAGTGGCTCTAGGTACTTGTAAACATGTACAGAACCTTCCTCATGCATCTTTCCCACTTGTGTAAGGAGTGTGTGACCAAGCCATGATCCCTGACAAAATAATTTTACCTAATAAACACTGGAGAAATGAACAGAGCCTTATTTTGCAATGAAAGTTTTGTGAGAAGTTTGATGTATAATATAGCTACACTTAAATTGACACTCTGCACATGTGAATGGGAAGGTACAGCCTAAAAACACAATCGTTATCACACAGATTTCAAACAAGGCAAACCCCCTTTCATTTCCAGCTTCCCTGCCCTTAACAGCTCTCACAAGCCTCAAAGAGAACATTTTCTTTCAGAAACGAAACCCAATTCTTTACCTGACAAACTTCATACAGCAACTTGTACTGCTCTTCTGGCTTCTGCAGAGTGCACAAACTGCATCCCATGTTTAAATTCGAGCGGCAGAAGGGCTGTTCCTTATTCCCCCGAGCAGCCAGAGCGATGCCCGCGGCCAGCGCGCATCCAGGTGTGTTTGGTACCCGCAGGTGATGCGGCTGGAGCCGGCAGCGGCGATGGGAGCGCTCCGGGAGCCGCCGAGCTCTGCCCGTCCCCGGCTCTCACCTCCCTCCCTCTGCCGCTCCCGGAGCCCAGGCACGGCTTTATACCGCCGCTCATGCATATTAATCAGCCCTCATTGACTATTCATAGCAGACAGTGATACACAAGCTATAATTGCCGGCTATGACAGCTGAAATTTCTCTAATTAACAGGCGAGTGCTTCAGTAGCAGGCATAATAAAGGACACTAACAATTTTGTAAACCATTTTGTAGCAATTACAAATAAACACGGCTGCGTTTTACTACGGTCCCTCAGGATAAATTCTTCCCACATTTCCGCGGGCTGGAAGCGGGGTTTGAACGTAAGGCACAGTGAAATGAATGTCGTGGAGCAGAACTCAGCCATGGTGAAGTTGAATATGCTCGGTAGCATTTATTTCCCTCCTGGACTATGGTGCTATTCGAGAGGCTCAGTTTTACAGCAGCAGCTGACTGAACTGGGTGTTTAACAAGCACAACACAGAAAGGCATCCCTGTCCCTGAAAGCCACCACAGCCTCAGGATCTGGCTGCAAAGCAAAGAAGATATATGTGAATGTATGTGGATTTAGGGGGAAAAAAACCCACAAGGGACGAGTGTTTTATATTAATATAGATTAGCTTTAGATTGATATGAATTCCAAGTGAAAAATGGCCATTTATGCTACTGTCTCCCATTGTGTATTTGACTGGTGTAAATGGCAGGTTCACATACTATCTGCGATATTAAAGATATGAACTTTATGAGATTATAAAAATATGTACAATAAAATCAGCACGGCATTTACGAGTACTCAGCACTCGAGTGCATAGATCTGCATTAAACCTGTGCCACAGATGTAAAGGATAAGACAGCACTGAACTGCCCAATGAGCTAGAAAAGTACTCGTAACTCATGGGCTTTATGGATATTTTCCAGTCTGTGGGAAGCAGTGCCTTGTGTTGGGAGTGTGGATTGACCGTAATTTTCCCCGTTGTTTAAGCATTCAGAAGGAGGTGCGTTTTTATAACCTCACTGCAATTCATTCTGCCATAAAGAAGAGAAGATGACAGAGCAGCCAGGAGGGAGATCAGGGATGCCATCCCCACAGGCATTGCATGGATGGATCCTGTGCCCTGGTTATCCAGCTGGTTCTGGCTATTTGCTCAATGAGTTTCTGTGGAAATGTTGGGCAAGGCCCATCTTTTCTGTACAAACTCTGCACGCAGGTGTGGGGATCTTTTGGGGATCTCAGCTCTTGCTACAATGGCACTGACTCACAGTTTGCATTCAAATGTTCAGTTGCTGCAATGCAGTTCATGCTTAAGTACAACTTTAGTAAACAGAGAGGGGCAAGAAGGGGACCCTTGACTCCCAGGCTTTGTTTTGGTGGCAAAATTCGCCTGCCTATGGAAAGAAACAGAACAGAAAGAAAGGAGACCTCGTTTCAGTGGTGTCCAGTGACAGGACAAGGGACAATGGGCACAAATTGAAATACAGGAAGTTCTATCTGAATATGAGAAAATAACTTCTTTATTGTGAGGGTGGCAGAACCCTGGAACAGCTGTCCAGAGACATTGTGGAGTCTCCTTCCCTGGGGTTATTCAAAACCCACCTGGACACCATCCTGTGCAACCTGGCCTGGATGACCCTGCCGTGGCAGGGGGGTTGGACTGGATGATCTCCAGAGGTCCCTTCCAACCCCACCTGTGACTGAAATCCCTGCCAAACACCCAAAAGCAAGCAGGAACTTTATCCCTGGGCTGTGACCGTGCTGTTTCCCTGTTTCCCTGATGCCACGGTGGCAGAAGTGGCAAGGTTGGAGCAAGGCAAAAGAAGCCTAGATGCCACTGCTGCCCTCAAGGAATGATTCAGGCCATCCCTGCTCAGATGTGCCACTCACATACTGAGGCTTTTCCAAAGCTGGTTGACAGCCAGTGACTGTGGATCCTGAACAACTGGAAAAATTCTTGCATGAGGGGATTAGTGCTCCCTGAAAGCAGAAAAAGATGATGATGATAAGTGAATGAAACAAAAAAAACCTCAGACTCTATGGAAATTGTAAAACAGTTTATGGCTCTGATTAGATAATTTTTTGGTTATGTAATTTGATTAAGCAACTTAAGGTAAAGCTTCCAAAAATGTTGTCCGCGATTTTGGTTTTCTTTTTAAATGCAGTTAAGTTTCTTCTCAAACACGAGATGCCATTTAAATAAATGTTAGTGTTCTGCTCAGGTGACTGAGGTCAGTCAGGAATTTTTTTTTTGGTTTAAGGAACAGCATGCAGCTGGATCTGCTTAGAAATAAAGCAGAAACATGCGGGATATTTAATTTCCAGCTTCAACGGAAACGCACCTATTTGTTATCTCCCTATAGCAACGTGATGGACTGCAGGAGATAATGTTTCATCTGATTCAGGGAGATAATCCCTAAGTCAGGCCAGGAGAATAAGCCCAGCAGAAGACTTGTTTTGATGTGTCAGTGGAGGGTCCCATAAATGTGATGTTTGGGATTCTCCAGCTGCCATGGCCCCAGCAGCAAAGAGCTCACCCTGGTAAATGAGCTGCTCCTGGAGCCAGGCCAGTGCCCATCTCACTGGAAATGTTTCCATTATTGAAATATAACTTGTATCTCCCTATTCATCTCATAGGCAAAAATGGCAGCACTGCCTCGGGTCAATATAGACAAGTTTTTATAGCACTTTGCCAAATTTTAAACATTTGGGCTGTAAACTTGTGTTCTGGGCATTGTCCAGTGCTGATATCTGCCTTTAATGGTACACTAGAGATGAAGTTTCAGTCATTTCCAACGGTAAGATTATAGGGAGAAAAGAATGTTTGCCCATGTTCTGAAATTCTGGATGCTCTGTTTGAGAGGGTTTTAGTACCAACTTAATTTGAAACAAGAATTTGAAGTTTGGCACTGGGATGGTTTGTGTTGTCCCTGTGAAATCCGTAAATTTGGTCAGCTCCTCCTCAGCTGCTGCAATTTGTGTGTTCTCAGCACACAGTTGGTCCAAGCTCCCAGTTTAATTCCTGTGAGACTTTAAACGAGTTGGGTGAGTGATGATTGCCAGGAGGTCTGAGGAGGCCAGCTCTGTTTGCCCGTGGCTCTTTGTGAGCTGGGAGGATGGACACCCAGAACAAAGGGATGCTCTCTGTGCTCCTCACTGCCAGGCAGGGATGGGCTGGCTGTTCATTGTGTGATTTATTCCATAACACATTGACCAAGGAAGGCTGGTGCCTTCCAGGAACCCTCATCACCACCTGCTGTACCTGGGGCAGGTAAGCCCAGGTTTCCCTTGGTGTGTCTGGATCAGGCAGCTCGTTATGGGATCTGTCATCTGTGCTAACAACGTGTCATGTGTGGTCTCGCCAGGGCCACAGATAATGAGCTTAACCAAATGGACGGGCAGTGCAGGGTTTATATCACGTGTAATGGGAATGTTAGAGTGGTCCCAGCTGAATCTGAGCAATCCAGGCTGAATGGGAAGTCAGCGAGCCAGCTGACTGGGAACAATAGGAAATGGCCTTTGAATACACAAGGTGCCAGCAAGAGCTTTCATTAGCATTTATCTAGATTACTCACTCCCTGCCTGCCTGCCTGTGACCGCGGCTGCAAAATCCCCTCCGCCACAATACCTGGCTCCGACCATCAGACATTTCCTTTTGTGTCCAAGAGCTAATTCCCAGGGAACAGGAGAAGGTGGGAAGCAGCCAGGCTGCAAGGGCCACCACAAAGGGGAGGGTGCTGCTCTCATCCCCGGGAAGCTGCAGGTCCTGGCCAGACAAGGAGGGAATGCTGCCACAGACCACAGGCTGGTTTTGCTTTTTGCACGTGTCTCAGCTTCAATTTGCAATCTCTCAGCTGGCAACTACAAACCTAATATAAATTTTGCTGTTTAGATGTTTCATTTATTCCCTGATTAAGGCTGCCAGGTGCTGGCAGGTAAGGGGGAATCCACAGGAGACCGATGCACTTCAGGTGTCCTGCCTGTGTGCATGGGATGGTGAATCAGAATAAAGAGGGAAATGAAGCACTCATGAGGGACCTGCACCCTGGAGGGGATCATTATTAGGGAACTCAAAGGCTAAAAAGCACTCTCTGCCAGCTTTTGAAGGGTAGGGGCTGGCGCTGCCAAGGGTTGGCTCTTGGACAGCAGTTCCCACCAGCAAGAATAAAGCCATGTCCTTTGTGTGAGGAGCAGATGGCACACAGCTCCTGCACAGAGCTGGCCACACACCAAACCCAGCTCGGGGCTGGGAGTTCCTCGTGCTGGAGTGGCTGCCTGCGATATCAGTGATGGCTTGGCATTGTTTATTTTGTTTCTTTAAATGCAAGTTGGCTTTCCTGCTCTGCAGTAACTATTTAACATTATATTTCTGTACATACACTTAGCAAGTTCTGTTTAAACAAGTGATTCCTGTTTAAGCGGCGTGATTAGGGGAAGCGCTGGCTTAATGTATCAATACTTTAATTACTTTTCTTGTCTTTACAAATATTTAAGACTTGTGAGAAACAAAAGCTAGGAAAAAGACCAGCTGTGACTTTATAAATAATTCTTGCTTTGGTGTGTTAAATAAACAGAAGTCATGGAACTGTACAGATTATGGTTACCCAGAGTGTGGTGAAAGAGAACTGTGTTACTCAACCAGACTTCAAAGTTAAGTATCTGGGATTTTTCAAAGTGTGTGAAGGTGCTTTTTAATTATAACCACTGGGTTACCTTTATTAAAGCTTGAGTGCCTCTGCTGGGAGTGTGTTCAGACTGAGTTCTGTTTCCCTGTGTTTATTTGAAAATGTTCAATAACACAACGCACTGATAGCTGTGAAGCGTTGGGTTCTTAATAATACATGTAATTAGTGTGGATCTAATTTAAAAACACCCTTCTGAAAAGTTCTTTGTTGAATATGGGAAAGCAAATCAGGATTTTCTATGGCATCGTGCAGGCACAATAATTAAATACATACTCTAAATATAACAGCAAAAAGATCTCAATTCTGGTGGGGGTTTTTTTGCATGTAGGCATAGCAATCTGCCTATGCATTGGAAGCCTCAAGACTGAGCCAAAATATTTAAACTAAAACATACCACAAGAGAGGATGTGAAAGCAAATGTAAAACTTTGGCTTTATTCCCATCAGTTAATGCTGAAGCCTTGAGATCCTTATTTGCTCCACTTAGCATCTCTGAAAGAGTTCCAATCCTCAGAAGTAACTTAAATGAAATGATACTTATTGTTAAACTGCTGAAGGAACCGTTCTGTCCTTGAAGCTCTTTAAAAGTCTGATTTCTCTGTAATTTATGGCACTTGAGGAAGGCAGTGCTGCTTCAGGAGCATCACAGCCCCATCCCTGTGAGCACTGCAGGGCCAGCAGATACAGCACCACTGTGTTAATCCAGCCTCTCGTGAAGCAGAACAATGAGGTCAGAACAAGGTAAAACACTGTTTAAAATGCCACTGAGACCTTGTGATGGGGACAAGCAGCAGAGCCGACCTGTGCACCAAGAAACTCCTCCTCCCCTGGGCTGCCTCTCTGGGTGCTGATTACAGCAGTGCCAAGAGGTCTTGGCCAAAGCTGCAGACAAAAGGTGATCCCTGAACCTGGGGATGTTGGGGCTGGATTTACAGCGATGGCTCCGTGATGGCAGTGGATGAAACGGGGTTTGAGCTGCTGAGGCCAAAGAATGAACTCATCAAAAAGGGAGTGCTCCTTCACCTGAGCACAACCAGCTCCAAAATCACCATCTGCCAGCTGAGACAGCCCAGGGAAGGACCTGGAGGCAGATCACACTCCTTCCTCATCCTTTAGCTCAAATCCCCCGTCCCTTTTTCCTTTCATGACACAATGGGAGCAGCCACTGCGAACCACAAAACCAAAAGTACAGGAGGCTGGCAAGGAAATGAGAAAATCTGATTACAGGCTGGATTTGTGTTCTAAAAGCTTCTTCCATGTTAGCTGAAACCTCAGCTTCCTCACAAAAAAAAGCATCTTTGATTTCCTGGTTTTGATGCTGCAAGAGCCAAACTAATCTCTGTAATTTTTTACGGGTTATTTAACTGGACAGCCTCTATTTAAGAAGAATGACAAATTTAAGCTCGCACAAATTGTCAGTTTTTACATGGTGGAAGTGCTGTGCTTATTGTTCACAGTTACAAGAATATACAATAGCAAATTAGGAAGATTTAAAGGAAGAAAGTGGATAATGAAAGTATAGGAGTCAAATGTTAGTTCTACACTTGTGTTTATAAGGTTTGCACGCTCTCAAATCTGAAATTGCTTACAGAGCATCAATCCCCATTTTGATTTTGCTGTGAAATATCACTTTAGAGAGAAGGTATTGGTGAGCACAGGCTGCTCTGAGTGATGGTCATTTCAAAACAAGAACATTTTCTGTAAAAGTGATAATACACTTCTAATAATCTCAGAGCACACCAAATGATTTGGCAGACTTGAATGCCGCATAAAAACTATTGACACAGCTCTTCGTCTTTAGAACTGATAGACACGTGCCCCAAAAGCTAATAAAGTTCATTCTAATACAAACGAGCAAGTAAAACAGTATATCATAGCCTGTGATAGCTTTGGCTCCTGATCATATAACTGTAGCCCAGGGACAAAGAAAATTGAAGTGATTTAGAAAGGTACCCAGTAGGATGTATCTGATATTAGGCAGTTTGCTGAAGCAAAACAGTAATGTCAGAGAGATACAAAGGTGTAAAATCCATTTGACTGTGTCCAAGTGCTTCTGCTCTCTGACCTTAATGTCTCCAGATGAACTCCCCTTAGGGTCAGCTGAACAATGCTTAATAACCTATGGCCAGAAACTGCCAAGACCTGCTAAGGATCACAGCCTTCACTTCTGTGCTTTAGCTGCAGTGTTCATATTAAGAATTTTAAGCCACTTCTATTTGAAGAGATATTATCTTTCATTTCTCAGTTTTAACTGCTCCACACTCAATATGAAGCAGAGCAAAACAGGAATGCCACCTCTGGTTCATCAGGTTTTATATTAACCACCTGATGAAAAGAATATGTGGGAATATTAAGGATTAATGGTAAATGGCAGGCAGAAGGAAAGGACTTGCTTATGTGTTTGCCTTTGTTTTCATTTCTAGGTGGACAATGAGGGGTTTGATTGCTAATTCTCAGCTAGAGCTCCTGTGCAGGGAAGACCCAGGAGACGAGCAGACCTTCAATGAGACAGGATTTCAGTCTTTTTAGGAACAAAGGAAATGTAAGTGTTCATTTCTGTCTTTGAAGTTGGGAAAGATGTGTTTTCACTGAGGGAGATTGGCATTAGCTCCAGAGCTGCTGTGTGTGATTAATTCCACTGTGGGCTCTCAGAGGGGACAGCAGTGACTATGCTGGGGACGTGAGGCAGCAGCAGCAGAGTCTGTGAGCAGCAAAGCCAGATCAGGTGTGTGGGGTAAGAGGAGAACAGAGGGAATGGGGGCTCTGGCTGGCTGCAATCCCAGAGCCAGGCTGTGCCTGTGCTGGCAATTCACCTGTGCTCTCCCAGCACCACAATCTGGAAACTGGGGGAGGATGCAGAGGGTGGCTCAGGTGCTGCCCAGGGCAGATTTCCATTGTTCAGCTCATGAAACACACCAGCAATGCAGCATCACATTTGCTGCTCATTTATCCTCTTTGCAATGCAACCTCACCAGCCTGTGGAACTGCAGAGATGCTGGTTCATGTCTCATTTCACTATAAAATCAATCCTATTGCAAAAATATTGATTGGATAAAGACACTCTAAGTATTAATGCCTTCTCTGACACAAGAAGGACACTCCTTATGACTAACCTGGCTCATCTTGAACAAGGAATTCTGGTTCAGTGAGGAAAGTCAGAGAAGCATTTAGGCTGGAAAAGACCTCTGAGATCATCTCCAACTCCCAACCTTGTTCCTTCTCCAGGTCACATCACCTGGCTTTATCTTCAGAGGCAATGGAAGTGATTTCCACCTGTTATTAGCACTGTATTTCTGGGAAGCCCTGTGAATCAATGTTTACCTTAATGAAAGACATAAATTACCCACATTGGCTCTGGTATTGGCCAACTGCATGGAGCTATCCCTCAGCTGCACTTCCTCTGCCATTTCTTCCTTTAAAATGTACATTCTGATAAGCAGTATTGATCAGGCAGTATCGAAACGAATACACAAATATAAATAGTTGATAAAAGAAAAGGCAAAGTACACAGGAAATCATAAAAAACCCAGACATGATCATTCTGATCAGAAGACACATTCGCATTCATTCGTTTTGTCATTTCCAGTGAAGCCTCAGAGCTGCTGGTTTTCCCTAATCCAGACCCTGCATCCCAGTTTTCCTGCAGACTGATGTTTCTCTGCCTTCCTCTGCAGAAACAGACCAATGTCCTTGGTAAGAATTTCACAGACAGAATGGAAGTTAGAGTGCAAATATGAATGAATGAGACTATCTAGTAACACACAAAATAAGTGGTTGTGTTTCTTTCAAAGTTGTATTATGTGTGCAGAATTTTCATCCTGGAGCCTGACTGCAGCATGAACCTGGGATACAGAACTTAAAAGTCTGTGTGATTTATCGTGTGACTGTATTTATTTTAAATATTTTTATTTTGGGTTGCAGTTTGACTGTTTTGGGGTATCAGGTGTAGATTTGAAATAAGATTTCAATGACATTTCTTATACCCTGCCTATCTTTGCTCTCCTCTGCTGTTTCTGCAAATGAGAGGGTTCTGCAGAGTGCTGTGCTTTCTTTCCAAATTATTTGTGTCTGTTCTGACCATGATGATGACAGAAAACTCAGACTCTGTTTAGGACACAACTGTACAGGATTGCACACACATATCTAGAGGCACAATCCCATGGCTGGGGGGAACAGACTCTGGATTTCTGAGAAACACACCTATGAAAACATGAATTAAATCACAGATGAAGCCCAGATGATGGGGCTGCCTACTTAAAACACTACA
The DNA here is from genome assembly GCA_013400955.1 of Drymodes brunneopygia. NCBI lineage: Eukaryota > Metazoa > Chordata > Aves > Passeriformes > Petroicidae > Drymodes > Drymodes brunneopygia. Next base: position 611,072 of record VZTZ01043072.1, read on the forward strand.
TTGGTTGCCAGAATGATGATCAACACAATTTTCTGTGCTACCTCATTTTTTTTCCCTGTTTCTTGGCTGTCGTTAGAAGGTTATAAACTGCCAGGCATGTATCCCTAACTCTTTGAAATTCAAGTTGCTCTCTGCTTTCTTTGAGTCTCATGTTCTTAGCGGAGGAGAGAAATCACAATAATTACAGCCTAAAATAGTCTCATTTCATGGTGTGGCTAACAAGTGAAACTACAAGTAATGATGTAATCTAACATGTCAAAAAAGAAAATGAAAAGAGGAGACAGAAGGCAGGACGGAGCCAAGGGATGCGATGTGCCATGTCATCCTCTAATTAACTAACTGATCCTTTAAACTGTCAAAATCAGCCAGCAACTCCATGGCCCAGTGTCTTATTAATATTCATACTGGGCCACGAGAAGCTCTGATTCCAGTCCCAGTGCTTATAGTTAAACATTAAAATAAAAAAAGAGCCCGAACACCCAGGGCTGCAGGAGCCTCACATTGACAGGGAAATGAAGGCAGGCCCACCCTGCTCCCCAACCTCTCCCAGGGTGCATATTGATTTCTGGATTATTAGGGGAGGGGTTGTAGATTGAAAAAAAAAAACCCAAAAAACAATTATCTTTCCTCTTGCCACATTGTTAATCACATTAAGCTCCACGTTGTCAATGGGAAGAAAGATGCATGGAATGTTTTGCAGTATAAGACCATTTTTAATTTTGCCCACACCAAAGGAGCAGGCAGTTAATAAACCCTGGCTGTTTGGAGGAATGGGGGAATTCATTTTGCTGTGTAGGATGCAATTCAGGATTGTTTTTGCAGAAATCTGGGGCCCGCAAGAAAAATAATCTTCCATAATCTTCTTATAATGCAATTATTCTCTTACATTTCAGCCTGCCAGTCTCTTCCTACTCCCACTAAGCAGTTTCCTGAACCTTGAAGTCGAAGGGAGCAGCTGACATTTGGTTTCTCCATTCATTTTCTGTTTAATTCTTCATGGCAGGACAATGCTTTAAAAAAAAAAAATTACAAAGTCCTCTCTGCTCTGAATTACATGGACTATTTTGGGGCCCAGTCTGGCACAGCCAGGGATGTGCCTGTGTGCAGGAGAAGATGGGCACCAGGAGGTAATTCAGCACCTTCTGAAGTCAAAAGGAGTTTTGACATCAGCCTTTTACAATTAATTTCAAGCCCAGACTATTTTGAGGGCAGTTAATCCCGTTTTATACTTGCCATTTCTAGCTGTGCATGGCATAGTAGAAAGCAATATATTATGCAGCCCTTTATAGCAGCATGATCAGTAAAGGAGTAGCTGAGCCATAAATCACATGCAGTACCTCTCAATGAAAAATAATTAAATTGTTGGAATCTCATTAATTGATATTCTTTATTTAATTGATACACTAAAGGAAAAATATCTTGGTTTTTTCTATTTCTTCTGTTCTTTTCCCTGCCTTTGCCAGTTTCCTCTGGTGTAAGTTTTTGCAGTTTGACACAGCACTTGGAGGGAATATTTCCCAAATCAGCCACCCTCTTGCAGAGCCTGTGTGGGTCCCTTTTCCTGGGAATCAGCCAGGTGAGGAGTGGCATTCCCTGGGAATTCCCTCCTGATGCTGTGGGCTGGCCCAGCACCTCCTGCATCCCACCAGGACCATCCCAGCAGAGCCTTTGTGCTCTCATCTCAAAGCCCTCTCAGCCCTGGCTCACAGCAGCCCAGTTTTTGGGAGCTGAAGGAACTTTTCCTGGTTTTCCATTGGCTGTGGAGCCTGGAGCAAGGTCAGAGTATTCTGGGATAGACCCCAAAACTGGTGCTGTGGAGCTCCTGCCCTCTTCCCTGGCCATGGGCACACAAACCCTGGGGTGAGATCTGCATCAAAACATCCACACTGTCCCTACACAGAGCTGGGATTTTTCTGGGAGCCCCTCAGAGCTTTCTCACCCCCCTAAAAAACAATTTATCTTCAAGCAAAGCTATCAACCCAAATATTTAACATCACATATTTAACTCTGTTGTTAAAGCTCTATGATGGATGAAAGGCAGGCTCCATTAAAGAAAAAAAAAAAATAAAATGGAATACTCCAAAGTGTCTATCAGGGCGGGTGAACATCAGGCACCGAACTGCCAGACCACAAATCTTGAATATGTTGATGCTAAATGTCTACGAGGAGCACATGTTATGGATCAAAGAACACACTGATTAATCCAGCAGAGACAAAAGTCTGTCACTTTGGTCATGGTGCCATGATACCACACAAGGCAGGGCTAGGGAAGCACATGAATAGAAAACAAATGCCAACGAGAGAAGGAAAAGACAGAAAAGGAGGTTACAAGCTGAAATATCAGCTTTATTGGGTCAAAGGCTTTCACCCAGTTTCTCAGTGCATTTCCTATTTTTTCAAAAATAAAGTTCTCAAGGTTTTTTGGAGGGGATATGAATTTCTATCTATTTCCCTGCTATCATTTTATTGATATAATTTTATATTAATTCAAGCAGTCCATAATTTTGCTTGTGAAAGCTGTCTACATGAGGCTGTCCGCTTACATTGGTACATCATGAGGGAACAGGAGCCTGGACTCACAGCAGTGCATTCTGAGCCAGACTGGTTTTCTCCAGCAGTTTGTTGGTTTATTTTGCATTTCTGCCCAGCAGTTTAGCAGAGCAGTGTCTTGTTCCTGTGTAGTTTTACTGCAATCCTTCAGCTGAGGAGTTAAAGTAGAACACACTCTACTTAAAATCTACTTGAAAGCAGAGAATGAATTCTTCTTTTTCAGTATTTTCAAGTATTTTTCCATTCAGTATCACAGGCATGGGCACATCCCTGTATCTGGTATGTCTTCCTTAAATAATGTTTCACAAAACCTTTCCCATAACTTACAAAGAAACACTTATTTCAAACATTTTCCATTTCGTTTCAGTGTTTGTTTGAAAGTGTTTCAAACATTTGCTTTCTCTGCATTCAGATTTTCTTCCCTACTGCAGCATTTAGTTTTTTAATTAAAAAGGGGGAAAAAAACAACTCAGGAAAATGAGACTTTCCTAAATTCAAGCTTTAATACTGACAATATTTCTTGTTCAGGAGGTAGCAAGGGCAGTGGTCTGTGGGGATCCTCTGCCCTTAAACTGGGGGATCTGTACACAGATTACATTCAGGAACATTTCATTTTTTGGGGAGGATGGGATTCCCAGCAGCCTTTTTATCTTCCAGGAGAGTCTATGTTTGAGCTCTGCTGCAGGGCTGCCAGTCCTGCTGTCACTCAGTGCTGTTTTAATGTGTCCCCTACGTTTTGACAAGGTGGCCACCTTCATCATCCTAATATCCTGTCCACACATCTGCAGTTGGCTAAATCAATGTATAATGCATGAAGTAGGTTTCTCAAAAGTAGTCTGTGAGGGGATGTATTAACTAGCCACGTTTTGTCCATTTTCCATCTCATTTGGGCGAAGATAAGTTATCAGTAATCTCAGACGAGGGGTATTTGTGTGTGAGCTGTGCATATTTTATGCTGGCAATATCTATTTATACCATGGTACCTACCAGGCATGTCCATGCACCCTCAATTTCACCTGATTTTATTGCAAAGTGATGCCATGGGTGTTCTGAAGGAATAAGCACTGCTGTATCCAGGAGATTCCTTTAACAAGCCACTGCTTGGTTCTATTTGTCCTCACCTTGTTTTCCTGCATAATTTAAAAGACAGCTGTCACAGCTACCTGCTGCCCTGCCTGAAACCTGGGCAGTTCTAAATAAACCTGACATTTGTACAGTGCTAAAGAAACCCCACACTGGGCTCAGCCCTCCCCATGAGCCTCCCTGATCCCGTTCCCAGCAGCCAGGCTGGGAAACACAGGGAAAAACAGCAGCAACAACTCATCACATCACATTGCACTGCCAGAATGAGCAGGCCTTCCCTCAGAGAAAGAGTTAAAGTTAATTGCATGGCAAAGACCATGAGATCAGAATCCTGGGACTCAGGAACTGATTTATGCACTGCAAATGTGTATATCCTTTGCAGAGAAGGCCATTTCCTGTTTAAAAATGTAAAAAATACTCGATTAAACTCTGCGGTTCCCAAACCAAACACATTACACTCTTTTAGTCCATTAAAACTCTGCGAGCCCCTTACTTATCGTGCTGTGATGGATTGATTGTATTTAATCTCCCCTCCTTCTGAAGTTGTTTTCATTTCCTGCAGCCCCGTGCCCTCCCAGCCCCACCACCCCAGCAGGGCAGCCACTGGCCGCCAGCAGAGCTGATTATAAAAATCTATTGTCACTTGGGCAGTGTTTATATGAAAACAGCCACGTTTTATGAGTCATTATTATTATTGTTATTATTGTCACAGACCCAGGTGGAAGCTGGGGATGGCAATAAGGGCACCTGAGCAGGCACCACTGAAAATTCTTATCTTCCACCATTAAATTAAGCCAGTGTTGAAGGTCTGATACATTCAAATGATGCTGCACTGTGTTATGAAAAGCACTTTTTAGCTGAAGCTAAACACAGAGTAAACATGTTTCTTAAAGGGGGAAAAAAAGTGGATCTTGACCTTTACTATAATTATCCAATAATAGTTTGCTATTTACCAAGAAACAAAGGTAAATACTATTAGCAGAGTACCCTTCCCTGCTGTATTAAAAACACACAGGGGCAACGGAGCCGTCAGACCTTTTCCTTCTCACACCTACTCAGGGACTTTTTGTACAGCTGAGACTCTCTTAGAAGTGTTAATCAGGCTGCTTCAAGGAATTTATGAAACAGAAACTCTCACCAAGTTGGAGCACAGTGCAAAGCCCTGGTGTACAATACTGGTGTCATAGATAATGAATTCCCTTAAAGATCAAGTTCAGGAATCTTTTTCTGTGGAGTTCCTGAGTCATTGCTCATTTCATGGTTTAGGGCTCTGTTTATCCTGAGATTGGTGAACACACACAAGCTTCTTAAAGCTGTTTTCCAGGTCTGTGCTTCTAAATGATTTCCTTTCTCTCTGCCACTCACACATTTAAAAATACAGTGAGTAACAGCAAAAAAGATGCTAAACTGCAATATTCATGAGTTCATCTCATCTCAAAATAATGGAATAACTTTTTCAAAACCTGTGTGTGTTCTTGAAAAGGTGTGATACACATCAATTCTACTGTAGATTATTTTATATTGAGAAGGGAAACACTGCTTGGTGTTTTTCACTTAAAGAGCTCTTCTTAAGCAGTGTCCACCCTAATTTTCCTCCTTGTACCTCCTTGTGTATGAATTCTACTGTGAACTTTCTGTAACAAACTTGGGGGAAATGGTGATGGAGAGTTACAGACTTTATAATTCATGGAACACTAAGGTTGGTGCTTTTTCCTCTCTCTTAAGCACAGAGATCCAGCTGAAACTCAGGATTTGCATTAGTGCTTTTTCAATTCCACGTGGTGATCAGGAGGCAGAACTGATGGGGTGGCTCCTGAATTATTCCATGCAATCTGAGCATGTGGTTCAGACATCAAGAACAGCAGTAAAGGAAAAGGGAAGAATTACTGTTCTTCCAACAAACACATGGCTTCTGAGTGGTGGGAGGCAAGAATTGCTGTTACAAAATATAACACAGCCAGAAACTTCCAAAAGGTGTCATGTTGGGATTTTTAAACGCCTGACATTGATTTAATTGAAACTGATTCTCCCATGGAAACAGGATTATTTTATCTGTTAACACATCTCCAGGAATCTAAAAACCTTTGACTCTTCAGCCAGGTGTAGTTAATGTTACACCTTTCAGTTCTTCAGTAAGTTATTTTTCTGACCAGTCTGATCTTGCGGCTTTTAAAAGTGACCATTTGTTGGAGAAAGTGAATCAACAGGAAGAAATGGTGTGAATTTTTCCCTGCTGCCTTTTGCTTGCTCTGGTAATTACTTGGATCAGACCACAGGACTTGTGTGATTAGCCTGCAAACTTTGCTCTGACCTGGAAGAGAAAAGATTAATCTTTTTAATCTTTCCAAGTGTCACAGCACACCCTGGCATTGTGCTCTTGGTCAGGGGGGTAATTTCTTAGGTCGCCTGTTTGGGGTTAAAGTCTTGCTCTTGAGCTGCAATATGTGACCAGGGTTTAAGTAACTGTTTGGTGTGATTAAGAGTAATTCTGAGCAATTAAAGAAAACAGTTCATTTGTGGCAGGTGGCAGAAAGCTAAAGAAGATAATTACTCTTTTTAGCCATCTGTGTTAATTGCCATTAGCAGAATTAAACTGGGATTCACCACTTTGAAATTCGAGGCAAAGTTCTTTTCCCTTAACTACATAATATAATATTGTCTGAAGTCTAATTACAAAAACAGAGTAATTTCACCCTGGTTGCCATGAGGTGCCTATTTGTTAATTTTGCTACAAATGTTGGCACTCCAAGATATGATAAATTGTACAACTGCTTGTACTAAATGTCTTTCAATTACGTGTTGGCTGTGAAAAGCTGTTCAACTTCGAGTAAGTTTATCCTGAAAAGCCCTGAGCTGCAGTGATGAACTTTTGCTGAAAAGAAGGAACATTTCCACCCTTCTGTGGCAGAAACATTTCTACCCTTTTCAGGTGTCCCAGCTCTGAAATACCCCCCTGCCCTCCCCAGGCCTGCTGAGGATCTGAGCACTTCCAGGGCTGCTGGGATCAGGCTCCTGTGCAGCGAGCAGTCCAGGAATATGTGCTGAGATGTGGGAAATGCACATCAGCAAAGCAAAAAAGTGAGCAGGGGAAAGCTTTCCTGGAGGAATGAACACCCAGTGTAGGAATTCCTGCCTCCTGGAAGCACTGCAAGCCTGCAGGGAGAACAAACCCATCCTTTCTCTCTCCAGCTGTGTGATGAGAGGTGGCACCAAGCACTGCTGGAAAAGTACAATCCTGGTAAAGAGACATCTCTAAAAGTGTGGATTTTTTTCCCCCCAATTTCTCTGTTTTCTGGTAATTATAAGGAGGCTGAGTTTCATGACTGTAGGACCTGGCTCATGTTTTACCTTCTGGTATTTATCAGTTGTGTCTGCTCTGTAGTTTCACTTTGGGAATCAGGACTTTGGTAAAATTCATATCACGCTGTAACCACTCACAGACACAGTCTCACTCCCTGTAATAAGGTTACTCTGGAAAAATTATAATTTTTTTCCAAATGCTAATGGAGCTTGATTGTAGAAGTACTTGGGCTGGGGATTTTTTACATCAAACTTTACACTTAATCACCAGTAGGAGTTTTCATGTTCACAGGATGATCCCTGCTAATTAATGAATCTTTCTTACTGATTAATACCAACTACATTTCATTTAAAAATGGGTGGATTAGGTTAAGGGAATTTTATCAGACTTTAATGACTGTAATGACCAATTATAAATTTAAGAGTCTATTTAGGATTCTTCTCATGTGTGAAGCACTTTACAATAGCATTTTTCATAACCTGAAGCGGTGTTTATTGGCAATACTTGTGTAATTCTGTGCCAAAAATAAGTCTTTAGCAAGGACAGGAACAGGACACCTGCAGGGACCCTGCACAACAGGGCTGGGTTCAGAAAGTTCTGCTCTCTAAAGGCACCACAGGACAGGGGTGTGAGATGGTCTTCAAATAAGGAAGAGGTTCCCAATCTGAACCTCAGTGATGAAACAGACATAGAAGAAATGCAGGACTGAGGATGGGATCCTCAAAATCTCATTAATCTCCTAAGAACACTAAGAGAAAGCATCAGAAAGGTCTGGAGCAGCATCTCCAGCTCTGCCAGAGGTTTTGATATTTTCCTTTTTCAGCAGATTTGATATGAAGAGAGTTCTGGGTGATTTGTGTTGGCAAACTTGGATTTACAAAGCTGCTTTTTGTTGTCAAGAAATGCAACGTTCCTCTTAGCACAGCATTAGGAATGGAAATGTAGGTACAGACACCCAGAGTCATCCAAGTTTCCTTCAGACATCCCTGCACCTGGCAGGTGGGATGCAGGGCTCTGGAGGCCAGTCCTGGCATTCCACAGTGCCTAAAATGCCACTAAACCTGGATGGTGAGGCAGCAAAATCCCAGTTCTGAATGCTGCTGCCAAGCTGATCAGGCTGTTGGGACAAGCTGAGCTGTAGCTACATCCAGATGAATTAAAGACACATTTACATGGGTTAGATGCTGTTCTGTACAAGGTTTCTCCCTCTGTTTCTTGTGTTTTGGTCTTAAATCACTGCACTGCTCCTTCAGCTGGCAAGATGTCTTTGCTTGAAATAAAAACAATGTTTGCCATGGAGGCAATAAAAGCATGTTGAATTCTAATGAGCAGGGTTATGTTAAATATACAGGACAGTTATTCCAATCTCCTCTGTGCACCAGACATTCTTGGGAGTGATGTCGCTCTGCTGTGGAGCTGTGTGTCCTTCCCAGATATTTCTCCCTTCATTATTTCCTTCCTGAGCTGTGTTCTGGGACCAGCACAAAAGAAAGGAGTGGGAGGCAGAGATTGTGCAGGAGAACAAAAGCCCTTCAAATAACTCTTTTAGACACTTTTCACACTTTAATTGAATAAATTGTACAGAAAATCCTGTGTCTGTGGTATACAACTCCCCAGGTGCTCCCAGCTACCAAATCCACAGCTGCTTATATTCAAACTAGGTAATTTAATACACTTTTATCTGTAGATATTGCACAGTGTCTTTTAAAATCAAATGGCTGTGAATTTTGACTTGGAACAAAGCAAACACCCTGTGAAGGGACACTGCCTCTCTCCTTGGATGCTGCTGTTCATCTCTCTGAGTCTCTGAGCATTGCTAAAAAAAGCCCTTTATGCTGATGTGTAAACTCTGTTTCCAACCAGTGTGTAATGTCAGTAACATGACATCCATGCACAAAAAAAAATGTATGGCTCATGGCAGCTGGCAAATCAGCTCCTGCCTGGTGCTCCCCAAGGGGAGGGATTCATGCAGGAGGCTGCCAAAAGAAGGGTCATGATTCAGTTTGGCAGGGGCATAGCCTGGACACATTTTCCTTTAATTGCTCCTTGTCATGTGAGATGTGGTGCTGGGTGACACCGTGGCCAGAATAATACAGACAATAAATGCTCACTATCTCATCCATGCCAGAATCTCTAAATGCTCTGTTTATTTTGCCAGAGATCATTAAAGAAAAAAAATAATTAGTGTTTCATTTTCTCCCACTAGTTTTTTTCTCCCCATCACTTCTGAGTGACGCAGGAGCATGAAGGAATGGCAGGACATGAAACCATTTTCCTGGCTGATCTCTGATCTTACAGTCAAACTGCTTGTGCCTCACTTTGTAACTTCATCAGCACAGGGAAGAGAGGCTGAGGAAGCTTCTGAAGTGTCCCTGTAAAGCCTGATGGCCAGGGATGTCCTACAGGTCCTTCACAGCAGGAAGGGCTGTAATTGTCAGCTCCACGTCCCTCCCCTGAGGAGCTGCTCTCTCTGGTGAAGGGAGGGAAAGGAATGTGAACAAGATTTTACAAATCTGGCATATGGCAGAGCAACTGCAGGGGCTGGAAGTGGCTCAGCAGCCACAAACTACAGGGAAGGACAGAATTCTGGACATAATGAAACTCCTCCTGCACCTGGGCACCTTGCTCACCAGGCTGGGGTTATTGGAGGTGCAGTTTTAGAGCTGGGGAGGAAGGAACTGCCTCTGCTCCAGAGTGAATTTGCTGGAGATGAGGAACATTACAGGGAGGGATGGGAATTGTTTGGTTTTTTTGTATTAACACATGGCTGAGGTACATTTTTCCAGGTAAGACACTGAGCCTCCAGGAGGCAATCCTATGGTTTGCATATTATTGCAGTCATTTTACAATCCCTTTACTGGGCTCAGCTCTCACAAAATGATATAAACTGACCATGAAGGACTGCAGAGGGTTCCACTGTCACCACTGAACCTCTGGGTACAGAAGTGTCCTGCCTGACGTGTCCCCCTGACACAAGGCTGAGCTCTGCCAGGCCTGGCCTTGGGGCAGCTGGACAAGCTCCAGCCCAGGGCAGTGGAGCAGCAGGAATTGAGGGTGGCTGAGGGACAGGACCCTTGGCAGAGCAGCAGGACAGGCCAGCACAGGGGACACTACAGACACAGCACGAGCAGTGACCCAAAAAGTCATCCAGAAGAGCCAGACCACCCTGGCTCTCCAGCTGTTCCTTCACAGGCACCAGGAGAAAGGTCTTTGTCTCACTTGTCCCCAATAAGCTCCTTGTGCAATTATCATTAAGACTGTGTCAAGCGTTTGAAGGAATCGGCTGTTTAATTGTGTAAAAGCAAAGGTTTAACCACAAAAGCTGCCAGGCACTCCCACAATTATCATTCATCAGCCAAACAGAATGTCCTCGGGTTATGTATTCATCAAATGGTTATTGATTTAAGCTTTGGGCATTTTACAAGATTAGAAATTATTACTTGTGATTTAAATAGTGTTTAGAGGACAGAAATCAAATATAAACCAGTGTGTTTATAAAATGACGGGCTTTTATAGAATTGCACAACAGAAATATTGTAGAACAGGAGCCTCCTTCCAGTGCTTTGAAACTAAAGAATGGTCTCTATACACAATTAGCTGAGTATTAAAAATACACTGGGCTCATTTTTCATGTCAGGGGTGCTCTTCCCTGTGACTCTGTTCAGAGTATTAGAGAATATCAGGTACTCTGAAAATCTCTGGAATTGATTGTGAGAACACTGAAACATGAAAGGCTTCTTCTCCTGCTTCTTCCTCTTCTCTTGTTCTAACAGTCTAATTAGTCAGAAACACCTGAAAAATGACACAAGTCCTTTGGTTTTCATTGGAAATGCAGACAGCAGTCATGGGTGGGGTATCTGGACTCTGCTGGAATTGGTGCTGGTCAGTCAGGAGAGGAGCTGGCAAAGGATGAGGGAAACCTTCCCAGGCAGAGCAGGGGAAGCCAATCACCCCCCACAGCATCAGCAGCCCAGGGGCTCACACAGAAATGCTGAGCTCCTTGGCAGGGCAAAGCCCTGGCAAGCTGTGTCCAGGATGGAGATATAAATATATTATCTACTGAACTATGTCTCTGAAACAGCTTAATCACATCAAAGTAATCGTGCCCTGAACGTGTGTTGCTCTGTTGGACACGAAACACTCAGGTAACTCAGGAGCTCGGCTACCAAGGCTGGGCAGAGAGCCAAAGGAGACCCAGCCTCTCTTTATTCTTATATTTATACCTTTTTACAGACAGTTATGGATTGGACAAAGAGGTTACCACCTCTGAAATTCCATAGGTGAGAAACACAGCCCATCACATTCTCCAGCCCAGAAAGAAGAATGAAAAACAACATCCAAAGTACAAAACAATCCTTGGCCGGTTATAGAAACATGGATTGTTTACACAAAATCTGTGAGAACCTTTGCTACCAACTATAAACACAGCACTCTAGAAAAATCAAAGCAACAAACGTGGGGCTGATCTTTGGGCAGGGCTCAGAGGGGATGTCACAGGTTCTGAGGATGAACCAAACCAGCCCAGGGTGTCCCTGCCAAAAACACCACCCCAGGATGGGCACGTTCCCTGTGTCCCAGCCCTGATGGAAGCTCACTGAAGGCTGTGTTTATATCCACAATGCCTATTTAACCATTTAATGTTTTCCCTTGGCCTTTGTAGGCTTGGCCTCTCCAAGTGTGACATTTGTTTACAGGTGAAAGGTGTTTAAAGTGAAGGGCATCTCTCTCAGCAATTTGTCTGTGTCTGAAGAGCCTGGGGCAGGGGGTAGACATTTACTTACAGAATCTTTAGACTACTTTAACCAGGCCTTTGGGACCTCCCCAGTGACCAGCCTGTAACATGGCCTTCTGTAGCATTTCTCAGTGCTATTTCCTTTAATTGACTAACCTCAACTCTGGCTGTTCAAAATCACTTTAACCCAAACATGCCCCCGGTCTGAGGCGCCTAATGACCTTCCCCTGGCCCTAAACACATATGCTGAGACAATGCAAACATCATTTGGAAGATGAGTAAATCCAATAACTCAATTACCACTGCACCAAAATACCATTTATCAAAGCCTGGCCACAGCAGTTCAGATCTTTAGCTCTCTCTGTTTCGATGGGCCGGCATTTGGGTGAAAGTAACTAATCGATTTAGGAATGATTAAATAGAAATTTGTAACACTTGGCATTATTAAACCTTCAATCTTCATTACAACTGCTTAACAATTACATCATGGGCCGTGTAAAATACATTAACAGTAGCTGGAAACAATCTCCTCATAAATAAAGACAGCAAAGGTATTAGACTAGTGTTCAATAGGAAGGCTAATAAAAATTCATATATTGTGGCATTATTAGCAGGTTGTAAATTCTGAACTTTGGAGGCGCTTCAAGACTGAAAAATTTAAAAGGCCCAATGAGAATCCCCCAGCTGGTATCAAACATTGAACTCATTTATTTTAAAAGGTCGAATTTAGTGGCAGAGCCAGCAGCCTGAGGGCCAGAGCTGAACAACAGGTCACCCCTCCATCCTCAAATCGAGGAAACTCTTCTTTACAGCCAGCCCAAATCTCAGATTCTCTCATGGGCTCCCCACTCCCATCCCTTACCTGAAGTTCAGGGAGTTTCCAGTTCCACCTGCTCCTTCAGACATGCAGGAGAGGGTCCCCTTTTCCTCTCTCCATACCAAAATATTCAATGTTTCATTTAATTTTTAAATTTTTAAAATGATTTTGAAAGTCCTGTAAAATTCTTTCATCTAATTTTCCTATCATCTCTGTCAAAGCCTGACCTTCCCACAAACATCCAGACTGGGCAAACCATTCTACTCATTTTGGAAGCTTCACTTATTGCTAAAAGAAATCACAGCATTTAAAAAAAATCACCCAGGCTAGCTGTTACAGAGATACATTTGGTCTGTGGATCATTAACATAAAATACATGTTTATCTCCTAACACTTGGATGTTAATACAGCCAATCTCAAAGTGAAATATTTGCCTCATTGAAATGCAGTATTTACATTAACTTTTGTGTGTACTGAATTAGCCCTAGACCAGCTCCTTCCCTAATCTGACAGATACATTATTCCAGTAAAATGTTTGGATTTAGAATATTTCCAAAGAGTATTTAGAAAAAAAATACAGCATATTTTTAACAGTTAGAGTGAAGTTTGGTATGAATTTTCACTAAATGCATCTCAATCATTAATGTGAAATACATAAAGCACTTTTCCCAGGCAGAGGAATCGTGTGTGTTCCATGGATATTTAGTGCACAACAGGGCTGTTATTAAACTGCCACAAATATGATTTTGGGAAGTTCTGCTCCTCTTACGAGCCAGTTCTGGTAATCAGCAGTGAAGTCACACATGTAACAATATTAACCCATGGATTGATTGTGGGCTGGGAACTGGGAAAGGTGTTTTATCTCAAGGCTACTGGCTCGATTTATCCCAGGTCAGCGGCTGCTGGAATCTGTTCCAGCTGAGTGAGCGTCACTGTCCCATGGGAAGGGGCTGGGTGGGCCCGCATCAGGATCTGGGGAATCTCATTAAAATCCTACAGCAATCCTTAAAACACAGCCAAGATCCTAAAAAATAAAGTATTAGCCTATTGCTCCAAATTAACGGGCTTACAAGGCGCATTGAAGTAACGGGGGAGGAAGTTTGTTTTGTCTCTGGCTCTCATATCCCACAGTGTTCCTCTAAAAACAGAGCTTGCCCTTAAAAGGCAAGGAAAGCTGATGACACTGCTCCAGAGGGATGGAGCACATTTCTACACCCACAGCTTTAAAAGCCAAGTCCCAGAGTGTCTGAAGTCAACAGAAGGATTTCTGCAGACTTCAAACGCCTTCACATCGAGCTCTGGGGAGAACACGTGTCCCATGGGAACCTGAAGGAAGTATCAAAGAGCCTCGAAATTCAGATGCTTCCAGTTAAGTTTATTTTATGACCACACCACACTGCATCAGAGATTATCTCTGTGACTGATATAAATGTCATTTGTGTGGGGCAGGGCTAACGTCACCAGGGCTGCCATCTCAAACCCTGCTGTGACAGAGCCTGTTTTCATTATTTTTCAAAATAAGACCTTAAACAGAAAATGTAAAATGCACTGTAACTTTCGATAGCCTAATGAGGTGTATTTGCATTAACTCCCCAGGCTTGAATATAAATTTAGGATTCTGCTGGTGGTCTGAACTAATTCCCACATCACTGTCTGTAGTCCAGAGATTCTGAATCCTTTTGATGCAAACAGGTATTTCCAGGTTAATTATCTAAGACTGATCCTGTATTCCACGTACAAATAAACTACTTAGGTCATACCCCTGTGCTTTGCATCCAGCTTCATACATGAGGCTTGTATCTGAAGTTCTGAATCTTTATTTTGACCAAAATGTTTAGCAGATGTTATAAAGCCCAGAATATCACAGCATCAGCAATTCAGGCATTGAAAACAGCCAGCGAGGAGCAGACAGCTCCTTTCCAATGAAGATTGCAAAGGGCTAGAAAATTAAAGCTGAGCCCAGTCCCAAAGCCTGTAATAAAGAGTGTTATTTAGTCTCTGACTGAAGGCTCTCTAACACCAAGTCCTGTCCACTTCGACTTCTTCAGTCCCAGGATGTCTGAAGCTTGGACAGACAGCTGAGCTTGGTCAGGGGTGACAATGACTGGGCATCCTCTCAAATGCTGAGCCTTGCTGAGCTTTGTTTAGCCTTTGCAGACAGCTTTAAGAGCCGCTACTGACGTACATCCCGCCAAGCTCTGTGCCAGGAGAGCGCGGGGTAATGGGCAGCAGATGGGGGAAATCCTGCACCAAGCATGGCCAGGCTGTTATCAGCTCACAGGACACGGTCCTTCCTGCCTCCTTGCAGGAGAGACACTTTGAAATGGTTCCTAAAACAGCCACATATCCCTTGTGGTGTGGCTGCAAGGACCAACTGCCGCAGGGTGAAGAACGGAGTCGTGGGGATACTGGGAACAGTCAGAACTCAAACACAGGAAAGATGTTTGAGTTCAGCTCTCTGCACTTCCCCCTGGTAGTTCTTCTGTTTTTGTTTATTTACGGAGAAATAAAGAGTATAATGGGGAACAGTAAAGCTAATCTAAAACATTTCAGCTGGATGTGTTTGAGTTGGCAGCACAACAGTGAGTGTAATAATCTCACAACAGCACTGGGTGTCTCAGAGAACGAATCCAGCCTTCACTCATAAATGTCCAAGTGTTTATGGAGGAGGATAAATCCATTCCCTGAGTTCACCAGCTGCTACTGAGCGAATTGTCACCATTGTGTTGGAGATTTTCTGTAGGTGTTGCTGGGGAGCTGTGCCTTGTCAGACACCTAAATCATCCAGGCACAGTGCTGGGAGTGACACGCTCTGCTGGCTGCAAACACCATCCAAGTGTCACCTGACCAGTGACACTGCTTGTATTTGGTATAAAACACACACCCACTGGTGTCTGGTGTCTGGGAGATGTTGGCACAGATATCCTGATTATGTTGTCATCAAGTGTCACCTCTGTGCTGAGCCTGCTCCGTTCTGCTGTGGTTCTCTGGCTTGGGTTGGGATTGAGAGGGGTTCCTGAGGATCCAGCAGGTGGCAGGTTAAGAGACCCATTGCCATGGGATACCCCAGTCAGTTCAACAGTAAAATTAACAAACTGACAAGAACAGGGGAGAATTAATGGCTTTTCCTTGAGTTTCAGCCTCTCCTGTTTCTCCTTTCTGAATGTGTAAGGTTGGCTCTCCAAAGAAACCGTGGAGAAAGGGGCATCAACCTCAATGTCCATTTCATTCATTTGCTACAGCCTACATACTGATTGTTCTTACAGAACATACAGCTCAAATGAACTCTTTAATTAGTGCCTAAAGTTCTGAGGACTTCATCCAAAGTTGTAACTAAATGAAGAAAATCCCAGTGTAACCAGGTGAATTTTTTAAAGAGCAATTCCAGTTCTCAAATGTAATTTTTGTGTTGGTATCTTTGGCATTTTCAAACAAACTAAGATTTCTAAAGCTGAATTACAACCTATGAAAAATGCAGTTACTGATGAGGTACCAAACCAGCCATTCTTGTGTTGGTGCAAATGATACCATTCCAACACAATAATCAAATGAGTTTCTCATAAACTCTCCTGTAATCCAATTAAGTAACAGCCTTTGTTATAAAACCTTTATCAATCTCAATCTGTAATATTTACATACATATCACAGGGCATGAAAGGGACCTGGAACAACTGACAAGCAAACTGAGATAAATGACAAATAACCATCATTATGGCAAAAAAAAAAAAGCAAAAGGCAGCATTATGTAGAAACTTTATCAAGTAATTAATGATCTATCTGGGAATAATTACATGTGACTCACCACTCCCATTTTCTTAAATGGATTTAAGAGCTATTAAATATCCCCTCAACAATAACCAGCACGTGAGACGCAGCTTTGCCTCTTTTGTCCACAAAATTTTATCTTAATCAGGGAATGTGGAGAGTCTTGAGGAGGAGAGGGTGAGCAGATACAGCTGTCAGATAGTGAGGGATGTGTGTGCTTGTAGGGAAAAGGCTGGATAATGGATGGAGACACAGAACCCTGGGTATCAGGGATATCCAAGGGATATCTGGATGGGATTAACTCATGGACTGTGTCTTTTCATGGCTGGTACAAAGTGGGCCCAGTGAAGGCCTGCCACAAACACTCTGGAATTTCTGGAGTGCAAAGCCAGGATGTTCCCTGATCAGGGATCCCAGCGAGCAGGAAGGTCTGGGGGGGATTTAAGATGTTTTATGCACAAGCAGCACGTGCTCCCCTGAAAGTCTCAGTGTCCCACTGTGCTGCCTCCTTGCTAGGAGCAAAAACACAAGTGATGATGGGTGCAACCATGAGGAGCTAAACTGGAGTGAATTGGACCCAGTGAGAGTCACAAACTCTGCAGGAGAGATATAAAATGTATTTTCAGCCCTTTTCCTGTGCAGTTTAAGGTGTCACTCGAGGCTGTGCACAGTGTGGGTTTAGGACAGCACTGCACAGAGGTTTCTGACCAAGCACCCTAAAGACTCTGAGATTATGATGAAAGTTATTTGCTGCATTATTTTTTAAAAAAAAGCCATTCAACTCCTTTTTTTTGCTCTCATAGGGATGGGGATGGAAGGAGCCTCCCCACCAGACTGAGCTGCTCAGGTTGGGTGACTCCAAGGAGAATTTCTTGGCTTAGGTAGAAGGGAAGTGCTGAATTGCTTGGGGTGGTCATGGCTTTGTGAAAAAAGAGAATTTAGGGCTCCTGGGGATTTTTAAATTGAAGTAAATAAATTAACCATTTCTATTGGACCAAATTTTGTACCAAGTCCTGTATCAGTTCTCCTTCTTCATCATGTTTTAGGATGAGATTATTTTGCCTTTATTTTAAGATTTTATCCCATTTATCTACCTAGACTGCAACCTTTCTGGGCAAAGTCTGTGTTGATAAAGGTATGAATAATAAAGTCAGTGCTTCAGCTGCTTTCTCTCCTCATCCACAAAGAATGCAGCAGAGCTCACATGCACAGACACCACAGTCATCCTCACAGAACAAAACTCCCTCTTACAGTTGCAGCTGTTTCACTTCTTGATTACAGCTGGCTTTTCTTCTAAAGCTAAAATTTGCTTAAAAATTGTACACAAATCTCACTTATGAGTCTACTTTACTGCATTTCACATGCAAGCTAAATATCCCAGAAAAGAAAAAAATCATCAAAACATCAGCAACCTTTAAATATCCTATTTCAAAAGACACAGTCTTTGCCATTAAATCCTTTTCTTTTCACCAACAAAACTATATTATGCAAAGTTGGTAAGTATATGAGATAGTTTATTGTCATTATTGGTGTTCTCTATGAGTGCTAACGACCTTGCATAAAGCAGACATAAATTATTTTCACAAATCATCCCTCGAGTAGCTTTATGGAAATGCACAGAGTGATTGTGTACTGAGCTCTTCAATTAAATGCCAGAGAAAAAGTGACTTTGGTATGGTTTTGCCATTTGATTTCATGGGATGATCCCATTCCCCAAAGTGACAGTAACCTACTTTTATGCTAAAGGGCAGTGGTTTGAAAGACCATATCAAAAATCTGTGCCTGCTGCAGCTAGCACTTAATTTCAACTCAATTAAATTGCAATTTGATTGGGGAGACACATATTTTAAATATCCAAATGCAAGCATTTAAAGATGATATTTTCATCTGAAAGGGAAAAAAATGAATAGTTGTTGTGCAAGATTTTAAATTCTGTATCAAACCACAGGCCACGTTCACATTGGACTTTTCACAGCACACAGGATGAGATGTGCAGGAAATAGATGTTTTTAAAAAATGAGTTGGTTTGGTCTGGACAAACTGCCAGGAATGTGATACACACACAAACCTACTCAGTTTTGTAGTTATCCCCAAGCCAGTGTACATAATGAGGGAAAGGCAGTTTTACACAGGCACTCTGCATGCTGCAATTAAAACAGATATATCTGTAAATGGGTTTTTTTTGTGGAGGCATCAGGTTTTGCTGCAACTTTTGGATCCAGATGTGAATTTTGGAGCTGGAGGGTTCCCAGCTGCCATCCTGGCTTTGACCATTTGCTGTACTCTCACTTGAGTGCTTGCTCCAGCAGCACACCTGATGTTCCCAGAGAAGCCTTCTGGACCTGACATGCTGTGCTTAAAGGATTCTCAAACAACTCCATGAAATGCAACACAATGGAAGAACACGTGTGCATCCTGTTTGTGGAACTCCAGCTTCACCACATGCTCCTGGATTAAATTCTCCCACCTTCAGCAGTTCTTCTCAAAAAAAACCACCCCAAACTAAAACCTCCAGATATTCTACACTGAGTAATAAATACATAACAACTTGGCATATATTACTTTAATTGTTTTATATCTCAGGATCCATATGAAACGTGAGAAAATAGTTGCATTTTTTGCTTGCAACAGACTTTTTTGTGCAACATATTCTGGCATCTGCTCACAGGAAGGTTCGTTTTCCTCGAAGATCTCCTCTTTTGTCCTCTTAGTTTGAATGAGAGCAGCCTTCCTCTGGGAAATAACACCTGAGCTGACAACAAGGATTGTGCAAGCAGCTCTGTGAGCTTCACCAGCTCAAGCTGCTGCTTGTGGCAATGTGGAATTAAAGCCAGTGCTGCTCTTGGCCTGGGAATTGGTGCATGGATGGACTCCAAGCAGGGCAGCCCTTGATTCAAACCCCATTTCACAGAGGTAGCTGAGCTCCAGAGTACAGACACAGAACACAGACACACCGAGTGGGCTTTGCAGCAACTCCCAAATCCAGCCCACCTTGGCCAGGGCTCCCACCCCAGCCTGACACAATGGCTCACTGTGCTCCCCATGCCAGGTCCCACCAGCCAAGAAATGCAGGCTGAATTGCATCATAAGGAAAATAAAACCGGGATTATTCCATTTGACATCGATTTCTCCTGGATTCGTAGCTTTGCAGTTGTGCTGAGCACCTCCTCCAAGCCTGGGCTTTTGCTGTGTGTCAGGAATAAAATCACAAGCTTGGGAGAGTCTCCCCCTTTCTTCTTGCCCAGCACACAGGGAAAATGTGGGGAATTGTTATCTTTGGCCTCCGTATGACGCCATGAAAGTGATGCATATAAAATATGTGTTGACAGAAAGCTGAAGTGCCCTGCTCTTTTCTTTTTTGATCATCTCCACTTTAAATAGCTTCGACTCCACGCAATTCTTCCTTTCCATCTAATTTATGGGTTGAAGAAGTGAAAACAACTGTTTCCAAAGATAAACTCAAGGAATTAAAATTACATTGTTCTTCAGTTCCTTGCTCCTATGCTGCTAAATTAATTCATAAATGGAATTATTAAGAGTTATGATGAAAATACATCCTACAATTGCCCTGCTTAATAGATGAAGAACCACGAGAAAGACAAAGCAAAAAAAAAAAAAGGAATTAAAGAAAATTAGTGTTTTCATTTTGGGCACGAAGTTTTGAGTTGCAAATGAAGATAAGAAAATGAACCACATTTCCTGTTTATGTCACTGAGCTTCTCATTAAGGTGTCTCCTCTTTGACCTATGTTGTTATGAGAAAGAAGCTAAGGCAAGCAAGCTTATCCTAATGAGAGGCAAGAATATCCCTGCTTTTTCACAATTAGAATAAATGTACTGGGGAGCCAGATGGGGCCTTTAAAATTTTCCACAATTATATGCCTGCTGCAGATAATGGCAAGGACCTCACAGTGGCTACGTTGAGGCAACACTTAAATGGACAGATAAGAAAATTTTTGGTTTTTAGCTTCATTTTTCCTCCTTTAGTTGCGTTTTGATGTTTGGCGAGTTCTGGGGAAGAGGGAAGAGGGGGGAAAGAGGTGATTTACTGGAATGTTTTCATTTCAAATGATGAATTTCATACAGCATAACTAGAGACAGTTTTTTACTGGATAAAAGGCGAGCTGAATGAATTACAAAAGAAAAAGCAAGCCTGTGGTGGCTTTCACAAGCAGCAACTAATTCTGTCATTTTTATCTAACTAAAACACCAGTGTCCTTGATTCTACCACAACCTTCATTGTTGCTTCTCTGCTTGTAATCCCCCTGCTTTCCTCACGTGTCCCACATCCCCTGCAAACCCCATCATTCCTGGGTTTCACACCTTTCCCTGTGCTGAGAGCCTTTTGCCTGCTTGTGGTTCTGCAAACCTGCTCCTTGCTGATCAAAGAACACCCTTTTTCCTTCAGAATACACATTTCCTAAGCTGGTTTAGTTGGGGTGTTTATAAATATTTGGGGAATGAGTGACAGGAGGAGTCAGAGATGTGCTCAAATCCAGCATTTTGGTTCTGTGGCTTCAGAGGGATCTGTGGATGAGATATTGGTAATCTCCAAAAATCAGACCCCTTCATGACACCTGAAACTGGGTGTTACTAATGAAGTGAGAGAGTGACTGGGCTTTGGTTAATTGTGCTGTTTAGTGTAGTTCAAACATTTATTTCCACACTTTTCACTTGCCCTTTCCTTGGGAAGCCCCAACAAGAACAGGAGTGAGTTTGGGAGACCATGAGGAGGAGAAAACTCCCCACAAAGAGCCTGTCTCAATACAGGTACAGTGGAAAGCAGTGAAAAGCTGCTTCAAAATTTAAGCCCAGTTGTGCCTCACTTGATTTAAATCTGAAGACAATCAGGAAGCAAATAACCAATACCTGCCTTAAACCTCCCTGTGGTATCCAGACCCCGGGTTTATTTAACTGCATTGACTGCTGAAAACAGTCATTCAGGAAAGCCTATCTTGGCACCATAAACAAAGCCCAATTATTTCATCTTTACTGTGGAACTCAACAAAATTACCAATAAATAAAACAATTGGCAAGGCTTTAAGATCCATGAGAGTCTCCAGCAGCGCGACAAACAAAACAATCGAGTTACGACTGTTGTAAAGTGGGTAATAGACACAGTGGGCCCAATTTCCCCAACTTTACAATAATTTGAAAAGCCCTGCAGAGCTCTTTTCACTTGTTCATCTTACTTCCTTCGCTGGGGCTCATAATTAATTTAAACCGTGCAATTCACGAACAGTTGTTCCATTGTATTGTCAACTTCACCGAGTTTTTAAAATTGTAGGAGCACTTATTGCAAATAATGATGGAAAAACTGAAATTGCTGCTGCTTCTACCTTGGCTGCTTGCAGTGAATTAGCATCTCCCAAGGTCTGTCTGCTCTGCATTAGGGGCATTGAGCTGGGGCAGTTTTCCACCAGCTTTTTACTCCTGGGGCAGGAGCTGCTGGATGAGCCCAGCTGGAGCTCAGCACCTGAGATGCTCAGGAGGGTAAATCAGCTCACAGAAATCACCTTCTTGGCAAACTGCATGGGTGTACCCCTATACCAATCAAATTCTGGCCAAAAGGGGAACGGGAGCACACTGGTTTTCCATTAAGTGCTGCGAAGAAATGATCACAATCAAAGAATCAGAGAATGGCCTGAGTTGAAGGGGTCCTAAAGATTGTCCAGTTTCAACTTCTCTGCCATGGGCAGGGACACCTTCCACTATCCCAGGGTGCTTCAAGACCCATCCAACCTGGCCTGGAACAGCCTCTCTGGGCAAACCTCATCACCCTCACAGGGAGGAATTTTTTCCTAAAATCGAATCTAACCCTGCCCTCTCTCAGAGTGAAACCATTCCCCTTGTCCTGTCACTCCAGCTCTTGTCCATAATCTCTCTCCATGTTTCCTGCAGGCTCCCTTCAGGCACTGGAAGGGGCAACTGGGTAATTCCAAAGCTTCTCCAGGCTGAATAAAACTGATACAGCCACAGATCCTCCTGCCTTCACCCTGTCCTGTAACACAGATTGTGTCAGATTCACCCTAAATTGGCACAGAAATAGTTTTTTTTCCTTTTCCTGCAAGGGGTGCACTCAAACCCAGATTACTGTGGTGGGACTGAATGAGGATAAGAGCTGTTTGCACCAAGTCCACAGCAATCACTCACCAAATGTCTGAACTTCCTAAGGATGGTGTGATCTCAAGGTGATGCAGATGGAAAGACTGCAGCCTGCCATGGCCCTGAGCAGTGCAGGCTGCCAGCCCCTCTCAGGGCCAGGGAAACTGGGCTGGATGGGAGCTCACAGACAAGGAGTTATTGACAGCCAGCTGATGAATGGGAACTCATTAAGCCGTGGGAATATTATTGCTTGCAATGCCCTGTCCATACAGGTAATCAATTTTCTAAGTGAATGAAACTGCATTAGGGTCACTTTAATTTCCAATGAGAATGTCGACACAAGCACTTAGTGAAGTTTGACTAATCTATTTAAAACAAACTTAGATTTGTTTCTCTCAGTAGCTGCGTGTAGGCAACTCCTGGACAGGATCAACACAGCTACTTCAGGATTAACATGCCAAGGAATTCTGCCATTTCTCATTTCTCAAAGTGGATTTCACCCCAGCACCTTCCAGATACAGCTTCAAGCGCCTGCCTTTCAAGCTGATGTTGAAGATTTATTTCAAATCCAAAGGGAGAGCAGGCTTACTCTGTCTTCATGGTAAATGTTTTATTTTTTCATTAAAGGTCTGGATGGAAGCGGCAAGAAAGTGAAATTTAAAAAAAAAGGAAAAAGAAAAAGAAGAAGAAGGTTTAATAAAGACCAATAGTTGTCATATCAAGTAATCCACAGGAAACGTGGGAAAGGCAAAGCATTAGCATGGTGTGCCACACAGAAGAACTGTCACACTGTGATTTCACACAGAGAACTGAAAAGGCACCCTCATCTCCTTGGAGCTGATGGGAATTGTGCCCCTGACTCAGTGGGGACGGGTTCACACCCACACTGTCTGAGGGGATGCTTTGCTGCTGAAGCACACCGTGGCAGCCACCCCAGAAAAACAGCAGCCTGCTGCACCACCACAGATGCTGACTCAATCCAAAACCTGCTCCCAGCTCAGTCACTGAGTTTTTGGCACGGCTTTGTACCTGCTCTTGTTTTATTTGCTGCAGCCTTATGTGGGGATGGCACAAAGCTCAGTGAGAGAATCTTGTAACAAACATGAAATGGAGATCACAGAATTGCCAGGACACTGAACAGTGGTGGGTCGAGAGGACTGGAAGCAAATGCTAAAGGAAATCAAGATTTATTTAATGCCCTGAAATATTCAGAACAAAATCAAATCATTGAACTTCATTTCATTCCATGAAAAGATAAAATTTTTGAAAGGCATCTCCTGTGTTCAAAATATTTTGTATACAAAAGGAATTATTTTTAAACATCTGGTTCCTTTCTATGGAAGCAATTTTGCCACTGCCCTGGATGTTCTGGTAGGCAGAAAACCTGGTCAGGGATAAAAACAACTTTATTGTGCTGACTGTTAAGGGATCCCCAAATCATGGTGTGGCCACTGCCCTATTTCTGACTTATGTCTCAAGTTACCCGTCCTGTTGGTTTAACATGGATTTGTTTAACAAAAGTGTCAGATTATTTCAAATACTAACCAGCCCCCAAGGAGTAATTACAGCAACAAAAGAAGCAATCACCTGAACACAACCGGGTGTCTGTTATCTCTTGCTGGTCACCCTGATGACCCAAATAAACCACAGCAAAGGCCCTGATGAGTTCTGAGCACTGCTGGTTCAGCTCACAATAAAGCCTTTAACCCACAACAACAGACTTGGTGCAACAAATTCTTCATGCTTGTTCAAGAAATTTGTGTACCCAGGAACAGTAGGGTACAAAAAGCTCAGTTTGAAGTCATTCTCAGCCAGTTGCAGACTGTCTGCAATCCAAGGGAACTCTGTCCTGTATGGAGTGCAAGGATCCAGCCATGGGCACAGGAAGGGTTTTCCTGGGAGGAATCCCTTAGCAAAGGAGCTGAATTATGGAACTCCAGTGAGTGCCCTTCCCTTGTTTTCCTCCAGAGGAGTCTCCATGGAATCCATTTCAGCAGCCTTGTCATGGCTCAGTGTGAGCTGGGCCAAGGGGTGAAGGATGGTGAAGCCCTTCTGTGCAGTGGGACTGCCAGCCATGTGCAGAGAGTATTCAAATGATCTCATTAGCCAACAACCCTGCTTCCAAAGATCCTTTCAGGTGACCATGGAAAGACAATTCCGGCTAAGCTGGCATAATTTCCATCTGATATTTTGTTCCTTAAAAAGAACTGTGCACAGTTGGCTGCAAGCTTTTCATGCTTATCTGGGAGTAAATACCCCAAACTTGGGGCTCAGCAGTGTTTTTATTTCTATTAATGTTTATTTTGATTATTGCTCACATGAGAAAAGATATCTGATTCTAGAAAATAGCTGCAATATATTTCATACCGTGCAGGAAATCAGCAACACAGGAAGAGAGGGAGTCAGATATTATGGAAGGAAAAAAAAATGCTTTTAAAGTATTCCAGCTCCATTCCCTGCTTGCTGTTTTGGGTGCTGAGGAGCCATCCATCTCTGCATGTCTACAGCCAGAGCTCATCCCTTTCCCAGGGAAGCCAATGCCATTGATTAGGAGGAGAAGTGCCTAGTTAGCCACCAATCCATTCTGGAGAAGGGAGAGAGCTGCCCATGTGTTACATCCCAATCCCCAGTGTTACAAACAGGCCTGGGATTGATGGTTACAGACACATCGATCCCATCCATGGCAGGAAGGTCACACTCCCCAAAGCCAGACACATAAAGGAGAAAAATGGAGATGAAGAGCCTTCACTCCTCCAAGTGAGCACTGAGGCTGCTGAGCTGCTCAGCATCTCCCCAGAACTGTCTGGGCCTGGGTGGGGAGCTCAGATCTGCCTGAGCTGCAATATCCCAGTTTACAGCACCCCAGCCTTTACAAGGCTCACTGTGATTGCAACAAAGCCAAGCTTTAATCACAAAGAATGTCACCTTCATGTTAAAACCATCCAGAGTTTTCAGTGGATGTGGTTCAGCAGGGTCCTCTGAGGCTGAAGTGTGCCCGTGGTATTATCATTGTTTTATACTGAATGAAGAGGGACACTAATTCACTGTCCTTTTGTACTGGGGATAGAATAATGCATGTGATTTTCCACTTTGAAAAGATATTTAATAATCCCATTTAATGTTGAGTTAAACATTTCATTGTTTGCCATAACTAATCCACAGATTTGAAGGGAAAATTCCACTTTAAAGTGTAATGGAGCTTCTCTGTTCCTGCACTTTTGAATTAGTGCGAACACAATTTTGAAAATAAGTACCAATTTGTGGAGATATTTTGCAGCACGTGTCCTAACACACTTATCCTAAGTGCAGTTAAATAGAGGGTGCTTTGGATAACAAATGCAAATTCGGTCAGACTGGTAAAACCAGTGCAATCTTCACACAGAGAAACCTTCTAATTAAATGAATAAACTTATCCTGAAAGATGTTCAATGAAGGATGCAGAATAGGATTATTCTACTCCATCAAGCACCCTTTTGATGTTTAATGAAACTACAACACCAGGTAAATTATGGGTTTGTGTTCCCTGCACACTTTTTAATGAGATTATAAAGAAAAATCCAATATATTACAAGTGGTTTAAATATATTTTTATATCTCTGTCTCGAGAGGCAACCTCCGGAATGATCATTTAGAAATATGCAGCTGACTACTGGAAAATATTGAAAGAAACACACTGTTATTAAAACACAGAAACCACAGAACTGTTGCTATTTTCAATCTGTCATGGCCAGTGAATACAATATAAAAACATGTAAATATTTATGGGTGCACAGTAATGACCTATAACAACAAATTCCATTACAGTTTTCTTAAAGAAATACAAGTGCCCTAGCCATTTTTGATATTTCTATATATTAAAAAAAACAAAACAACACTGTAGGTGTCAGGATTAAGAGGAAAGAGGCACTGAGGCCTCAGGGGCCATGAGGCATGTGCCACTCTGTATGGGGTTACAGCCCTGTTAACATTTCCAGGGAAATGAGCCTTATTATTCAAATACTTCAATTATTACGAGCTCTGTGCCAATTTGAAGCAATTGAAAATGTCACACCTCAGCACATGAGGGTGATGCTGGTACCAAATGGTTTCTGCGCTGGGGACAGCAGTGATGGAGCTCCTTGTGGCTTCCAGAGGCACACAATGAGGCTGTGGCAGCTCCCACCTGGAATAAATAACCCATGGAACCCAGCCAGGGATGCTCTGCTGTGCCTCATTCATCAGAGCAGCTCCCACCTGGAATAAATAACCTGTGGCACCAAGCCAGGGATGCTCTGCTGTGTCTCACCTGATCACCAGGGCAGCTCCCACCTGGAATAACCCATGGAACCAAGCCAGGGATGCTCTGCTATGTCTCACCTGCTCACCAGGGCAGCTCCCAAGGCCACCCAAACCCTCTGAGCTTCCTCAGAGAGCTTTGCTATGATCTCCTGAGCAAAAGTTCCACTGGCCTGTTGTCCAAAGTGGGTCAGCACCCACCTGAGGCTGAAACCAAACAGAACCATTTCATCACCTCTAATTCTGCCCAGAGGAGGAGCCCAGCCCAGTGTGTGTGTGTGGGAGCAGGACCCATTCATTTGGCACTTCTTGCAAGCCAGGCACTCTGCCTGCAAGACAAAGTCTTTAAATCCTGGCCAAATGGCTAAATCACTCCTCCCCTGCCTGTCAATGCTCGCTTTTGTGGAAAGACAAGTTGTCTGGGGAAGGCTGGATGCACATCTCAGCAGTCTGGATTGGACACAAACTAATTGGAAACTTCAGTGCAGATGAACTGCTGTCACCCCAGCTCTGCCAGCCGGGCGCTCTGCACCAGGAATCAAAGCAGGGACAGATGAAAAAGAGGGATTTGCACACCACAGAATTCATCTTGAATCTTTCTCCTGAGATTATGGTGTTTGATGGCTCCAACGCAGCACAGATTCTGGGAGTTGTGACTGGAGACAGACAGACAGACATTCTCAGGCGCAGATTTGTGAAATTCGGGGAAAAATTCATTTCACTTGCTTCTAAATCCTCAACAGCTAAAACCAAGATCTGTCTGACAGCCATGTGAGATAAACTGAGTTCCTGTATTCAGCAGTTACAATTTTGATAAAACTCTTTTCTTGTACTCAGAGACTGTGAGTTGTCAGTAACAGCAGTTCCAATGCTGAAAGCATCTTCATACAAGTACCTCATAAGTACTCAACAAGTACTTCATACTTGTACCTCAGGGAAAAGAATATGACACCTTTTCACTGAATCAACAGGAAAAATGTGATTACCAGGCTTGGAAATACTGGGAAAGAATACTTTTTTTTCTAAAAAGAGCAAGGTTTTGCTTCAGCCTCATTCACTGCTCACCCTATGGACTCACTGCTGTCTCTACAGAGGGAGAGGCTGCATAAAACAGGTCTTGAGTCTTAGCTCATGTAAAGTACTATTGGACAAAGGAACAAGAAACACTGGGATAATGTCAGAAAACACAAAATTGCATTTTAATTTTAATTTTAATAATGAAATGGAAGCCCCTTATTTTGACTCCTTGTTTAGAACTGATTTAAAGCTGGTGAGTTTTGACAGGCTTTGGTTTAGGCACGAAGACCTGTGAAGTTGATGAGATTGAGAAAGTGCTCAGGTGTTCTGTGGTAGGGCTGGACTCACACACACACACACACACACACACACACACACACACGCACACACTCACACAAACACACACACACTCACACACACACACACACACACACTCACACTTCTGCAGGTCTGGGGACACCTTTGGCTCTTGCTGTCCCCTCAGCTTTGGCTCTGGCCATTGTCCCACCCCAGCTGTGTGTCCATGCCCAGTGCTGAGCAGGGAGTGTGTCCATCCCTCAGCCTGCCTCACTCCTCTCTTTCACCCTCCCCTCACCCCCTGCCAGCTCAAACAGGCTCTGAACTGGGCCAGTTGAAGTGCTGACACATGTCCCTTTCTGTCACCCCTTCCAGAGGACGCTGATGCTGGCAGGCAGAGAGGCTGTAGGTGAACAGTTGGAGATGCTCATGTTTTGGGCAGCTGAACCTGCCAGCCCCTGTCAAAGCACAGTTTACACACTCAGCTCCACGTGTGTGGAACCTGAGCATCACCAAACCTCTACTTTAAATACAATGCATTAATTGCTACTTTAAATACAATGCCTGAACCTGGATGAGATCGATTTGAGAAGAATGCAAGTAACAATCAGAACATCTGAGCTCTTCAATAAAAACCACACTGCCAACACAATTCAGGGAAAACACAGGATGCCTAAACTTTGCACGTAATTTAATAATATCCCTCAGGATAAGGAAAAAGGAAAAAAAAAGATGTTATCTGCTCTCTTGATAAATGCTTCAAACTTAGAGAGATCTGATCTTCATCTGGTTTAACTCAGAGAGACTTCACTGAAGTCAGAGGAGCCATGAAAGTCAACAGCAGATGAAGAGCTGGCCCTGGTTTGCTATTCACTAATCTTCAGGGAAATCGTAAGATTATGGGCAGAATACTTTCCTTCTCCAAGATAAGGAAATACAATATCCCTAGAATATCTCTTATCTACCCTTCAATTCAATCTGGAAAGTCTTTCCTCTTTTCCAAGCTTTCTGCAGAATTTCTGTTCCACAAGCACAGCCCTTCCAAGTTTATTGGCATTTTTAATGTGTTAAAGCTGTCGCTCCATTTTTGGCCACAGCTCCTTTTTTCCCTGAGTCCTCTCAAAGATTTAAAAACCCTTTCTTTTTCTGCTCCTTCCACTCTACAGAGAAGCTTCTCCCATTTTTTGTGGATAGAAATACTTGTTCCAGTTACAGTCCCCTTGAGTTTCTCCTTTGTGTTCCAGGTTCTGAGCTCCTCAGAGCAGAGTGGGACAGGACAAACCAGTGAGTGTGAGCTGAGATCTCAGCATTGTTTGCTTTGTGGCACTTCTCATCACCATCACACCTCATTTATGGTATAAAAGCAAACTGGAGTCCAGATAAACTCAGGAGCTGAGCACGTCCTTCCCATGTTCCTGGGGCTGTGGTGCCATCTAGTGAGTCACTTACAATACTCTGTGTGTCCACTTTTGCACAAGAAACAGATCTATTTTTAAACATAATACTAAATAAATATACTGCTGTCCTCTACAAACGTGCAAAATTCCATAAACAGAGTAATCAAACAAAACTTTTACCCGAGCAGTGGCCTGAAGCATTGCATTCCCAAGGCACTGGGGTTGCTCATGATTTAACATTCCACTGGAAGTATAAAACTCAAATCTTTGATAAAGCCATTCCAAGCAGAAACAAAGGTGCTTTAGTTAGTGGTACCCAGCTTGTAGACTAAACACAGCACTTGTATAATCGGTCTCAAAAAGCTGTTTACACTGTTTGCCACACTGGCAAAGGGATGTGTGAGGGCCTGTTATCTGCCTGGAGTATTTTCTTGAAGTCCAAAGTCCTGCTGAGCTTCTTTGTAACAGATGTTCAAAACCACCAAGAAAAGTGGCTCAGTTTGAAGCCAACGGGTTCAAACTGGAAATTTTCCATTTAACCCTTCCTGTCCCTCCAGGATTTCTTTCTTTAGATCTTCACCTTCAGGTGAGCCCACTCTGAGCACAACGGGGGCCCGTGGAGGGGACCCCAAGACACCCCCATGAGAGTCCCAAAGAACTTTTAATGTCACCCTGCAGGTACTGAACACCCCCCAGAGCCCAGCAGCTCCATGTCCAGCTCCCGGCCAGCCCGACCTCTCTCCACTGCACAGAAATGAAAAAACAGTGTCTACCTGGTCCTGTTTGACCCTGGACATCATCAGTCTCCAGCTCAAACAGTTCACAAGAGCCAGTGAAATCACAGAGGCATTGTTAAAGGCTCCATCACTGTGTCATCTTTGTCTTAAAACTCCTGTGGAAAATATCACACCATCGACAGCACTTTCTTCCATCTTATGTGTTTCCATCTCACCTCAACTCTTGCTGCTCTTTATGATACTGTAAAAATCAGCCCAGACCTACAAACAGCTCTCCCGTGTGATGGCTGTGATAGCTTCCACCCAAGGGGCTGCAAATCACAGATCTGATCCAAAATCAGTTAATGAACATCCTCTCACCCATCTCAGAGGGGTCTGGAGCAGGCCTGACACCAAAGATGTTGTCTATTAAGCTAAATCCTGTTTTGGATGACATTTTGGAACTGTTGGCATAGTTCATATTTCCATTGTCTCCGAACAGATGAACTTCATATTTTACAACAGTTTTACGTAGGGATTGGAAATCTGATTGAAGTTATTCCTACTGCTGCTTTACTTCATTGAAGGAAACTGGTATTAAATTGTTGGATATCTTTATGTGTCCACATTTGTTGCTGCTTTAGTCTGCCTGAAGTACCTGCAACCTCATTCTCACCATTAATTAAAACTCTTCCAAGGTTAACACACCCAGGAAGGAGGATTGGGGAGCAAGTGTTGTGTAACAGATGAACTCATATAAAACCCAAATGTGATTTAATTAGTTGATAATGGATCATTAATTACCAAGCTAGTGAAATGAAACACATTGTTGTGGAAACACATAATGGAACTATTGAGAAAGAATAGATTTGTTTTTACTAAGTACTTGTCTGCTAAGAAAACCACCTGTGCAAATAACCAGCTCAAATCAGATGACAAGCAGATTTTTTATTGCTCAAGAAAGATTTGGGTTTCCACGACAACGCACCCAGGTCAAAACAGCAAATTATATATTTTTCTGCAATAAACATCTCATTTACTCTAAAAGGTTTAACATCCAGGTTTTATAATGTGTCTAAAATATATTTATTAGCTAGCAATTTTTTAATACAGCAGCTTCTGCCCAGAAATGGCTGTCCAGTGACTGGGGATTCAGCTCCAAGTGCATGGGATCTATCCTAAGCCTTCTGGCATTTTAAACAAATGCTGTAATGCTGTTTGGCTCACAGTAACCTACTGTGAGCTCTGGGGAGAACTGAGCAAACAGTTTAAACGTTATACAAAATCTTTTATTTAATTGAATTCAAGCATTTATGAAATTATATTAAATTAGGTCATATTCATAGGTTACCCAGTATTTAACATTTTCACCAGTAATTGCCTATCCATCTAATTTAAAATTTAACGACATTATTTAAGAAAGAGGTTTTCTTGATCTGAGGGCAAATATGCTTTATTTATAGGCCCTTTCTCAGACGGAGAATGGAAAGTACAAATGTGTTACTCATTAAGGGCCACGTTGTTACGTGGCTGCAGGACTGAACCTCTGCTTCCCCAGGGTGCCTGCACCAGAAACCACTGCAGTCAGCTGAAGGGGCAAAAGAGGTGTTCTCATTTCCAGCCTTCTGCATCGAAAAAACGATGAGTAAATCTCCCAAATAATGAGGGGCTCCATCCACCAGAGCTGCCTGTGATGCCTTTTCCTGGTCTTGGAAAAGCTCAGGCATGGTTGGAGGGTCGGGGGTCGTTTACCTGGGTATTTAATAGGATCCCATTCCATGAATCCCTTCACCCAGGTGACACAGGTTGCAGTGCCCCTCTACCCCCATCGAGTATCCAATTAAAGACCTTTCTCATTAGCATATCTAACAAGAGGGACCAAGAAGGGGCTGGGCTGGGCTCACTTCCAGTTTCCAGAATCTGTCCTGCCAGGGGACCTTGAGTTCTTACAATAGCAGAATGTTTGCTCTTCTAACTCTACAGTTTCTGGGCTGTTTGGTCTCCCAGCCTGCAGGACACCAAGAAACCAGGCTGAGTTATCAGACCTAAAACATGACAAGTCTGCATGCTAATACTTGTATATACAGAGAACTGTGTAAAAAGCAAATAGAAGAAAAAGCAAAAAAATCCTTCTGGCATCACCTGGAAGTGGCTCTGAACTCAAACTCTGAGCTCTGATGGAGTTTTACCTCAGCCAGGGAAACAAAAAGCAGGGGACAGGCCACAGGCTGGAGCCCACCTGTGCTTTAGGTGGGACACTGTGCCTTAGAAGTGCTGTGCTATAAAAAAAATCCTCCCCTTCTCCTCAAAACACTCCGTGTCCCACAGGGAGGAGGAGGAGAAGGAGCCTCCTCAGTGTCCAGCAAATGTTCCCAGGTCCCTTTGAGCCAGACTGTGCAAGGAAAATGCAGCTTGTACAGATGTGCTCTCTTATCTCCCTGCAGTAACTCCTGAAGTTGTTGGCATGCTGGAAGCCTGGAACTGCTGAAGCTTTTGGAAGCCTGGGAGCTGCCCCAGCTGTCCTGAGAGCTCATGGGGGCACGAGCCAGGGGGCTGAGGAGCATGTTTTTCTCTGGGAAATCCACAGCACGTCTGAGTACTGCCCGGTGGATGGGTCACAGAGAGACAGGGATGAGGCTTTGTGTGGGAGAGGCAAACCAAGGGAAATCCTGGAGGAAAAACAGCTTTAATTTATAGAGAAACGGCTTGATGAGCACTCCTGGGCACAGAAAAACATACTTCCTTTCATGGGATCAGCCCAAGCTGCATGGCAGAACACCCCTCGTTCTGCCTGGAGTGATCACTGTGGCAGCACTGAATCCTGAACCAGAAACCACTTCTTGAGAGCAGCATTTCTTTGACAAAGATTTTCTCCTTGTTTCAGTCTGAGCCGTGTTCAACAAGGGGCAAAGACAGAGGGGGAGCGAGTGCTGCAGCTGCAGCCCTGCTCTGGAGCTGTGAGGGGCACCTGCATGGGCACAGAGCAGGGCCAGCTGATCCCCAGGGGCAGCTCTTTGTGTAAAGTGACACACAAAGGGCCCTTTTCCTGCATGATCCAAGCTGGACCGAGGATGGGGCAGCTCAAAGGGGAATTGCTGCAGCAGCAGCAGCAGGAAAGCAGGGACTGGACTCCAGCCACAGCTCTGGGCTGGGCTGGAGCAATGGGAAGGTGCTTAAAATAGGGTTTTATGGTCACTTTGGAAAATAAAGTGCAATTATCACCTTGGAGTCTGGAATTCAAAGGCAGATTGTTGCGTTGTGAGTGAGAATAGGCAGCTGGATCAAACACCTTTTAAAGCATGGGGGTTTTTTTGAAAAGACTCTCTGAAGATAGCCTGGGTCAGCTCTGCTCTCCTTTTCCCTAAACTTTCAACTAAAAGAAAGACTTTTTCCTGTTTCAGTAGGAGTACATAAACACAAGTCACACCCCCCTGAGACTTCTTTAGAACAAAACCTGAATATAAAGTTCTTGGTGAAACAAGTTTGCTTTACATAATTCCGCTCCCAATATCCACAGCTCCCAAGCGGATGAGGAGTAACAAAGTAAAGCTTATAAGGTGAGACTGAGAAAGAAGCAGTGAAAAACAAGGGCTGGTGGAACTTAGGAAAATCCCAGCGTGTTCAAACATCAGACATGCTGCTTCCCATCCTCAGAGCACATCCTTTAATCCGAGCAGCCCTTGCACCAGGGGATGGGAAGTGTGGAAGGAGTTGATGGGATTAGCTGTGCCCTGCCCATACCTCCAGTCCCACCGACAGAACCATTGCAAAACCAATGCAGGGAGCATTTCCTCACCCTCTCGTCTTTGATTAACATCTGTAGCCAATGTGTTAATTACTATTCAAAATAAAGGTCAGATTCTGTGAGCACTGACACACAAATCATCAGAGGAACTGAAACATTTCTCTGCATTTTGGCTTCCAGGACTGGACACAGGCTCTTGGGGCTGTGGATTTGACACGTTCCTGGTGCCCTGATGTGGTCTGGGGTGTAGCTGGGCAGTTTGTGGTCACTGTCCCCGTGCAGGGACCAGGCAGGCACTAGATGGCTCCCGAGTGACAGGCTTGGCTTGGTTTGTTTAGAAATCAAGCTTTCTAATGATATCTTCCCTTCCTGGCGCAGAACTTTGTCCAAAATCTCTGTTCCCACCTCCTCACGGAGGTTTTTCTTTTTGGGTTTTTTTTTTTGGTTTTTTTTGTTTTGTTTTGTTTTTTTTTGCAATTCAGCTTTGCCTTCCCAGGCACTATGGAGTTTGATGTTTCTCGAAGTGGATGGGATAAAACAGGGCTCCAGTGGGCTTGTGGCAGCCTGGGACAGCCAGCACTGCCCTCACATGTGGACACAGCTGGGGAAGGAGGGAGGATTTCCTGACTCCCCACCCAAACACCCATCAGGACCTGCAGAACTGGGTCAGCTCAGCTGGGAGCCAGCTCAGCTGGCACCAAGTGGCTTCCCTTGGCTGGCTCTGTCCCTTCAGAAGTGACTTTCATGTTACTTTTCCGGGAGAAGCATTTCTGCTCCCCCTGAGAATGTGACAACACTCTCACCCTTTCCCAAGGCAAACAGCTACCGCCAAACTCAGCTTTTCAAAAGAAACGGGCTCTGTAAACAACAGAATGCTCTTGAAATCCTCTCCCTGCTGTGATGTGGTGACCACACAGGAGAGCACAACTGCTCCCAGCAGCACAGCCCCGAGTTCCACAGCAAGTCTGCACACTGAGAGCTTTAGTAGCCTTTCTCCAGTAAACAGAAATAAACACAAACCTAATTTCCTCCCTGAAAAGAGACAGAGGAGCACACTTTCTAAACATGGCACGCACTTGGGATCGCAAGGTAAAGCTTTCCATATGGGGAGTGTGTCATGGAGAGCTAGGTCAGTCTGCCTGTCACTGGATTTGTGTTCAGTGGCTTGGACACAGACCCTGGACACGTGGAAATGTGGGGAGTCCAAGGTCAATAATGACGGGGTTTAGATGTCAGGAAAATTATCTGGAGATTACAACACTGAGAACACTGGAGTTTCTGGCCCATTTAATGGTGGCTGTGTGACAAGGGTTGGCTTTGGGAGCTTTTCGGGACATCATGGGTGTTAGCCAAGTGCCCATTCCCCACTCCTGGGAGGAAAGGTGAATGTGTGGGCAGAGGGGTGCCAGGGTGGGCTGGCAGCAGGACTGCAGGACACTGCCATCAGCTGCTCTGTTCACCTCTGCTCCCAGAATTATCTTCTGTAATTCCACAGCTGTCTGGGTGAGGAGAAGGGTATCACTGTACTCTCCTGCAAGTACAATCAGCCCTAAAACCCTTTCTGGATGTGTGAAAAGGGTCCAGTTAAGGTCACCTTAATAGCCTTGAAACCCTTGGCTGAGATGGGACCTTCTGGGCAGTGCAGAGAGCCCAGCTGGACTGGACAGAAAGGACAAAGCCCAGACTCAGAGCACTGCCAGCAACCACTGGGGAATTACCACCAACACACAGTGGAGGCACAATGTAGAAAATATCAATTCCTATTGAGTTCCTCACTTTCCCACTCCCTGTTAGGGAAACACTTCACAGAGCTCCAGCAGAGAAGTTGGAATAAAGAACAGTGGCAGCTCCTTGTGCATATTAAACAGATTTCCTGAGTCCATCCTTCACATGAGGTTAGGCAACACCACCATTTAAAAATTTTTAACCCTCTCAACCCTCATTTTGAGGGATGAGATGGAGCAAAATGTTGCTGTGCTGCACATTAAACTTATAAAAGCATGGCTCAGTCTCCCATCACACACCAGCAGCCTTCCAAACTCAGACAGGAAACACCTGGACCTCTGTGGTCAAACATCACTGGGAATGCACTGAACATTTTGGAACAGATCATTTCGAATTGTTAATAAATATTCATCTTATTGCAGTAAAACACTGTGTGTCCCCTGCTATAAACACTGGTGGAGCTAAATTAAATATGTGCAAGGTTAGTCATCTTGACTTTTTTTTCTCCATAAAAAAAAAAGAATGCTTGACTTCCCCTCCAAGAACATCCGAAGTTTTAAAACCTTTAAACCCCTGAAGATAATTCTATGGGATACACAATTTAAATATCTCCATTTCTGTTACATTTATTGTTAACACGTTCTCCCATCTTTTCTAAAAGGCTCATTATAAAGCTCCCTAAAATGAAGCCTTTGTTTCCTGTGCTGGGAAAAGCCTTGCACCTTGGCAAACACAGCCCTGCAGGCTCATACTGGAGTTCAGTCGCTCCCCTCATGGTCTCAATTTGAAAAACAAATCTAGAGATGTCCCTAATTATGGGAGAGCCAAAGGGCAAAATGCAAATTGTGTACAAATCCTCAGACCTTTCCTCAAGAAACTGCACAAAATCTTGGTCTCTGTTTTTTGCTGCTTTATGTTTGAGGTAAAGGGCTCCAGAATCATGCCCTGAATTGAGATGTCCTGAATTTTAGGATTAACCATTTAATTGCTGCAAACCAGCCCTGAACTGAATGAAGCCCTGAACTTTCTGCTGCTGAAAGAGGCAGAACAGATGATCCAGGTTGGACTCAGTTCCAAATCATAGCACAGATTTGTTAAAGGTCATGATAAACAAATCTTGCTTCCGTGTCCTTATATGTAAGGCTGATTCTTTGTAGATAATTTGCTCAGGTTTGGGGGCTGTTTCCATATTTCTCTTGCCTATCTTTTTTTCAAAGCTTGCTTGCTAATACTGTATTTCCATGTCCTAACAGCTTGCATTGCTTAGATTTAACATAAGCATTCACCAATTTTCTACTAAAATATATTGCCTGTGGAAAATTAATATATTTTTCTGTCTTTTCTCAAAGCATTTTAATACTCAGGAAAACAAGATATCATAAATCTAAGGAAAGAAAAGCTGCTTTCAATTGAGCAGAAAAAAATAAAAGGCAAAGTCTGTTGTGCATGTGTGTCAACAGCTTTCAAAGCACAAAAAGCAATCAGAAAAATCCTACTGCTCATACAAAAAATATTTCCCTTGGTGAGAACTCCACCAGCACTGAAGCAGCCTTAAAACTTGGCTTATTGTGTCTGTCTGTAGCTCCACAAAGAAGACTACTTGTTTCTATTTTCTGAACGTGTTGAAAAGCAGAACATGGCAGCTGTAGTTCTGCTGCAGAGTTCCCCCAAACAAACAGCAAAACAACCCTGGCCACCTGTTCTGAGCAGACTTCAGCTGTGGAAAATGCCTCCCCGAAGGGAAAGTGCTGGGGAATATTTATGAGACCCCAAAAGCAAGTGGGTTCTAGCTGAGACTTTTCTACACACTGTGGTATTTATTAAATATCTGTTGCTTTGACCCCTCTGCCCTGGGGAGGTTGTTTGTTTGTGCAGTCACTGCTGCTGGGAAGAGCAGCATTTCTGTGCAGGGAGATGCAGGATGCAGGCAGAGCTGGGATTCCAGCCTCAGTTGTTACTGAGGAGGAGAAGGGACCTTCTCCAGACCTTCTCCAGGCCTCCCCTGGGGCTGGTGGCTCCTGAAGGGGCCGTGCCAGGCTGAGTGATGCTCAGTGGGCACAGGATGCTGAGGCAGGGGCAGCACCCAGCCCTGAGCACCAGCGCTGGAGCCACCCCAGGTGTGTCAGCCTGGCCCAGGTAACCAGGCTGGCTTTGCCTCTAGAGGGGATGGGTGACATCTGGAATTTCCAGCCCTCTGGGGTGGCACAGGCACTGCTGACAGGCTCCTGCTCCCTCTGAACACTGCTCAGCCACCCTATGGAGCATTCCCTGGATCCTACAGCAGCCACAATATCCAATAAGATAAATAAATGGAACCACAGTTGGCACATCTGCTCTGCAAATTGTCTCTGAACCTCCTCTTTTCTCCCAGCAGTGATTTTTTTTTGTAACTGTACCTTCCCAGTGCTATGGATAAATAATGCCACGACCCCCCTGCCTTCCATCCACTGCCTGAGGATATCCATGGAGCTGCCCCTCCCCACACCCTCCCAGCTATTGCCACACTCAATTTCCTGCCTTCTGTTGACACAAATAAGCTTGCAAAATTGCAGACATTCTGGAAGGCCATTGTGTTCCACAGATATTGGTATTTCCATAAGTAATCAGGCAGTCTGGGGTTTCCAGGGCACAGAAGACTGCGTGAGACACCCGAAGTGTTCAAATAAATAAATAAATTCTGATGATGAGTGGTTCAAGAGCTTGCAAAGGCCCATGCAAAGCATTCTCTGGAAGTTTGTGAAGTTCTGTTTAGCAGCATTGCCTGCAGAACAGGAGGGCTGAGTAAGAAACCCAGATACTCAGCTACAGATGGACAGAGAGAGGTGGCAGAGGTTCCTCAGTGGCTGAGCTGCTCTTCCCTAAGCCATCCAAACTGAAGCAATTTTCATGTAATAAAGAGATCATAGATCATCTGACATGAAGACTGTTCCAGCTGAGTGGCAGCTAAGCAAAGCATCCAGTAGCTTGATCCTTGTATTTTTGGCTGATCCCAGCCAGTGTGCTGGAAATGAAATGGAGGAGCGGGAGAGGATTAGCTCATCCACCTTGAACAGATTTCATAATCTCCTTTTTTTTTTTTTTTTTTTCTTTTTTT
This sequence comes from Drymodes brunneopygia, assembly GCA_013400955.1. Lineage (NCBI taxonomy): Eukaryota > Metazoa > Chordata > Aves > Passeriformes > Petroicidae > Drymodes > Drymodes brunneopygia. The sequence goes on from VZTZ01043072.1 coordinate 649,690, forward strand.
TGACAACTCCCTCTTCTAACTAGCAAAGAAGGAGAAGCTCCCATTAATATCAGATCATCTAGGAGTTCAGCATCAGTCCCTGGAACACCCACTGCTGGATATTCTCATGTTCCTCATCTGCTGCCAGGCTCGGAGGTGACTTCAGCGCAGAGCAAATGCTTTTTCTGCAGCCTTCCAAACATTCACGGGCTTGCTTGGTACCTGGAGACCTTTCATTGCAGAATTTATTCCAGCTGGATGGCAGAGCTGGGCTGAGATTTCCTTGCTGGCCTTGCCCCACGCTCTGAGGCTGAGGAGAGCTCAGCCTCTCCCGCTCCCATGAATGGCTTGTTTGTACGGGTGGTTTTGCCACCAGCCTCGGCACCATGAACACTCTCACTGTTACTGTTTAACTGCAGTAAATCAGTTAAAGACTAACTGTGCTGTTCCGGAGAAATATTTTATTTCATGCGACGAGATTGGCCTACAGTCATGGATCTGACTCCCAGACTGGAAAGAGCTATAAAGGACAATGATTCTGAATATTTCTCTCAGCGACTTAAACACGTACAGAGCAAGGAAGAGAAGGAGTTTGTGCCTTAGCAAGCTCACATGTGAACACATCTGCCTTTTCAGGTGGAGAAAATGGTCTGCTGGGCCTGAAAAAGTCAGCAAATCAGTATTTTTAATGAAAGATTTCATTGTGCACTTCTCTAGCAGGCTGAAGAGCCAGAAGCAGACATTATTATGATAACTCCTAAGTGACCAGTTCAAACAGGGCAAGCAGGGCCCTGCCTGACGGATGTTGGGATAAATGCCTTTCCAAGAAACTCTCCAGATTCTAAACTAGAGCATTTCATTTTTCCAGGAGCCTCTCAAGTGCGACCATGTGGATTTTCAGTGGCAGGAATATCCTGCTCACAGCTGATGTTTTGTTTTCTTCCCCAAGCCAAGTCAGGAGAAAACACATCAATATTCTTCCAAACAGGTCACTTATTTCCCAGCTGACATGCATTTTGCATTCCCCTATTTTCACTCTATGTTCCCTACACACACAGTCCATACTGGAATAGGGGAAACATTTTAAATGGGAACACTGGCCTGGTATAGCTTAAATTATTCTAGAAAATCCTGAGTAAAAACCTGTGTGGGGCTCTTTTCACTGGAGATCAGAATATTTTTATTTAACATGAAGCTGTTAGGAAAGGATTCAACTAAACTAAAGTTTGGTGTGAAAACTGGAGTTTTCCACCAGTTAATTCTGCTTTTTGTTTTATTTTGCTTTGGTTTTAAAAAGACAGGTTCAGATTATATCATGGAGACTTTTCCATGCAGAGAAACCCTTAAACTCTTTATCATTTTGAGATCCAAGGCTTCCTGCAGCCAAACTGCCCAGCTATAGGACACAGAGAGGATGGTAAGTCTGTTTTGCATTATTCACCATCTGAATAGGGACTAACCCCACTAGAACATGCAGCCATAAAGCAGTGAGGGATGAAAATCAACTCAACTGATAGGCAGGATGTCAGAGGAAAAGGAAAACCCTTCATGCAAAATACTGGAGAAAATGAGTTTTAAATCCCTGTATGAACTGAACAAACTTCTGCCATCTGGAGCATGATTTAATACTCCACCAGGCGCTGCTGCATTTTGTGTTTCCAGAAAAGCATATGACAATCTTGTATGAGATTTTTGCTTTAATTATCAGTGTGTGAAAACAGCATTAAGGAGGTGATCACAGCAAGCCTGAAGCTTTGCTCTGATTAACAAATTAGCCAGTTCTAAACAGACCAAGTAACAGCCAGGAAAGCTGATGACCCTTGAAAGCAGGCTTAAACTTTCATTGGGCCACTTATTACAGACCACTTGCTTTGGATGCAAACCATATCAGGTGTGCCCCCTTGGACCAGAAAATCTCTTTATTAAAAAATGAAAGAGCCCTCGGTTTTCACTGGATGCTTTGAAGTAACAGCAGTTATTTCAAATAAGAGGGATTTTCAGGAACCAAAGCGTGTATTTAAAAAGAGATTGCTTACACTGGCATACTCCAATTTAATTAACTCAGATTTATAAGTATAAAGTCTGTGTTAGCTGCATTTGTAATGGGAAATAAAAAAAAGAATTAAAAAGAGTTTGTAATGAAATAGAATTTATAGAAAGGGAAACTGTATTTTAAAAGTTAGCATATCAGAAATATGATGTTATCAAATGCTGAAGAATTCCATTTTCATATTGGGGGAGACCCTTTTGGAAGGTTTTTGCCAAATGTTGAATCACTCTAAAGTGCCATTCATAGGAGCATTTTCCTGCCCCCCAACAGGTGCTGAGTTGGGCAGAGGCACACTGAATAATGAAGCTTTTTACTCTTATCTCTGTGGTTTCTCAAATTTTAAAATACGAAATTCTTCAGCTTCCCCTCAGTCTTCAGAGGTGCTATTTGTCAGGAAGAGAAATAATTTCTGTGCTGGAGTGACTCAGTGTAGCTGAGGACCTGTCTGGAGGATTTACTTGCTCAGAGATAATGTTCTCCTACACACATTTAAAACAGGTACAAATGAGGTGGGATCTCTCAGGCTGGGTCAATGCATTGCTTCACAGTTCAGCATTAATAAAGTATCTAAAAAAAACACTCCAGTGATTCTATTTGTGGAAAACTGTATTTGTGAATAATTCATTTTTGGGCCAGAGTGAGACTGGGACAGCACAGCAAACGACAGCGTGTACTGAATCTACAGCAGTCACAGAGTCAATTATCTGTTCATTAATTATACCATTGATTACAGATTCCCTGTGGGAATGGCATTCCTCCTCTGAAGCTGCACCAGCATTTGCTGGAGCATTAAGTCATGAGTGGTTTCACCATTAACATGCAGCTCATAATTGCTGCTGGGAGAAAATGAAGGTCCTGACCTTGCAGGTACTTCTGCATGAGTAACTTTATAAATGAATGTACTGCACAAAGAGCTCTCTCTGGAAAAGCAGAATGCCTTTCTCCAGGAATTAGAGAGTGGTGTGTCAGTAAATATCTTCACCAGGGGAGGGGGACATGTGACAGAGCCACAGATTAAAGCTGAAAGCTCATCCAGAGTTCATCTCTGTAGGATACACATTGCAGAATGCACCCTGGGATGGGCAGCCAGCTCAGGGGCATCTGACTTTATTCAGGGGTGTATTTATTCAGAGTCCAGAACATATTTTCTCAATCTCCAGGTTTCAATCTGCTGCAGGATTTCAGTTCCAAAGTATGATCTAGTCTGGCTTGGGAATTTTCATGTGAAGGCTGTTTGTGCATCTGGTTTGATTTGTTTCTAATCAACCACTGTGGACTTTTAAAGTGTATTCCCCTGGAAAGTTTAGCTGATATTTTCAAGGAAAACAATAAAGCAAATTCAGCTTTGACATGCACATTTTTTTTGCTTACACAACAAAAACTTTTGCTTTCAAGTCTGTGGTGTTCCAGAGGCGCTGGGGAACAGAACTATTTCTTCATGCCAAAGTATGCATTTCTGCTGTAAGTAGATTATTTAAAGAAACCTGTCCTGTTAAATGAAAGCCCTCAGTGCATCAGTTCATAAATGAACACTGCCAGTATCAAATTTAAAAAAAAAATCAGAATATTCAGCAACAAAAGAATTATTGCAGATCTTTGTATTTTTATCAGCTACTGAAATTACCTGTGGGAATCTTAATTTTCTGTGAGTCAGATCCCTGCCCCAGCAGGTACAAGATCCAAGGAGGAAAAAAGGAGCAAGTTTCCAAATGCAGCTTCAGCAGGCACTGCTTACACTTCATCCTAAATCTCTGTCCTTGTGGTGGGCCCTGGTTCTCTGCTGCCTTCTCCTTGTGTTTTCACTTGGCTCCATCATCCCTCTGCTGGTTTCCTGAACTGTGTCATGTCCCAGTTCCCATTTTTGCCTGGATATTTATCTTTTTCCTGGTTGCCCTCCAGCCTCAGTTGACTGCTGTAATTAATGGCTTTGATATCTGCCTTTTTTCATCCCTGCCACTTTCTGGATCACTGAAACAGAGCCCTTTGGAGTATTTACCCACTTCCCTACCCTCTGGTGGGTGCCTGGCTGCAGAACATGCCCTGCTCAGTGGAACTGCCACCATTTCCACACACAGTATGGAATAACCAGGGAGGTTTCCAAAAGAAAAGTTTTTCACAGCACCCTTTTATTTATTATATGGCTGAGATGGCTAAAGATGCCTGTAATTCGTCATCCTGGGCACCTTTTCAGACCATTTTTAAGTTACTCACACTCTACCAGCTTTATCCAGGAGGTTGAAATTATCCAAACTGGATATCTGCTTCATATTTAGTTTTGTGGAAAAAATTTTCAAGGTTAAAAAAAAAAATAAAATTAAAAAAAGAGGCTCATCTGTTTCTGAGAATGAATATAGGGGAAAATATTCTGGTTTGCACAGGGGGAGTATTGGGACATTGAGCCTGCACAAGCAGGGACTGGCTGGGGCAGGAGATTTCAGCTATGGGGTGCCAGGCCAGGGGAAAGGAACCAGAGGGACACAGAGAATTGGAGAATCATTAAGGTTGAAGAAGACCATGATGGGAGAGTTCTAGGGGAAATAAGGCCTCTTTTTTAAAACAGATCACTGAAAATGAGCTTTTTGCAGGTGGCCACGAGCTGGACACTGCCCAGTGTGTCCGTGTGCCCCTCATCTGGCTGATCTGGAGTGCTGCCACCCCACAGCCTCACAATGCACTCCTGTTCCTTCTCTAAGCATTCAGAGTAATGATGTAACTCTAAATACTCCGTGAGATCCCATGTAAGGCTCACAACTGGCCAAAGGTCCTGCCACTCATCATGGAATTCCATTTTTCCCTGTGTGTCAGGTTCTTACCCCTTAACGTCTCACTGTGCAGTTGGGAAGATTAATTAATGTTTGGGGAAACACCACAAAAGGGGCAAACTTCTGGCAAAATCAGCAATTCTGTCCTTGCAGCACAGTGTCAGGGAGTCAGTCATGTGAAACAGCCACTGAACAATTTGGGGAACACAAAAGTCCTGCAAAGCTGCTCGTCCCAGCCGGGCTGGCCCCTGTGTGCCCCGAAGGGAGCCTGGGGGGACAGTGTGTGACCACAGGGACAAAGGAAAGGACACAGAGCTGCCCCGGCCGCTGGGCCTTCCCATTTAACCATTTAACAACCTTTTAATGCACTTTGGGTGTGTAAAGGAGCACAGGGTGTTGAAGGGACATTAAAGACAACTGCCCAGCTGCTGCCCAGCCCCTCTCACACAATAACCCCCGACAAATTGCTCTGGCTGCTAATGGAGGTGCCAGGGGCCAAGGTCAGAGTTCAGCTCTCTCTGATGTCAAGGCCCTTCCCTGGAGCCCATGTGGGGCAGGGCTGCTCTTTAATGCCAGCTCCATGAGGGGCTGCAGCGTTCACGCTCCGCTGGAGCCTGCCTGCGACATTGGTGACACGGGGGGGTGGCTGGAGGTGACACGGGGNTCCTAAACTACTACTAAAAAATCTACGTATTTCTTTCATATCCAACAGTACAACACCAGTGTAATTCTAAAAACCCCGCAAGAGCACCCAAAAATGCATCTGAAACAAAAACAAGTCTGTGAAGGATGTGGACACTGAGTTTCCAGACCAGCTTCGAGTGATTATTTAACACATATTATTCAAGGCACTAGGAAAATATAGATTATATCTCTATTATAGTTGGGGAGGAAAGGCAAGTCTGGTACTCATTCTTTTCCACAGCCAAGCTTTTATGTTCCCTAAAGAAAGCTGGCATGCCTAAACAGATTATAGGGAATATCTGACACTTTTATTATGGCCTTTGCAGGAAGAAGCTAATATTCAACATGAAACAACACTCTGCCCTTCAAACTTTAAAAACCTGAGTGTTAACTGTGACATTTATAATTCTCACCTCAGCAGTGGAAGCCCTGCTGACATGTGTGAGAAGGTGAAATCATAGGAGCTGGAAGGCAGAGTGTCAAGCTGGGTTTGGCTCTCCTGAAAATGTTTAGGTGCTTATCTCTTTTTAGTGGATTGGAAAGTAGTTGGGTGCCTGATTCAGGGATCTGGGTTTCATTAGACAGCAGGGATCTTCACTGGGGGCTATGCAGCTCAGGTTTGCATCATTCCACATTTATTTTTGGCTCTAAAATGGGATTTGGCTGTGGCTCTGATATCATTCCTTCTCATCTGAAAAGTACCCCCAGGTTTTCTGTGCTGTCTCCTCCTCTGTGGCTGCATTCCACATGAGCTGGGGCTTTTCTGCTTTAAACAGATGTCATTTTGGAAAATGTTTTGTCTGTTCCTTGTGCCACCATTTCTTATGATGACCAAGAACCAGCACAACTTAATCTCATATTTCAGTTCTCTGGATAATCCTAACCCTTTTTTCCTTCTAAACTTGAAGTTCAAATTAAGCACAGGAAAAACAAGTTGTTGTACTTTTCATTCTTTGAAATCCTCTCTCTGCTTTCTTATTTCTTCAGTGGGAGAGGGTACAAAGCAAGTTCAGTACAAATCAAGATATGTGATTAATCTGCTTAAATTCAAAATAATGGGCTTTACACTTTCTAGCTGATATTTCTTAGTCCTTACACTGTGGAGGTCCCAGTCCTGGGGCACTGGGAATGCCCTTGGAATCTGCATCCCAGACTTGCTGCTGTTTTGGTGGGAGGTTGGAAATTTTACAGCTTGCTTTTTCATCCTTATTTGTAAATGGGCCAGAGAAATCAGCCAGCTTCTTACCCACACGTTGGCCATTCTTCTGAAAGTGTGAAAACATGACAGCATTTTTTCCATCTTAACAGAAAGTGTCTTTCTCAATGTAAATATTTGTGGATGAAACTCCCTCCTCATTTTCTACACTAGCAGCTTCTTTCTTCTTCAAAGGGCAACTTGAAGTATTTATAACTTGAGCTGATTACAAATAGCCCATTATTTTATTTCTAGGAAATTTTCTCACTACCAGTCAATGGCTTTTCCCACTTTGTACTCCACTAATACACTCACTAATGGTATAAATAACCAGGAATGAAGAACTCACAGCTATGCAGAACAGATTCATGCAATCAGAGGACAAATGCTACTTTTTTCATACTTACATCCCTAATTAATTCTTCTAACACAATCACATGGGAAGGCAATCTGATCCACATCTTGCCTGTTCCAAATTGTTTATGGTACGTGATTAGTCTTCAATAAGACAAAAATGTGAATTTATATTTTCTTCTGCACCCAGGCAAGGCTACAAGTAAACATTAAGTGACTTCAGAGGAATTTAGTATATAATAAAGCCCATCAAAAATCCGGCCAATTGACTGGGAAAATAAACAGCACCCATAATTCCACAGATCTTTAACTGGAATAAGAACATAAATCATTGTGGTGGGCTGGTCCTGGATGGGTGCCAGGTGCCACCAGAGCTGCTGCATCACTGCCCTGCTCAGCTGGGGAGGGGAGGGGAAAGACAAGGAAAGGTTTGAAGAGGGGGATAAGGACAGGGAGATCCCTCTGCAGGCAAAGCAGGCTCCACTGGGCACACTGGTTTCATTTATCACCAACCAAATCACAGAACGATCATGAGAATTCAAAACTAAACTTTAAGATCTTTCCAAGGAATGGAGCTTTCTCCCTTCTTAAGTTTGTTATCCCACTGTTGCTGATGGGCTGGGCCTGGCACTGGCTCCACTGGGAGCTTCTGGAAGCTTCTCAGAGCAGGCACCCCAGAGCCCTCTCTACCAAAACCTGCCCAAAAACCCAGCACAGTGCTCAAGCAGCTTTCAAACAACCAGGTCATGTGGGAGAAATCTAAATTTATTTATAACGGAAAGAAAAAGATGAACAGAAAATGAAAATTTAGGGCACATCTCCTGGTGTTCTTTTTCCACTGAGCACAAAAGGCAGTGATTTATATGAGCTAAAAACCCAACCTATCATTTTTTTAACTGACCATATTTTTTCCAGCACACTCATGAGCTGATGACAGCTGCTCAAGGCTTTCCCATAAATGACATTCCTCAGCATTTCACTAACACAGGCCTGAGCTGCTCCAGTATTTCATCTGCATGAATTAATCTCTGTGAATTAATGTTATGGCTGGGCCGTGCTCATTTACCATCACTTACATGCACATATATTCCATGACTGCTTGTAAAGGAATAAGGTCCACATTTTCTACGTAAATACACAGTCTTTATGTCTCTCCTGACTTGCTCTCATTAGCCCTGCCCTAAATGATGTTGGACATGAGGCTGGGTTGGTGTTGACTCTGGAATGCAGCAGTGACACGTGGCTGACTGGCCCCTTTGCCAAGGTTTGTGGTGCAGTTTTGCAGTTCATAATGCAGCCAACCTTTACAATGTAACACCCCTGCTAATAAAAATGAAATTGTTACGTAAGCCCGCTGCTAAATAACGAAACCTCTGCTACGTTTAATTTAGCTGTTAATTTCTGTGTGACTGTAAATGCTGTTACGGGGTTTGTTATTAATGTGAGTAACCTCAAGGTTGGTGCCAGCACTTCAAACGTAAAATTTCTGCAGAGATGTTGAAAACAAATGATACAATGCCTTGCAACTTAATTGTCCTAATTCCAAAATCAGGGGCAGGCTCCCAGTGGTTAAATGAGAGTCCCAGTAAAGTTATGGACTGCACTGGAAAGGAGAAAAGGAGAGGACATTGAGCCACCTGCTAAATCATCTCAGGTGCCTCTTCCATGGGATTTCAGCACAGTTATATTGCCAGTTGTTTCTGGATTGACTCAGTTAAGCAATTTATATTCAATTTTTGTGCAGAATCATGGAATGATGGAATAGTTTGGGTTGGAAGGGACATTAAAGACCATCTCATTCCAAACCCACCTGCCCTGGGCAGGGTGCTGTTCACTGCATCAGGCTGCTCATCCAACCTGGCCTTCAACACTTGCAGGGCTGGGGCAGCCACAAACACCTGAGTGTCCCTGAAATACAAGGAAGTCTCACGATTGTGAAGGTTTATTTTCAAACTTCCACTTATTTCCATTAAGGACACTGTAGGACCTCCAAAAAAAAGATGCCAGAGTCAGCCCCCCCTGAACAGCAAGATGCTGTGACAGGCTGGGGACAGCCCTCTCACAGAACACAACCCCTTCCAGCTCCAGGCTCCTTGGATAACAAACAGCTCTCTGTTATAACTAAAGCATACATAACTGTAAAATACAATTATTTTCTACCTTCATAGTGAAGGAACTCTGAAATAAAACTCTGTAAATAACTAAAAGAAAACACAGCAGCTTTAGCAAAGTTCTGCCTCCACAAATCTTCACTGTGACCTCAGGATTCAATTTTAACAAGTTGGTTTTAATCCTGTTAGTTTAAGATCAAAGGGAAAGATTCATTGGCAGGGTTAAATGAAGCAACATTGAAGGATTTGGAAAAATAAGGCCAATACCCACACCAGTCCTTCTGTCCTAATTAAGTTTATATTTTTTCTAAGTATTGCTGGCAGGAATTAATACTCAGAGACCTAAGCCAAAGTAGCTCACTTTAACCCGAGGACATTTTTTCACTTACTCTGACTGTAGTTCAAGTTTTCCATTTTGAAGTATTTAGCTTAATTTCCTACTTGAGAAAGTAAAGCTCTTCTCAGCAACTCTTCAAGTAACAACTATTTTCCTTTTACATGACTGAGTCCACACTGCTGGGCTTGACATTAACCTGTTCTGGTCTTTCTGAACAGTTCCCTCTGCTAAAGGCACTGACCAAGCCTCAAACTTCCTCCTCAGAAGAGTATTTGTTTCTGTTCCTGCAGCTGCTTTATCAGTGTGAAAAATGGTGAGAAAATGAATCCTAACTATCAATGATCTTTGTAGCCACGGATAAATAAATTCTTACATGCAACAATTCACATTTACTGCTCAAAAATGAGCCTGTGGTGGTCCAGCTCTCAGTGGAACTTGTGCCCACTCTGAACATCTGTCACCACTCAGAACATCTGGCACCTGGAGGCAGGTGGGCCCTGCCTGCTCTGACAGTGCAACTGCTGCTCAGATTATCTCCAGCTGAAAACATTTGGGCTACTGGGGCTGGTTAAACCTCAGAGCTTTGCACAGAGAAATTAATTCCTGAAAATATTCCCTGGGAATGGGGCACCTCTGGGCCTCCCCTTGTTCTAGAGACATTCTAAGGAGGAGGGGGAGGTTGGAGGGCAACCAGTCTGCACTCAGTCTGCATGGAGAACAGGAACAGACAAGCCAGATTTAGAAACCTCTGAAAGGGAAGTGAACATATAAAACTATCACCTCTAATAATTGTATTTATCCTCCACTCCTTCCAACTTTACACTGCCTGTCCCTAAAAAAAAAAGAGCTCTCCCAAGACAAACACTTCAGTGCAAGTTAAGTACTTGTTACATCCCCATCCTGTTTCTCCTTTTGTCTGTACAAAATCTTTCATTAACTTTCACTGATCTCATTCTATGCTGAGGTCTGGATAAATGCTGTAGGAGTTGCAATTTTGGCTGCCTCTTTGATCTCCGTAAGATGAAGGATAATTTCCGTTTTTAAGTGATTTTGCTTGGCTCTTACACAGCCTAGCACATGGTGTAAGATTGTCCTGAGACAAAATGGAGAGGCTGAGAGGTGCTGGTAAAATATCCAGAGTCGAAATGTCAGTTCTTTGTGTCCCTCCTGAAAACCAGGAGAACAACAGTTAACTCAGGCCATGCATTTCTGCATCTGTGTGTGCACATGTAATGCACAAACTTAATTAAAACCAATTGTAACTGCTGAAGTGTAACATTACTGAGCATAACATGTATTTTGTCATGACTTCAAAATGAAAATGTGCCTTTTGACTTGTTGTGGAAGTCTTGCTTGCCAGGCATTTCTAAATAAAGCCCAGGAGACTGGATTTACATCTTCCCTCTCTTAACCCTTCTCTTAATCACTTCCCTCTAATTCCACTTTTTTTTTTTTTTTCAATGTGTGTGGCTTGAGCAAAGCCTCTTCTCTGTAATTGTCTTCTAAATTGGCAAAGGGACAGTGCAGGGTGTGACCCTCCTCCAGTTTTTGTGCACAGTTGTATCCTCCCGGGCCCCATTCTCCTCTGAGCTCTCCCACATCTCTGTTAAGTAGCCAAGATTATACAAAGCAGTCAGATTCCTGTTACACATCTGTGTCTTCCTGCAGCAATTGGAGCCATAAAATGAGTTGTCATCGTGGTATTTGATAATATTCTGAGCCAGAGGTGCTGTGTGCTCACATCTGGGACCGAGTGGGTTCCCTCTTTGAGGTGCAGAGGATGGTGCATCTCACTTGCATAAAAGGGAGATTTCAGAGGAGCAGAAAAAGAAGGGAAGCGTTCCTCAAAATGTTTCTTTTGGTCAGGGATTCACTTCGAGCTATTTCCTTTGTTGTGCATTTTGCAACCACTGCTCAGCTTTCCCTGAGTGAAGGTTCTCTCAGCTCCTCGTGGCACTGAAAATGCTTTTCTTGCCTCAGGACTGCCCGGGCACATCCCACTCCCTGCTCCCTGCCCTTGTGCTCGGGATGAGCTGCCCAGGGTTACACAGAGCAGACTGCAGCTCCCAGGCACTCCCAGCCAGTGTGGGCTTGAACAACACTCAACATTGTGTTCTGGAGGACCAATTTCAGAGAAAAAACATACATTGTGTGTTAGTCTAACATTATTGCTTGTGCCTTAATTCTCTTCTGTTTGCTGAACCCACTGTTTTCAGCACCTGATGCTCAGCAGCGAGCTGGGCTGACAGCTTTTGGCGTGCTCTGGGTTTTTAATTACAACCATCCCCTGGCACACACTGCCTCCTTTAATAAGTACCAGCCACAGGCACACATACCAGGCATGTAAAACAGTTTTATTAAATTAAGCGGAGGCACAAACGATCACAATTATTTTCTTACTAATAAAGGCAAATGTTTGCATTTATTTACACTCTGCTGAGTTCAAGCTGAATACATGATCGGCTGTTTTGCAATACCTCCCCACACCATTTTGATGGGTTTTTAGAATAGGGTTTTCTTCCCAAACACAGCATTTCCCAGCATTCTGACTGTTCCTAAGGGCACTGTCCTAACGAGATGCAGCAGCTCCTTGTTTCCCATCCCTGGCTGCAGCCCCAGCCCTGCCCGGGGGCGAGGTGTCCGTGTCACCTCCGTGTCCCGAGCAGGGGCTGGGTTCACCTCGGTACAAACCCAGCAGTGCCGTGTGCTCAAGCTGCTCCATCACCTGCACTGTGCCCGAATCTTCCTCCTGATAATCCAATTTATCACCTCAGTGACTGAAATTAAGTGTCAGCAGAAGGGAGCCAGCACGAGCTGTGCCCCGCGGCCAATCCGAACCGCTCGGCGCTGCTTCATCTGACCCACCAACAAATAACCATGATTTATCCCCAAAGTTTCTGTGGAGAAGCTTTTGTTCCTCTTCTACAACCATCAGAAGCTGGGATTCACTGCTTTTTAACTGGGTTAATTTTACTAGACTGGTTTCATTTGCCAGACTAACACAACCCCACCGCTGGCTGCCTTCGATGTGTCGACTGTATCTGTAGAGGTGACCTAAAAGTGAATCTAAATGATGATGAAAGATAATTCAAGGCCCTTGGCCATTAAATTTTCTTCATGGAAGCACAAGTGCAGCAAGAAAAGCTTGCTGTCTTCAGGATGCACAATGCAACTTGGTTTTATTCCTGTTCTTTGAGAGAAGTTTACAGGAAAAGGAAAAATGGATTTTTATTCACTGCACACTGGAATAAAAACTCAATCTGCTTTACATGGAAATTAGAATTATGAGCTACTGCACACTTTGCCAGCAGAAGAATCTCCTCAAAAGAGCTGCTCAGGAAAGTATTCTTTCCACCTAAATACTAATTATGTTATGCTAAACAACAATATTATGCTATGTGAAATGAATTGTGTAATATTTAGAAATTGCTGTTGTTAAAAAAAGAGCATTCACAAAAATTTGATCTTGTGAGTGGTGTATTTTAGTATTAAGAGTAGGGGCTGGTAGAACTATGGTTACTTGAAACCTGCAAATAGGTCACTTTTGAGCAGTTTCTATCTGCAAATATGAGTATTTTGGAATTATCTCTGATCACTAATTCTACCAGCAGCCTTTCCTAATTCCCCCCTTTTTCCTCCTTCTCTCCTTGTAAGATTTCTGAACAACGAGGAAAAACCAGGGAGCCCGCAGATCTCCCAGCACCACGGACAAAGCAATTTTCATGCTCCAGTATCACCACAGTAAGAATGTTATAAAATATACCCTGAGCTCTCCCTGGCACATCCCCACACCTTCCTGCTGTGAACAGCACTTGGCTCTGAACCTCCTGGTCTCCCTGTGGATGCTGCTGCTCTAGGGAATGTGGGATAAAAAACTAGGAAACATTTTGCTACCTCCTGCTGCCTTTTTTTTTTTGGCTAGAGCTCTGTGTATTTCTTTCAGGTAACATGATATCAGGTTTGTATCACTATCGTGCTACATATCTCCAACAAACTGCCCTTGCTGAAGTCATAAAAACACAAGATTTATCTGTAGGTACTTGCACAATCTCAGTATTGTATCAGCATTTTATAGGGTGTATCTGGAATTCTCTCTGATTTCTCAGATGTCTTTAATTTTCTGCAGCAATGTAGGTAAGATTAAATGCAAATCTTGGCAAACAAACCTCTGGCATCGCAACAACAGAGAGATATGGATTTTTTTCCCCCTTTATTATTCTGCTAGAAAAACTTGGAAAATGCAGGTTTATTTTCTCCCCTAAACTCTTGCAGACCTACCCTTATATATTTATGTACTAGAAATTACAGTTCTGTGGTGAGAGTGGTTCTCCCAAAGGATGGGGCTTTGCCTTGACAGTGCACGCATGGCCCCAGGTACGCGCAGGATCTCCTGCAGTTGATGTTGCCACAGAGGGAATAGGAAAAGGAGAAAAAATGGGTTCCTGTGTTCACACATGGCTGGTGTGAGCTCAGGGAAGGGCTGGGGTGAATTCCCAGCTGGTGTCAGTCCCACAGCCCTTGATGTCAGCGGATCCGCGCCGAAGAATTGCAAACTCGAGCATATTTGGATCACACGCTGCTTCTTTATGGCTCCAGAGATGTGACAGATTTCCTGTCGAGTCCCAGCTGCTCTCACTTTCCCGTTTCACAGAGCGAGGGTAAAATCAAGGAAAGATGGGCCAAACCACGGCTCTGCCCCTTGCACAGAGCAACAGCTGAACTCGCTGGGAGCTGCGCGAGCGCGAGCGGCGCTGGGCGAAAACCACCCAGCAGAGAGGCAAAAACCAGCAAATATCCCAGCCCTGGAAATGCCTGGAATGAGCTGCAGTGCGTGGATGGCCGGAGGAGGCTGCAGACTGTGATTTATGCTTGCTTCCAGGTGCATGTAAATTTTCCATCCCCCATATAGACTCCAGCTCCGTGCTGCAGCCACAAGAGATTAAAATTCCTGTGCCGTTTTCTGGAGCTCTCAGCCCCGCTGAGAAAGGAGCATGGGAAGCACCGTTTGTTTGGTGCTTACAGGAATTCCTTCACAGACACACGAATTTTCTCAGCATTCCGTATTAGCATGAATTAAAATATTCCATTTGGGCGAGATGTTGTTTTAGCTAATTTCCTGCAGACTCTCCTCAGCCCCGCTCCTCGCTGAATGGTGAATAACTCCTCAGTGGAGCCCAGCACTTCCAGCCCCTGCTGCTCAGAATAGCTCCCTGCTTCTCAAGCATTAATTGTATCTGGTTATGTTTAAATGTCATTAAAATATGCGGCAAGTGATCTACGGGGATTCATATTCCTACCCAAAATCGAGCCTGCACCTTAAACTTCCCGCTGCAGGAATCCGGGATGGGTTTTCCCCGCTGTGCCTGTTGCAAACATCTGCCACTCCTGCACGCTGAATAGAGCCCTTGCAATCCCAATTTTAACATTGTAACCCAACGCTTTTACGGGAGAATATTGCCGTTTTATTCATAAACTGTTTCGAGAGAGGAAAGGGGGAGCAGAGGCGAGGAAGGAAGCCAAGAGAGCTTTTGAGTTGCTTTTCTGTTTTCAAGTGTCTCGGGGAGCGCGGTGCCAAGAAAAACAGAGAGCAGAGCAGTGAGCAGCGGGGAGATCCTGTTACAGCAGCCCAGCACCTCGGGAGACCGGGCTGCCTCCGGCAAGGAGCAGGAAAGAAGGGGAGGAACAGGGACCGGGCTGCCTCTGCACCCCAACAGCTGCATTTTGGGGAGGGGGTTCATAATAGGGACCCCATTCTTCACGCAATGAGTTGTTCATGTGGGCAAGAGAAGCAAAACCTAGCAGGTTTCTGGAGCAAAGCTTTCAGGAATGGGTGACTGGGGAGAGGGAGAGGGCTCATTATTATCAGAATAATAAGCAGAAAGGAGGAAAAGTGTAAGTGAACTGACACATGGGACTGCAAACTGCTACACAGCCGCTGTGGCCAGCTCTGGGGTTTGGGGCTTCACCAGTGAGCTCACAATAAGGGAAGGAAAACAAAGGCACCCTTTCCCCAGCACAGATGTGTATTTTCTCTGGGTATATTTGTTAGTTTTATATGAGAAAATGAGTGGTTTTGTCTAGTTAGGGTATGGATTGGGGAAAATTGCTCAGGACGAGTCAGCAGCTCGCTTGCCCTATACATTTGTACAGGGAGTTTGGACAGGCCTACAAAGCTCCTCTTTATCCCCCTTTTAAAAAGAAAGCAGGGCTGCAGGCAGAGAGGGAATGGGAAAAATGCAGAGCACATACCAATACCAATAAGCCTAAAGACAGAGCCTGCTCAGTGCCAGACTGTCCCCCACTTACACATGAAGCCTGTGTCACTCAGAGGGATGAGAAAACACAAGGAGTTAAATTAAATAGTGACACCTGTGAAGCTGTCACAAGCAGTGACACCAGGCTGGCCATTCCCCTGTGCTGTCACTGAGAGGGGCAGAGCTGCTGAGCCCAAGCAGCCGGGCCAGACCCCGGGTGTTTTTGAAGGATCATTATTTGCTGAGGGGTCAGGGCTGGAGCAGGTGGTGTGTGAACTCTCACGGGGGGCAGTGACCCACAGCCACCCTGCTATTCCTGTCCCTCGTGTCTCCAAGGGAGCTGCCACTCTGCTGGTGACAGGGGCTGCACAGGCTGGCACAGGACACTGGTGGTGTGTAAAAAAGGGGGAGAATGAGGGAACAAGGGAAGTAAAGCTGTGCTTTCTTACAACCACAACAAACTCCCTTCAGGTTTAGACGGGGACAATATGGCCCTGGGACCCCAAAGTCACCCTGCCTAAGGAACAGAAGGTGTTTCTGAGAAGCAGGGACTGCTGAGAGCACTCAGGTCTTGATGGCCCTGACCAGCCTCACCCGGGCTCTCTGCCCACCCCTCCCACAGACCCCAAATCCACTTAAGCTCGGCTGTGGGGCTTTGTTCCCTTCCTAAACCATGCTGGGGCTGTCCTGCTGCCTGTCCCTGTTCCTGAGGTGTTTGTGCTCCTTGGCTGGGCTGTGGTGCTGCCTCCCTGCCCTGGCTGTGCCTGGAGCTCAGAGCTATCCATAGGGCATCCTGTTATTGCTGCCCTGCTTTATCAGCAGTGGCTTTGTTTTTAATGGGCTGTTTTACACCGTTATCAAAGTTGCATTTTAGTTTGTCAGGTCAAGGTTTGCTGTCTGTTGCTGGGGTTGGGCACTTTGCCTGTTACATTGGTTGCATCCTAATGAGCCTCTTTGCTGAGGAAGATAAGGAATGGGCACAAAAATGATCTGGGAAAGGTTGTTTTCTGTTGTGGGTGGAAGTGCTCACTGCTGTGGTGCAGTTCCAGGCCCACAGTTAAATCCTGCTCCAAGTCTTTCTGCAATCTCTTAGAAATGAAGATTTCTCCTGGAAGGGGAGGCAACATCAGCCCTTTCACATCCTTTGGTTTGAGCTCTTGGCAAAACTTGGAGCAGTTCGGGTTTGCTCTGATTTGTGCCCACAGCCCCAAAGCTGCCAGAGATTACTGGGGAAGAATGAGTGATAATTTGCTTTAGGCATTTCCATGAGGTTTCAGTCTGTGAACTGCCCCTCTGAAACTGCTAAAGCCATCCTCTTCCTCCCTTCCCCTCGAACAAGGGGAGCCATTATGTGGCCCTGGCCACTGGTTTACAGAAGAACCACTTTGGGGATGATAAAATTACTGACAGCATTGCCAAATACTCCCCAGAGCATTGAACCAGGGCTGTCTGAACTCACAAGGGTCTTTATTGTGGTTTCCCTGCCATGAAATTGTTGGATGTTGCTGCTTATTCCTGAACACAGCAAAAATAGGCAGTGCAACTTGAATGTGTTTGGTAGAACTGACTTAGCTTACAACTGATCCTTTAAATCTGTATGGAGACAGGGGAATCCAGTGGTTGGAGCACAGAAATAATATTCAATAAACTGGTTTCTAGCATTGCCTTCTGCCCCTTGCATCACCCTCCCCACCAATAGATCTCCATCTGTAAAAACACTGCCAGCATCACTCAGCCACCTTTGTGCATGGCTGGGATGTTCTGATGAAAAGGGATTTTAACATGTGAAAGACATTAATGAAACTGCAGGGAGAGTAAAAGGCATCAGCCAATATCCAGCCAGAATCCAGCCAGAAACACAGCAAACTGTAATTGCTCACTGCTGGCCCTCTCAAGGAGTGTTTTCCAAGATAAGGTGCAAAACACTGCAAGCAAGCAGTCCAGGAACCTAAATCTGAACTCCAGTTATCAAGGGAGAGTCAATTATCTGGGATTACAGAAGTTAATGCACTTCAGGACTGATTAAGTGAAAGATTGTTCTGAAAAAGAACCCCTGTAATTAAAAATATATGTACTTTTTAAGGAGCTCTTCTTACTCTGAAAGCCTTGTACACAGTAGTGGGAGGAAAGCTTATGTTCTATATGTGTGTGTGTGTGTACACACACTACCCAAATTCTGCTATCAATTACAGATACAAACCTGGAACAGCTCCAGAGCTATTTGCATGGGCCTAAATTAGAACAGACTGTGGTTTGTTAACGAGGTGTGTGTGTGCCTTCAGTGCTATTTGCTGCTCTCTGAAGGCACAGACTGGTGGAAATCAGCTTTCCATATTCACTGGTGGTATCAGTGCTCCAGTGCTCTTGTAGTACAGCCACTTCCCACAATTTCAAATTATCACCTCTGAAAACCCTGTGGTCGCTTGAATATAATATGACAAATATTTTGTGTGTATAAACATCGCTTGCTGGTCAATCTCAATAATTTCATTAATTTTACACTGATGTCCCCACTCCTACTGGATTATTCATGCTGTTTCTAAGCCAACATTCAAGGTCTTGCTTGTTTTCCACAGTAAAACTTTGCTTTACACTGGGTTTGTCTCTAAATCTCTGTGTAGGTTTTGGCTTAAATACGGCTCAATAAGGTAATTTTGAAATTGGAATGATATACAATTGGAAACCTGACCTATATTTTCAGAACCCTTAATTACAGAACAAGAAATACTGAGCACTGATAGATGTTTGCACAAGAAGGCTTGGTACACATATGACGTGCCTGAAAATCAATTTCTTTTTTAAAAATAATATCAGTGCTGCTTCTACTTTAATTCCTTACATGCAGCCAGTGCCAGCTGTGCTTTACTACACTCAGCTGGCACTTCACATACCACAAAAATACAGTTTGTGACCAAATTACAGAGTAGTAACACTGAGATTATGCAGCCATTTAGGTCAGGAAACATAAAATAACATCTTATAAGTAACTCATTACATCAGCTCCCAGAAAGGCAGTAATAAAGGATTTTAGCATTACTCATTTTTTATTTTATTCTTGCTGTAAAGATCTATCAAATTTTGAACTATGTTCTTGAAAAAGTGGAAAGACTGGGTGGGTTTAAGCTCTTCCACTGGTGGGGAAAAGGAGCTGCATTGCAATCACCCAATGGTGAAACAAGATTCTCAAAGCTCAAGTTTTGAACAACCTTGATGAGAACAACCAGAAACGAGAACAGGAAGTTGACAAAACATGTTCTGCTTAATAAACACAGCTCCATTTTCCACCAGGCCAGCCTTGTGTGGTTTAGACAGTGCAAGGGAAATAACTGACATGGCAGGGAAGTGTGAGTGGGTTTGTCAGAACTCACAAACACACACTAAGGACAGCACAGTGACACTCAGTGCAGCTTCTGAAGTGTCAGAAGGTTTTTATTCATTAAGCTGCAATGATTTTCAAATAATCAGTTCCCCATAGAAAAATGGCAGTTAATTCAAAACTAACAAGGCAAACTCATCCTTCGGCATGCTCAGCTTTTTGGCCCATTCCTGAAAGAAAACATTTCTGCTGGCTTAAGGAAAGCAGCTGGTTTGTGTTTATAAAATTTGCATTATCTTTACTTGGAGCCAGATCATCGGCCTTGGGTTAGAAAATCTGGAAATATTTCCCTGGCTCTTTCTGAGCCCATTTCCATCAGCATGTTTGCTCACCCTGGCTGCAGGAGCAGGATGAACCAAGTGCACACAATTTATCCCTGATTTCCACCAGCAGAGGTGAATCCTGAGAGCAGGACTTCAGAAAGGTCTCAGGGTGTAGTTCTCAAATGTTACCTATGGTAGAAGTGTTTAAATCATCCTGATTGCCATAGGATGAAAGGATTGGCTTTATTTAATCCCTTGTGATTTTGCTGTAATTTTTTTCCTTGTTTTTTACATTTTTTACTTTATAAACTTCTGCTAACAGGGTGCCTTTCCCCTCTTTATTCCTATTATGAAGCAATAAATCAAGTCCTGATTGCCATTAAGTCAAAACCAAAACAAAGGCAACATAAAAACCCTTCCTGAAGTTAAATAACCAAAAATGAGGAAATTAATAGTTAAGAACTGCAAAGATACACTTGAATATCACTGTTGTGTGAATATGAGTGTGCTCTGCTCTCCTGGGCCATGGGCTGAGGGGGCTTTTGTACAAACACAGACAAGAGACACCAGAAACCCCAATCAGGGTCTGTTTTTTGCAGTGACAAACATGTTTTAGTCACCATCAAACTGCCAAAATACGGTTTATGACAGCTGAAGGTTTTGCTGGTGCAAACTGTGTTTACATGTCTCAAAATCAGCAATAACAACAGCTCTAGGGGAGTTTGTTCAGCCACCAGGAGGGTGGAAGGGGTGCTAAGGGCCAGGCTGAAAGCACAGAACCTCGGGCAGTTAATGACAGGCAGGGCTGAAATGTCATTTCTTGCTGCTCTTGGACTCCTCCTGGCAGAGTTCACCAACCTCCCAGGATATTTAGCTGTGCACTTGGTGAGAATTGCTCTTAGAGCTGGAAACTCCTTTTGTTTAACACCAGCACCAATTGTTCCATGAGCCATGCAGAGCCCAGCCCAAGCCCAGCTCAAGAGATGACAGCCTGGACATTTTCTTCCACGGGAGCTGGACAAAAGCCCCAACTTTTATTTCTGAAAGCGTTCTGGCTGTGTGTCCTGACTGAGTCAAATGGAATGTTCTTACAGCAACAAATGCCCTTAAATATTTCAGCACAATTGGATTACAATTATTTCGGTGTGCTGAGCCCTGGAGACACTCATGTATCCATAACAGAGCTGAGTGCAATAAGATCCCACAATAAGAAGGAGTTTTTCTCAAAAATGTGGCATGATTGTATGGATGTTTTAAAGCTCCTAAGGGTGAGATGTTTCAAGTCTGCAGATGCATGCTTCTATTTTGGGAAAGCACTAAATCATAAAAACATTGCCCTGAAAGTTGTGTTCAAGATGTGTGTCCATGTGCATCTTCTTGTGTGTGCCATTTAATAGCTCATGTGGCACATCTGGTGCTCAGGAGCTGGTTTATCTGTGGACAACTGCTCAGGTGTTTGAGGGACTCTGGAGCTTGATGGTAACCAGGTTAATATTTGATAATGCAATCTAAACTTGCCTCGTGTTGTTTCCAGGAGAGACAGGGAGTGTGAGCATTTGAAAGGTTATCAATGTGCAGGTCAATAATTGCACATCAATTACTGCACATTAGTTTTGTCTTGGGGATATTTCTCCAACTGGCCACTTCTAAGGAGTGAAACATCCTACAGCTCTTCTTAAATCAAATGTAAATTATCTCCATTTGACATTTGTTAGCAAAGGTTTGAGTCGTTTTGCCATACACCTGTTAAATTTGTTTTCTGACATAATCACTATATTGGCTTAATCATTCATGCTCATATCAGGTTTTGATACTCATAAATATTACCAGAATTTGCAGCATGTAGCAATAGGAGGGAAAAGGGAAGGTTTTGTTGTGTTAAATTCCTCCTGCCCCAAAGGACTTGTTTTTTGTTAAATTCCTCCTGCCCCAAAGAATTTGTTAGGTCTCCCTATGAGAGGTGCAGCAATATAAAAGTATGGATTCTTTGGTCAGTACAGTTCTAAAATCCTCTGTACTGAGGATCAACAAAGCCCACGTTGGACTGTTTAATTTGAAACAGCACAGTCCTGAAATGCTCTGGAATCTTTCTGTGTGTTCAGCCTGACAGGTTGGTGCCACCTGCCTGGGGCCTCAGCCAAACACAGATTTCAGTGTGATTTTCATGAATCACTGAACTGTTGGCAACCAAATGTTTTCTGGATCGTGCTGCTGAGAGCACAGAGCTGTTTTCATGCTAAAACTTTGTTACTAACACTTTTTTAGTAATTTCTGCTTATTTTAGTAATTGATATGTACAAGGGAGATTAAATAATTAAAGCAGTCTGTGAATGTTCTGGATCATTAACAAAAGCATTCATGGCATTAGTCTAAGATATCTTCAAGAAAAGATGGTGTTATTCATTCACTACAATGCACTGCAGTCAGCAAATGGATGAAGAGAGTGACTGCAGATCACTGTGAATATCAGACTGGGCTGGCACACAAAGTCTCACTGACTTCAGCTGAGAATCATTCCAGTCCCTGCTTGTTGGGGGTCTGCATTTTCCATTTCAGTGCACCCTCTGTAAGTAAGAAATATTGCTGTTCACAGAAAGAACTCCCTCTGCTTGAGGGCAGGACTTCCTACGTGGATTTGCTCATGGATCCTCCCACTTCTTCCTCTGACTCTGTTACCTCTGTGCATATATTTGTCTTGAGCTCTGTGAATATGAAATCGTGCAGGTATATGAGTCAGACCTAAACATCTCAGGGGGAAGATTCACAGCATCAGCACTGCCTCTGATACCTTACTTTTGGTGCCTGTAGGAAAATGTTGAGCTTTCCTGCAGCCTGCATCCCTTGGGGGCTGGCAGCCAAAGGATGGGTGTGACAGCCTGCTGTCCCCTGGGACAGTGGCAGCTCTTCCTGTGAAGCTCCTACATCACTGTTAGATCCATTCCTGTGTCCAGGAAACCTTTATAAACTTGCTGGGCAATCAGAACTCTCCAAAAGCAGATATATTCCTGTGTCTAGGAAACCTTTATGTACTTGCTGGGCAATCAGGGCTTTCCAAAAACCAGGCTTCTGCCTAGGGGTCTTAACAAATGATCACTGCCTGTGTCAATTGATTTATTTTCTATATTATGA
This sequence comes from Drymodes brunneopygia, assembly GCA_013400955.1. Taxonomy (NCBI): domain Eukaryota; kingdom Metazoa; phylum Chordata; class Aves; order Passeriformes; family Petroicidae; genus Drymodes; species Drymodes brunneopygia. The sequence continues at coordinate 672,184 of VZTZ01043072.1, forward strand.
ATACTTTTATTTCATTCTGTGAGGGCACACTGTGTTCGTACTCATTTCCCTGCTGGAGCAGGTCCCTTCCATCCTGCCCTGTCCTGTGGTTTTATGATTTAAGAACAGATTTGCATCTGTTGTGCTGGGATTTTTTCTGTTCTCCTGCAGGACTCTCTGAGACACTTCTTTGCATAAAACCCAAGCAGAATAATTATAGAGGCTCCAACAAGACATATGTGAATAACAAACAAAACATAATTCTTCTCCTCTTGCATTATATTGTCATAGAGTTCTTGAAGCTTGGGGTTGTACTAGCACAAACTTCTGCAATTAATAGAAAATCATCACCAAATACTTGCAATTAAATAGTATCTAGTTGGGGACTATTGCACCAATCAAAGTCATGTTCTGGAAGCCTTCATGCAGTGATTTACACCAAGTTTGCCTGGAAAGGGCTGTGGAGATGCCTCGGTGCCTTTTGAGGAGAGCAAAGAACAATAAATCAGGCCACTTTGGATTGGATTTTACAACTGGAAAAGATTACACTGATCTTGACAAAACAGAGAGGCCAGTGCTCTGGTGCACAGAATTTGATGGTTACCACTCATTTTTGTCGTGGAGAAGAAAGGAGCAAATTGTCCGTATGCTTTTAAATAGTACTGTCAACATACTGTATTTCTAAATCAGCCTAATCCCCTTTGCTATAAATGGAAACCATGCTTTCAGTATTTCTGGTGGGAATTAGTTAACTAAGTGCTAAAACTTGCCAAACTGCATTTTATATATAAAAAAAGGAGCTTCATGAATCAAAAGCAGTGTTCAGCTGCACATAAATAGGCTCCCAGAAAAACGTACGCCTTGTAATCACATCTTGATAGTCTGATACCTTGTATAAAATCCAGAAACTATTTTTTGCATCTGACAGTGTTTACAGCACGGAGCCTGAAGTCTGCCCTCCTATAGTTACTGCTGCATACAACTTTATTTATGGCAAAAAACCTGAACAGGCTGCCTGTTTACAGCTTGGAGGATATTTATCTGTCAGGTGAGCACCAAGTGTCTGTCCAGTCCCCCTTTCTGTGGGAAACAGGATGTGGGAACAAATGTAATCCAAAGCAGAATGTGGATTGTCAAATCCCTGTGAACTTGCATGAAGCTCAGCATCCAGTGAGGATTGTCCCTTGGAGTTTAGACCTTCTATGCAAGGACAAAACTTTGTTTATCCCCAATATTGCCTTGTTTTATGGCTGTGGAGGCAGAGACTGCCTGAAACCAGAGAGAAATCTCAGCTGCACACAGAGCAGGTGCTGGATCAGGATTTTACTGCATCACCTGGAGCGAGAAGGCAAAAGAAATGTCCAGGGGCGTTGTGTGGAATTAGGTTTTAAGAGTCTGGACAAACTGTTCCCATTTGAGACAAAACAAGAGGGATGCTCCTTGGTTGGACTGGGCACCCTGGTGTTCAGCCTTTGGATCCCCTCTGGTTATTCTGACACACTGCAGGTATATTTATATCCCACAGGGTTTCCTGTGGATTATCAGGTGCTTGTTTTGCTTTCAGCTGGAGAGGCCCTGTAGGGGGGGGAGGAGGTACCTTTTCCTATCCACTTGACAGCAGTAGATTTGATGGATGTGATTTACAAAGAGGGAGGAAAAATGGAGTAAGTGCTTGGAGGTGATTGACAGCTGCAGTAAATCCAACCCAGCCTTTGAAGAGAAGTAACGAGCGGTGGGGCAGATGCAGCCCCATCCTTTCCCTCTCCGTGGAGGCATTTCAGCCTGTGAACAGTGCCCCGACTTTTTCATGTGCTGCTGAAAACCGAACATGTGGTTCTGCTCAGTGAAAGCGAGTGGGAATCGCTGGCAGATGAGGCCGGATGAAAAGCAGAGCAGAGCTGTGACCCCGCCGGGGTGCGGTGGCACTGCTGCCCTCCCGCCCAGCTGACAGCACCAGTGCCTCCCTCCTTCCCTCTCCCGGCTCTGCTGGGAGCAGCCTGGCAGCTGGAGAGCAGGAAATGTTCCTGTTAACGATGATGTACGATCTCCGAGCACTTTGCCGGAGGAAGAAGCCGGTATTGATGTGATTATTTGCTGCGAGGAGCGCGGCGCTATCGCCGCGTGGCCCCGAGCCCAGCCTTGGGAAGGGAGACGCGGTCCTGGCACAGCCCCTGCTCTCGGAAAGCAGAACTCAGGAGCTGAAGCTGTGCAGCTCCTCTGACAAACAAGAAGCCCTGATGTCATGCAGTTTGTCTCCTCTTTCACTGCTTGTTTTCCCAGGACTGTTATCCCTCCTCCTCCAGGGGTTCAGCCCTCCTTCCCTGCAGGTCAGAGCTCCTCCTGCCAAGAGCTGACTCTTCTGCAATATTCATATTCCAGCGCCTCTGCCAATTCCTCTGCTTTGCAGGACAAAGTAAAGACTGCCAGCAGAGAGTGAGCCCCTGGAAACCTACAAAATTCCCCTCAGCACGGATTATTTAAAGCAGGAGAATAGAGGGATGCTATGGATAACATCAGGTGCTGTCCAGCCCAAGGGCTGCAGCTTTTCCTTGGGTGCAGAGACACATCCTGAACTGCCTGGAACAGCTGCAGCTCTTAAATCCCACAGGAAGCTGCTCTGGGTTTCAGGATAGGGTGAGACCAGCCTCTAACAGGCTGCTGACTCTGTGAGAACAGCCCCTCGCAAAATTAAGCTTTTTGTAATAAAACCACATGAGGAGATGACCGCATTGCACTCATAAAGGGTGAAGTGCTTGAATTACTGCTTTAAACTATTTAGAAATATATTGCTTTGTACGTGTGCAGTGAATACAGATCCTAAAATAATTTATAATCCTGTGTTTAGGTAGTGACCAAGATGATTGGTGTGCCAGTCCAGTGCCAGTCTGGGGGTTGGTGTCACATCTGATACATTTCCTATCTGATTTCCATGAGTCTGTGATATGTAATATCCATCATGCTTTGCTGTGTTAGATCACATCCTAAAGATCTGGTGCAACATTTGCCAGCTTCTTTACAGAGCAAAAAGAAACCCAAGGGAATGTCCTGGTGCACTGCTGATGTTCAGCCAAACATGCAAAGCTGGTAATATTTGGCAAATGCTGCCCCAAAACCCCAATGGAGCTGGTAGCAAATCTGATCTGAGAACTTGCTCTCCCAGACAAACTGCAATTCCCATTTACAAACCCCAAATCTTAGTCTTCATCCATTTACCCACAGATTTAGAATTTGTTTTTCAGAAGAGTAATGATATTATCTAAAAAAAAAAAAAAAAAATTAACATGGTTTACCAGGCAATGGAAGGAACATTGCTGTTTAGAGAGAAGAGCTGCACAGTTTTTTTTCTACACAACTTTGCTCAGAAGGAGCTGAAATCCTCTGAGTAAAAGCCTGTTGTGCTGCTCTGTGCAGCACTGCTAAAGGTTAAGTTGCTGGCTGTCAGGGCTCAGTTATCCATCACATTTCTGCTGGGGGAAGGGAGCACCAAGTGCTCCTTTTCCAGCTCTGCAGCCAGACTCTCTAAACAATTTCCTGCGCTGGGCTCACGTAAGAGACCAAACTGTTCCTAATATGAGGAATGCAGTTAACTGCAACTGATAGACAAATACCTTTTCTTATCACTAATGGATTACAACACTTGACTGCAAAAGCAATTTAAACCTTACAAATGGCATATTCAAACCCCCAGCAGCAGCTACGCAGGGAGAATTGTTGTTACAGCAACTTTTCATTACATCTCTGAATGTTTGCACTGAAAGTTGATTGTATTTTTGTTGAAAAATCAACAATGTAGCTTTTTATCCACTGTATCTCTGAAAATGATAGTTTTATGAGAATATTCCATAGCTGTGGATATTTCATGTTTAGCAGTTCATATTGACACTCAGCAGCAAAGCAGTGATGGCTCAGGAAGAGTTTAATGAAAAAAATCACTCTATTTATTAAAACATCTGAACTTAGTGCTCTAACATGATGGTAAATGTTGTGGGTAAAAGCTGCTAATGGGGATGTACATAACTAATCCCCAAAGACATGGAAGTTATATCTGGTATAAATCATGTCCCTGAGTTGAAATGTGTTATTTCAATACATTGAGGCAAAATCATCCTGGTGGGTTTCAGAATTCTGGAAAAGTAGAAACAAAGCCTTATTCTGAATTTGGAACCTCAGCTGCCTGCTCAGTGACTACCTAATAGTTCTGGGTGAAAGGAATTAAAAGGCCCATCCTTTTCTAGCTGGTGGCACAAGTCAAAACTCTGTTCATCAACTTCTCTTAAGATGCCAAACATCATGGATGGGAATCATGGGGATTTGGTGGGGAGGCAAGAACATGGAGTGAGCAGAGCAGAAAATTAATGAGCAGCTTTTTCTGCACAGAATTCTACCTGCACTGGGTCTCTTTCCCTTCTACTCTGTACCCTTCAAAATTACAGTGAGTGTGAAACACCACCACTGAGAATAACTGAGAATAATAAGTGGTTTACACCTTTTCCACATTAAATAAACAACCACCCAAGGGACAAGATAATGGAGAATATGGCCCATGGGAAAATGTATCTGAAATAATGGTTTCTTCTGAGTGTGACAAATCCCCCTGAGATTGTCTGAAAGTTCTACTTCAACTCAGTGACTCCTGGACTTGTGAGGAGTGCCTGGTCTGGATCTTCATTTTTTCTGCTCCCCAGAATTAGAGTCCCAGAATGTGGGGAGCAGCTCTGAGCTGCAGGGCTCAGCCCCCTCAGCATTTTAGCCAGCATTCCATCACTCCTCTGCAAGCCTTCTTCTCCACTATAAATACCAGCAGCTCTGGGGCTGAACTATCTTTGGGAAAAGCAGCAGTGACGTGTCAGTGCTATGGATTATGGACATCAGATCCTCGCTGGGCAATGGCTCAGTGCTGTCCCCAAACATTTTCCCTGAAAACAGCTCCCTGTTATGTCATTTCCCAGTGTAAAAACTCAGCTCTCAGCACAAATGGGAGGTGTGCCACTGAACCCTGACCCAGGCAGCTTTTGGGGGGCAGGTCTGCCAGGAGCCCATTTTTGGGAGGGGGTGCCATGTGCTGGAGCCTGCCCTGAGCTGTCACATACCTTCCCCATCACAGAACAGCTGCCACACTGATATAGCCCTGCCCCACAGCCCTGCTGTGCCCCCCTCTTATCTCCCCGGGGGCTGGAGCTGCTGATACCAAACCACTAAAAATGGCAGTAGAAACTGCAATTTGGGGGCTGATCTGACAGCCAGGGCTGAAGGAAGCCACAGCCCACCCCACCCTGCATTCCTTGGACACCCAAAGCTCCCTCTGGGACTCTTAGGTGCACACAGAATAAATGCTTTCTCCATCTGACACTGGTGCACATTGTGCTTTTTATTTAAAGCAGTATTATTAATTGTTGTTAGAAACAATCAAATAGAAGAAACTATAGCTGAACATGTAATTCATGGATAAACCAAACTTTAATACAACTGCAATTTTAAGCAGCTGTTATCCACATTATGGATGCTTCCATGCAGGTACAGCTTTTTTCTAGGGTATAGAACTGAAGATGCTCCAGCTATGGCTCAAGAAGTGTTTTAACAATCCAAGTATTTGTTTTCAGGACTTTTCTGGAAAGATTCCTATTTTGTCTCAGATTTCTTACTGTTCTCTTAGTCTCAAGGTAACTGATTTATACTTTAAGGATGAGTAAAATTCTAAAAAGCATTCTGTTATTAATGAAGGGATATTTTCCCTAATTTTCTCTGCTCATTTTTCTGTCACTTTGTACTGTGCCCTAATTCCACTGATTCCAATTCTGTTAAAACTGGTTAGCTAGTCTGGTCTAGCATAGCCAAAAAACCCCAACACCAGTGTAGGTGTGATCTATACTTTAATACAAGCTCAGCTGGTCACACTGAAAGTGATGCCTCCCTAATCCTTCCCCTGGCTAGCTCAGCATACAGTAATTTATATGTGTCATATACTGAATTTTTAGAATTATCCATCCAAATCTTACTCTAGACAAAGGCAGTGTGAAACCACCACAAGCTTCCATCTGCACCCAGGAGTCAGGAGCAGCACTAAAACAACCTGAAGAGAATTACAATTGTCTGGATTTATTCCCCCCTCCAAGAGAAGCTGCTGCCTTTGTGGTTAAGCCACTCCATGGACTGAAAGTCTGGGGTCCCAGCCCTGCCTTAGCCATGAAGGTGGGTAAATGGAGCTTCTGTGAGTCAGAATCAACAATTGGGATGTAACCCCTCTTGGCTTGGCCCTGCTGGATGTTTTTGAATATTTATACTTCACTTTATTTGAGATAAGCTCTGGTGACAATGGGATTTGATTTCTGTGAAGGTCCCCAGGCAGTACCAGAGTAACAAAAATGGATGATGAGCCACAGGCTCAGGTTTTGGGTGAATGTTCTGTGGTGGGTTAGAGGCTGAGGAGGACAGAAGGTGCCCACCCTCCCCAGTGCAGCCTGTGATGTGTGACACAAGCCCACTGAAGCCAAAACAAACCCCCAGCCTGATGGGCAGCCCTGTTCTGTACCTGCTGAGCTGCTTCAATAAACCTTAGAGCTCTACTGGGAGAGTCAAGAACCCCCAGGTGACCCGTGGCACTGACACAGAGCTGTTTGTCAGCACCTCCTCCAGGCATGGGCTGCTCTGAGGATGTGAGAAATCAGAAATGGAAAGAGCAAATGCTCTTCATCCCAACGCAACAGTTGTCAGGAATAACAAGCCAGCTGTAAAACTGTCAAGTATCTGATGCTCATGTAAAACACTGTTATTTACCTTCTGTTCCTCAAGTCTCTCCTGCTCCTTCCACCCCACTCAGTTCATGTCTCCATTTAGCACTGGCAGCAGTAGCACAATTCATTTTAGCAGGCTCCTGTTATTGCCAGTGTTTGATCATTTTCCTTTCCTGCCTCCTGCTCTGGAGCAGGCAGTGCCAGGGTGACTGCACTGACTGCAGCAGGGGAGATCTGGAAGAGCTGAAGGTATTCCACAAGGGCACTGCTGTGTGAACTCTGATATAAATGAGCACAACTCTTCTTTGGTAAGGATTTCAGACCTGGGCTCTGTGGGTTTCAGGACTGACAGTGGGCACTGCAAGAGAGAGCCATGGAACCTTCACGCGTGACAATTCCTGATGGGTATTGGTTAAAATATGTTCTTGTATGAAATAGAAGTGGAGATTTTTCAAACCCTTCTGACACTACAGGGCTGAGGGCAGACTTAGCTCAGTTTTTAGGCAGTGATTCTGCTCTTGATGGGTCTTGGGGCCCAAATCTGGTCCCATCCAGAGGAACAAAAAAAACAACAGAGCAAATCTCAGAAAGTTATACATTGTCACCTCAGGCTATGAAAGGAATCGTTATCAATTCAATGCCAGTACAAAAGTTTGTGTAAGAGAGACCTTGAGAAGAGTGTGTGTCTTGCTGGCTCATCCAGGAATCCTTGAACTGCCCCAGTTCAAGCTGAACATTTTTAAAGTGGAAAGAATTTCATCTATGGACTGGAACAAAGACATTTTAAAGCATAAACAAGACATCTGGTCATTGTGCTGCTGCTGCTGCATGTGAGATGAGATGTTTGTTTGCTCAGTCACATTTTGAGGCAGAAAGAACAGAACTCACCCTTGCCCTGACTGCTCATTACAAAAAGCACATTGAAATTATGTGCACAACTTGCTGCAACTCCTGTCTCACTAAATAAGAAATAAGTCATGTGGCTAAAATGAAAACCTTGGAAAGACTACAGCTTTTATTACTGCACTTTGACTCTAACCACCTGTTGCAAGGATCCAAAATAGTTTCCAGTGTCTTTCCACATCCCAGGGCTCAGTGAAAGGGGTCTCTTAAAAGGATTGTTTGAATCAATCCCAGTCCCCACCTGGAAAGAAAAATGAGTGCGAGCCTTCACAACGGGCTGGCAGCTGCTCCTGTGGAATTCCTCCTGCACTGACAGGGGAGAAATGGCCATTCTGATTTATAACTGAAACCTTACCCTGCTTTAAGTGAGTGAAGTGAGAAATTTGCCCTCTTAAAATGGATGGGGCATCACTTTGCTTCACTGAGCCCACTGGCTTTTACAGGCTGGTAACTGATTCTGTCAGTACAAGACAGCCACTGCAGGAACATCTGTTTAACCAGAAAACCTTCAGCTCCATCCTGAAGAAAAATCAGCTTTTCCTTCCTCCTGCACCCTTCCCTGGTGTCCCCTGCAGCTGTTCTCCCACGAAACAATAGATGGATTCACTCTCACCCCAAAAGAAGAGATCACAACCCAAATCACATCCCCTCAGGGCTCCCAAGGCAAGAACACTCTCACTTCTTGCTGGCTGCTGTTCCCCCAGCCAGGATGTGTCCACTTGGCCTCTGCACTTGTGCTCTTGGAGTCCCCAGTGACTGAGAGGGAGATAAATGTGTTTGGGAAGAAAAGGTTTTAGTCCCCTCTGAATTCCTCCCGAATGTTCTCATGGAAGCTGAGCAGCCAGACAAACAGCACTGAGGTGTAGCTGCTGTCTCTGGAAAATATTCTGAGGGAACTTCAAACTTCAGTCGACAGCTTTTTTTTTTTTTTTCTTTTATTTTTTTTTTTCTTTTTGTTATTTAAAGTTTTTCATACACTCAACTAAATGCCCTGAATTGATCGTGGTAATGCTCTGCCTGGAGTCCAGTGCTCCACAAACAGTGTGGGGTTTTGCAGTCAGATTCTCCTATTTTGGGAAAATCTATGATCTGTAGGTGAAGAGGAACCCCCAGGGACTGAGCTGCCCCTTAATCAGATGTGTGTGGAATGTCCTGTACACAATGCCCCAAAGTAAACCAGTTTGTTTAAGGGTGAATGTGAATAAAGCTAGGTAAATATTTCATCCAGAAGTGAATTTTAAGTTAAGACACATCTATTTGTCACTATCTGAGACTTTATAAATATAGTTTATAAATAGTTTCTACATAAATTGCTTGTTGAGGTCCCAAAAGAATTTAAAACATCTTGCTCTGTGCTTTCTTCCCTAAAAAAGCCTCTTCTGGAGAACTGCATGCTTTATTTTCTTTCCCTTCCTTCTCTATTTATTTATTTTCACTTCTTTTAACTGTGAAGTCGAGGAATTATGTAAAACAACATCTGAATATAGAGATTTTATAACAAGTTCAGTGTATAAAGTTCTATTAGCTCTGTCTAGAAAGTCTCTAAATGTCTGTTTAATGCCTTTCCCTTAAGTGGCTCCTTTTGCTTTCCATTTTCTCCCAAGCAAAGCAACTCCAAGTACCAAAGTGTTACCAAAATGGAATCATATTTTATTGCTCCACTAATTTTCCACTAAGCTCTCCCTATTTGTTTGTTGCTGGGCTATGTTTTTTTTCTCCTTGAGGATTTCAGTCAGGCTCCCCTCTCAGGGTAGGTGGTCTGTAACACTAAACCATCAGGCAAATCAGTTTTATGCTTTCCTTTCCAGCTCCAGCTTTCTTTGCCCAAACAACGGTAGGAAATCCTCTGTCTGACACAGGACAGCACAAAGAAAAACAGAAATCAGGCCCATTTGTGATGCAGAGATATGCTCAGTGCTCTTAATGCCTAAAATGCCCCGTGTTTTGATACAGCAAAATACTTTAATCCAAAGGCAATTTAAATGATGGACAAAGTAATGGCTGGGAGAGAACAACAACAATAAACTGGAGCTTTAGAACTGACCTTGATCTAGAATTTGTTGAATTTGTCCATCCAAGCAAAAGAAAACTTTTAACTGCAGAGCTGAACTATAAACTTGAATGGAATAAATCTGGTTAGATCATGACACAAACAAAGAATTTACATTCAGAGAAAAGTCATTTTAAGTAACTTGGATGCCTGACAGTAACACAAGTCTGATGTCTCTGTAAATCACAGAGAGTGGTAGAAAACTCAGGGTGTTTCCAGGTTCCAAGCCTGTATCCACTCTGCACTTCATGAGAGAAACTGAAATTCAAAATCAGGACTAGAAAATGACAGCACTGTAACAAAATAACTGCAATATTCTGAAAAGGGGGAAAAAAAAAAACCAATGTTTTTCATTTTCAAACTTTAAGATAATGCTGAATTTCATTTACTTAAAAAGGAAATATGAATTATTTAGGCAGCAACATAATACATTGTGGTTCACTTTCTCCTGTCAAAAATCTGGTTTATTGGGAGAATAAAAGCAGTTGGAAATGTGGATATTGGGAACTGAAAGAAGCAGAAGTTGAGCTGTTTACAAGAACTGTGTTTTTACAAAGTGGGGGAGAGACTGAACTAAAAATCTGCCATTGTTTTGCATAAAATTCCTCTCAAGTGTCAAATACCACAAATCGGATTCTCCAATGAGGAGTTCAGGTTTTAAATATTCAAAGGAAATGGAAAATACATTTGTGCCTGTCATAGATCAGAGAATTTGACATTTGTGGATTAATTTCCATGTTTATGGACTCTGACACTGAGCAGTGCCCAAGACCCCAGTTGTTGTTTATCTAATGCATATCCTTCAATTTAGGCAAATAAGTCTAAACTTTGGCTGTAGTAAAACAAATCCCACACTTAGCCTGAATATATAAAACATATAAAAGTTCCTCCACTGTGACAATTCATGGGGCAGCTTTATCCCAGGGGTTTCTGCTCACTACAGATCCCATGGGCTTGCACAGAGCTTCAGCAACAGCTCCAATAAATAGCTGTTAATTTACCTTTTATCCCTAGGTTGGAACAGACTTGATGAACGTGGCCCTCAGCTCCCATAAACTCCCTCAGTGAAATCTTCACTGCTGACTGCAGCTGGACAGATATCAAATTAATCAAACATTATGCTCATTACTTCAGGTCAGGGTTTGTCTTTCAACTTTTGGCAACTTCTATAATCCTGTCCTACAATCCCTGGCCACCCAGTGCAATTTCCTTGGAGAAAGGCCTTGCATGGCTGGAAATGTGGTGGTTTGCAGTTAACAAGTGATTAACACATGAAGGACAGATACAAACAAAGGCATTTATTCTTTCAGATTGTTTCACTTACACACTCAATTTCCCAGTCCTTTTTCCCCCTGCAGAAGATGATGTCCATCACCTGGGAATATGAATGACTGGGGCTGGTTATGAGGCTGGTGGCAAAAAGCAGTCAGGACCTTTCCCAAGACCTCCATTCATAGCCTTAATTTGCATTTTCCTCCAAGGATAAGTAAATTCTACCATGGTTTATCGCTCCACTGACAACTCCCTTGATGCAGCCATGATAACTGCATTTCTTCCTGAAACTGCAGGAAAAAAAACCACTTCCTAAGCAGTTAAAAGCTTTTGGGCTTGGTTTTTCTGCAGAGGTTTGCTAAAGGAGGGGGACAGAGTCAGTGACAATTCCATCATCTTAGCTCTGACTGTGGGGTTGGGTTCCTCTGTCCTGTAAATCCATTTAAATTGTAACACAGCATTCAAACCAAGCAGAAAGTTTAAATGAGGGACAAATACAGTATCACCCCAATCTGGAGGGCTTTTCCCTAAGATGATGCACAGAATTCATTTCATCCCAAAAGAAACTTCACAGCATCTTCTCACCCTCCCAACTCCTGCCCGAGATTCTTCACTAAAGTGATTCTCATTAATCTAATGAGTTTGGGTGTCTGACAAAGAACCACAGCAGGGTCTGGGGATGGCAGGCTGGGATAAGAAATGAACTGCAGTGTCAGAGCAGGGGAAGTGGCCTTCAATGGGCTGCAGGGGCTGGAGATGTGCTGGAGGCTGAAACATCACCTGCTGCTCTCTCTGCCACCCTTGGCTCCATCTCTTCAGCATCAGCTGCTCAGCAAGTCTGCAAATGCCTCCTGCAGTGAGACAGCCAAAAACTGGGAAAAAAAACCTGCTTTTGGGTCAACTTAGAAGCAGAGAAAGAGAGAGAACATTTTAATTAGCAGCAGGAGGTAAAACTGGGTAAAACTGAAGGAGAAAGTTCTCATGGCTAGAGAAAGGTTTGTAACAGAAACAGTGAGCAATTCCCCTGCTGCAGAGGAAACTTTGGCCACAAAGGTTTTAAGGGGAAAGAAGGAGGCCAAAATGAAGGGAAAACAATGGAAGGTTGTATTAAAAAGAAGTGGGCTCAGTATGTCCTGGCTGCTTCAAGCACAGGAAGGAATCACAGGGCTGGCTGTGTGAACACTGAAATTAAAACAAGAGTTGCTAGCAGGACACTTGTGAGCTGTGAGTGCAGCTGAGCACAGCTCAGTGCATCTCTTCTGCCCCCAGCACCCCCAAGGGACAGACCTGCACTTCAAAATGGGAGTGAGGATTCTTGGCAAGCTGGCAGGAGAAGGGAAATGCCACTAGCAGAGAAAGTACAAAAGTGAGAATTACAGAAATTTGTATTTTATTCCAATTTTGTTGTGGTTAAGAGAACTGGCCCAACTCAAGTATGGGAACAGAACTGAGTGCAAGGCACTGACAGTGGCTCCAAGAGGTGCAGCAGCTTCCACAGCTTCCCTGGGTGCCAACAGGCTTGGCTTTTCAACAACATTTCATATTCCATGATATCATCATGACCTGGCTTTTGTTTGTTTGGATTTAGGATGAACCAAGCTTTAAAGAGTCTGACACACATGGGAGGTTTTTTCATTCAATCATTTAAGAGTTCTTTGTAACTATAGACAAGAGATTTCTGTAAGGCTTGCAAAATAGCAATGAATTCTGAATGAACTACAAGGGAGACATAAATAAATATGCAGTCAGAGGAGTGCCCTGACAAAACAAATTATTATTATTTTTTTTTGCAAGAAATTTGCTTGGGAAAAAAAGTGCTGTTCTGAAAAGGAGTTATTTGTTCTTAGGTTTTGATGAAGATTACAAACTTGGGGTTTTTGCTCCTAAAGGGAAACACAGTTGGGCAGAAAGCACTGGTTCATCTCCATGTGCTACACAGCTGGAAGAGGCTGATAATTCTCAATTTCCATCCCCTCTGTCTGCAGAGCAGGTTGGGTACTTAGGGATTTCCAAACAGGAGCTGGCCTGAGCCAACACTCTGTGTCCAGTTTCCATCTGGAGTGGCTGTGGAAGCCTTGTCCTTCCCACCATCACCTTCTCCTTGGCAAACCACAACGTTCTCCATCCAAACCCATGCTCCCAGAAACACAGGCCCTAAAATCCCCACCATTTCAGTCACAAAATATTTTTTTTTTGTCCATGACATGGCTTCTCATTTATAAACAGTAATAGAGCTCAAAATAGCAAAAATACAAATAATCACCTTATTCACTTAACTCATGAAAGCTCTGCCCAGAGCCCCTCACCATTTGCTGTCAGATTTTGGGCTTGAGAAAAGAAGCTTGTTAAAAGAAAGGAGAAAAAGATTTCTGTTTAGAAATCAAGTTAGAGAAAAACACTCTGGAGAAGACTGCAAGGGTGGAGATCAGATGATCTTTGTGTGTTTCTTTAGGAGGAAAAAGAAGTTATGCAATTCTAAGCAGTCATGTGGTATGGCAGCTGCTAAAGTTACTGCTAATTTTTATTAGAGCTGGCCAGAGCCAGAAAAAGGTCTGCTTTATAAGCAAGACCTTTTAAGAAGTAAACTAAATCTTCCTGAGCTGGGAGGCCTGCAGAACTGAGAGAAGAAAAAAATAGCACTAAAAAGTTCTGTTGGGGTTTTTTTTTCCTCCCCCTACCTTCGAATGATTCAGGAAACATTTTCACTCTCCCTTCCTGTTGCTGGTTTCTTTCTCATATCCATCCAATCAATCAAACAGATGTATAATATTTACCAGTTTCCAGCTCAGATTCCTGCTCAGCCCAAAGGACTATTCACATGCAGGATGTGTGGGAGCTTTTATTCACCCAAGGCAGACTCTGGGTCCAGGCTCTGGCTGACCCTGCTGGGAGCACAGGGCTGGATTTGCTGCTCTCCAAAGGTCCCCTCCAACCTCAGCCACGCTGTGACCCTCAGAAACATCCCATGATTTCAGTGTTTGATAAAACTGGAGATGGGATTCCAGTATTCCCAACAGTCCTGTGGTGTTTTCCAGGACTGAGCACCTGTGCCTCCTGTCCTTGAAAATCTATGCAGGAATGAAATCCTGAGCCAGGCTCCATCCCCAAACCTGCTCCTTGCTTCCAGCTTTGCACACTTTTGTTCCCTTCAAAGCCAAAAAACAATAAAGATTAAATGCAAATGCTATGAGATAAAATTCACCACACTAAAGAGACCAGACTCTTCATATGTCATCTGATCTCTGTCCAAACAGGATTAATTTGGTACTGCTGTTAAATGGAGCATTTAATTGAGCTGTGGATACTCCTCTGGGGCTGGGGAGGATAACTGCCAGTGGGAAAGGGTAGAGAGGAAGGGATGCTGCAGGGATGCTGTTCCTGAGATCCACAGGTCCAGTCCTACATTAAGGGATCTATAAATTAGTGGTTTTTTAAAGAGTATTTTAACACCAGGCTTAATTAGACCATGGAAAATGGGCTTGCACTAACAATACTCTTTTCCATTCTCTGACTCTTTTTCCACCTGCTTCACACAACTGAAGCACATTTAATGCATAATTTAAGCTGGAGATGAGACACTTGCACCATTTGCACTCCTTGGGGCCAGGAATCCCCTGGTCCCTCACCAAAGGGATTTCATGCACACAGGGATGGGATGTGTCCCCACCATTCACTGCTCTGCCCTCACAGACCTTCTGTACCTCTCCTCCTTCACCCCAAAGTCCCAACTTTCCTTTCTTCACATAATATTCCCCCACCCAGCTTTTAAAATCCAAATCCCCCTTTCATAGATAAATTCACTTTAGAGAGAACACTTTACAGACAGAAGCTTCTTTAAAGATGTTACACCTTTGAATGAAAGCTAACGTAACACAAACTTACTTTGGATACTAAAAGTGCATAATAAAAGTCTTAAAAGGAAAATACTGTTTTCATTTAAAAGCCCCAGCGGTGAAGCAAAATTTTTCAACTGCTGTTACTGTCAGTCCAGTCCCAAAAAATGTTTACAAGTCCTGTAGTTGCACTTTGTAGTGGAACATAAAATAGATTACATTGTTTTGAAATTTATCAAAACATGCAGAAAGTCAAGCAGCAGTCAACAATGTTGGATCTAAATTCCCAGTGTTGAGAAGTTGTCACCTCTCAGTGTCTCAAGCCCAGGGCTGCAGTTAGTTGTGGATAGTTTTTCATAGTGTAAACAATGAATTAATTAATTAAGCAAAGGGAAAAGCCTCATGTATGAAGGAGAGTATGAATCCAAAGCCATTCTTGCCATACAATTTGCTAAAGTAAATTTGATAAACTTCCATTGAGCACTCTCCCAGGTTTTCCTGTCTGGAGTGTTTCTTGTCCTACCATTGCCTCACATTTGGCAACTTTGATAAAACCAACAAAAACCCCCCCATCCAGTACTGGAATAGATTTATTTACTATCAAATACTAAGACCTTATTTGTCATTAAAACTACAAAGACCACTAAAAGCAGAAGAGACTTTTTGTATTTCTCAGAATAGCACCATGCTCGTGTTCTGAAGAAAACTCCCTCCACCAAAAATAACCAGGGCTGAACTGCAGGATCAGGATTTGGGATCCCCAGCCTGATTTGGTCATTCTCCCACACTTGGCATTTTTCACTTTGGCTGAACAAATTCCATTTCTAATTCCAAATGAAGAGTTATGCAAATGTGACTCCGGTGCCTTTTGACAGCGCTGGTCTGAGCTTGCTCCTTTTGTCAGTAAATTTGCACTTGCTGCATGCATATCTTTAACCCAATTGGCATGGTAATCTGCCACATATGTACTAAATTAGGGATGATTGTGCCTGATTGCCCAATTATGATACCAAATGTGTGAAAATAATTGATAGGACACTCTGTGTGTTTTCTCTGAAAAAGAGTCCGCCCATTCAACAATCTAAAAATAAAACCTAACAGTTAATCATAATGGTTTGGCTTGAAATGTGGAAAACTGAAGAGATGATTTAAAATGCAAGGAATTGTACCACATGTGAAAAGATTAAATTGTCCCATTGTTACACGCTTTATGAGCATCCTTTAAAAAAAAACCCCAAATTTGTTGGAGTCTGACACGTTTCTCTCCGATGAGCCACAGAGGATGAACCAGCTATTTTTCACTTCTTTGAGAGAGTGATAATTCCTAACCCCAAACTGTAGATTTGTCAAGTGGTTTGTACTTTGAATCCATCACAAGTGTCCCAGGATGGGCTAACCTGCAGCACCAGGAATGCCCCTGCAGCCACCAGGTGCCACACCAGGCTTGGAACAACCTCCCCAGCAGTGCTGGGAGATGGGAACAACCTCCCTCTGCCCCTCACAGGGCAGGATCCTCCAAGAGCTGCATTACCCAGGCAATTAGCAAGGATTGGTTCTGCAGAAAATGGTAAACACAGCTGAGGGAGGATGGATGGGGGAATTCATGAGCTCCGGGATCAGCAGGACAGCAGTGAGTGGAGTGAGTCCCTGGCTTCATGTGGGATTTGACTGGAAATTATCAGAGCAGTTTGCATTTCCTCTCCAATCCTGCTCCTTGTGGTCCCAAACAAATCAACCACACCAAAGAGAAATAACTCCTGGGGCACAGCATTTGCTGAATAATCTGTGACTTTCCCTGTGTTTTAAAGCATTGTACCAGTAGGACTTTTCTCCCAATTTTTCCAACCTTATAGTGAAGAAAAGCTTGAGGCAAAGGAATCCAACCTGGAAAGCAAATTCCTCATAATTGCTTCTCCTTTTTCTCAAGAGCAATTTCCTGTTTAACTGCAATTCCAACACAAACATGAGCAACATCATTTAACTTCTCTGCAAGGACTGGGGATGCTCCATCCCAGAAAAGGCATTCCTCCCACTTCCAGCAGTGGCAATTCTTATCCTGATTTCTGCACAGTTGTCATGGTCCCCATCTCCAGAGCACTGAGGGTTTTATGGGAGAGATTTCATGCTGGCTGAAGACTGAAATGGTTGTTTTCAAGCAGAGTGTGTTAGTAAGGAAAGCGAGAGTGGAGGGAAGTGCAGGGGAGAAAGGACTCCACACCATAATCCCATTAATTTGTGTTACACATAAGGGATCTACTCCTGAGTTTAAAAGAGCTTTTTCTTTGGATAATTTAATTACCTCTTATTCATTCAACATGCCCTTGAGAACAATATTCTAAGCTTCCACAGATTCAAAATGCCCACATTATGCTTAGGGTCAGCGTGCTGTGGACTTCCAGTAAAAAGAAGAAAGAATAAGATGGTGTGGAAACTTGAGGGGAACCCACACAGGACCTTTTCAAAAGCTGCAGCATGAAATGTTCTTATAACCTGAGCTCTGCAGCCTCCAGGTCAGAGACTGTTGGTCCATAATGCCTGGAACAACATTGCTTTTTTTTATTTGCAGCACTTGTATTTTCGTTCCATCCAATTTATTTTTCTGGTTTTGTTTGTGGGAAGAACAACATTACAGTATTTAGTGTAGAAATCCTGTTGCACCTCTCTGGCTCATCCCCCTGCTTTCCCCACCTCCCTGCCACAGCTCAGCCTGCAGTGCTGGTATGAAATCAGGCAAATAAATTTATGAGAGGAAAAAAACGCAGCGATAACCAAGGCCGCCTGTTTTCATTTACATTTCCCTCTCTGGGCTGTCATTATTCCTCCCTCCTGACCGAGCTGTGGGATCCCTGCTTCAGCACAGGCACGATGCTGCTTTGTGAGACACCATTAACGGATATGGACAAAGGCTTTGGAAAGTTTTTTGGGAGCACAAACTGCAGAAAGAGCCGACTCTGCTCTCGCTGCCCCGCCGCGATCACTCCCCACAAACGCTTGCGTGTCCTGGCAGGAGCTGCAGCAGCCCATTTTTAAGTCACTGTCTGAAAATGTTTTCTTCTAGAAAATGAATTCCTGGAGCTGCACAGTAAATCTCGTTTGCAGAGCTTTTCCATCCACACCAAGGGAAGAGTTGTGGTTAATCCCTACCCTTGTCCGAGTTCAGCTGGCACCGAGCGTCCCGCAAGGAGCTGCAGGCTTAGGATTGTCCTGCTAAAGCTGGCATCGTTTTAAGAAGTGCTCCCCAGCAAAACAGAAGTTTCAGGCAGTGCTCAGATGGTGATTTTATCCACTGGTTATTGTGGAAGCTGCCTGTGAGAGGGGATAGGTGAGCAGGGCAGCACAAGTGTGCAGTGACAGTGCAGCCAGACGGGCAATACACTGAGCCCTTTCAGCCCATGGGCTCAGTCTGCTGGAAAAACGAGACCCATCACGCACCAGACCACAAGGAATGTTTCTTCTTTTATTCATTCACTCGGTTTTAAAGCCATCTTTGCCTCACTTTGTGTCACTGGCAGGGGAAGGTTCACCGTGCTCCCGCCAGAGTGTCCTCTCCTGCCGTTCCTCTGTGCCTGACGGGTTTCTCTGTGCTGATGTGACTTTCCAGAGGCTGTGCTGTTAACACAGCTACCAAATTAATCTCCCTGAAATCCACCTAACCCCCTCCTGTGAGCAGAAAGTGCCTCTGCCAACACACCACGCTCACTGCAGGGGTGAGCAGGGAGCCTGCAGCAAACAGCGGATTTTGTTTGGACATCCACGAGATTTGCTAAAAAGTTTCATTGTTCTCGTGTGTAATCTGTGAAGAAATGCACGTCCTGGAAAAAGCAGCCTGTAATTTGTAGCACATGAGTTGTGCTTTGGGGGAAATCAATCAAATGAACTAAGACGTGTTCTCAACTCCTAAACTAATGATCCTTCCTGTGAGCAGCATGAAACACCGGGCGAGTCCCAGATGGCATAAATCCTCCAGGTTCCAGCAAAGCTGTGACAGTTTATACTGCCTCAACAGTACCCTAATTGTGCTGCAAACTTTTTAAGGTGGTGAGCAGTCAGCCTTTTCAAAAGCCTCCTTCTTCCCCAAGCAGTCCCAGGGCTAAACAAACAAGTTTACCAGTTAGCGAGAAGAGAATGCCAGATTTAATTTACAATCTTTCGGGGCTGATGTGCTTAAAAATAAAAACTCAGAAAAATCTGATTTTGTCTTAAGAAATGCCAAGCAGCTGCGTAGAGGCATTCAGGGCTGGGACCTGAACCAACTTCTGTTGAGAGAGGAAATTAGGACCATTTTGTTACCCTGACAAAAATGAAATCTATGAGAACAGTAATTCCTTTGCAGAAAAAATCAATAGTTTCAGCATGTTTTTTAACGTGGCAATTTGCTATGGAACATCTTAACAATACCTCAGTAAATCACCAGCTGAAATCAGCTGCTGGTTTTGAATGTACAGATACAGAACTGCATGAAAAATGTGAAGGCCAAGCAGAGGAAATCTCCCAGAATCATGACTTCCTCACTCCTAAATTCATTGTAAAAGATCTGAAAACAGATACAGGTAAGAACCTTTGGTTTACGTTGAGAAGTTACAAAAACACCAAAATCCAAATCTTTAACCCTAATCCGGCAAGAACTTCTAGAACTTCTTTCTCTCTATGCCATTCACAGAGTAAGGATATTACTAAATGGTGAGGGGAAGTTATTAAGCAGTTAACACCCACAAGATCTTCATAGTCCCATGAGAGCACTAAATACCATTATTCAACAGATTCTGTAAAATAAAATTTTAAAAAAGTCTATTTTTCTGAATTTGTTACATACTGCTCTGATGATTGAGTAGCACAGACCATGCAACATTCATCTTGATTTTTGTCATTCAGCAGTAGCAACATAGACCTCACAGTGCCATTACTTATTTCAATGAGATGAAAAGGGCCAAAAAATTGCTTTTAAAGAAAATTCAAGTCAATCCTTAACGCTGGTTAACTCCGCATTCAACCTTCTGAAAAATGCAGAACAGGAAACCCGAATTACATCAGGAAAATATGTTTAAAAGTTATCTCTGACACAACTCCAAGGTTATCTCTGGATCAAATTGTCAGGGGATAGAATTTGCAAGCAAGCAGCAATAAAAAAATGCTTCTGCTATCAGCCCTGAGCAGAACCCTGGATGTGTCTGTGCCTCACTCTGCCTAACCCCTGCTCAGCAATTAGAGATGTTGTGGCAGCTCTGAAAACGAGAAGTGACGCTCCTGTTTTATTTGTGCTCCAAAACACACCCACCAGAAGATCTGCAGCAGAGAAACATTTTCCAAAAGGAAATCAAATGATTCATGTTTTGCTTCATTGTAAATTCTCTGTGATGGATGCTGGAATTAATTAGGGAGATGTTCTGCTCAGCAGCTTACATTGGAATGAGAATTCCTTGTGAGTCTATTTAAAATCATGCTGTTGATACACAAAACTTCAATATTGAATGACGAGGTTAAAGAAGTTCTAGATAGCTAAATTCAGTTCTGGAGAAGTAAGTTGCCATCTTTCCTCACCATTTTTTATGCTTTTGAAAACAAATGTGACCTGCTAGGATGCTCTGCTCTGTGCCAAGTGCTCCAGCTGTGTCCTCCTAGTTACAGCTACATCTGCAAATCATTTTTGAGTCAAACTCCCAAATCAAAACTTTCACAGTGTGAAGGTTTTAAAAAAACTTGCCTCAAGAAGGACACCACAACTGGCCATTACCTAATTCTCATCCAGATAGTTCACAGGTATTTCAGTTATCTAATAAATTAGTATGATAAAGCTCACTTTGCTGCCTTAATGCAGGAGGTATTCCCTTTTTCTTTATCCAGAGCAAGGTTAGCTAGAATGTGCTAAATATAAAATGCACAGAACACAGGATAAAACAGTTGCTTGGTGTCCACAGTATCTGTATTTTGAGGGCTCTCTTTCAGAGCACTCGATCCAGTGCTGTGAGCTGGGTGCCTGCAGTGGCTGGGCTGCAAGAAATGAATTGATTTATCTGAAAAAGAATTCAATGAGCACTCTTGGAGACTGCTCCACAATGGGAATCAAGCCACACTAGCTGAGCACCACTCAAGGCTTGCTTCAACACCTGATCCAGGGTGACATGCTGATCTGGAGGCACCCAAAGCCAACTCTTGGGAAACAATGAGCTCCATTTTCATCAGCATTTTGTGTATATTTAGAGGTGAGAAGAGTGAATATGACAATGAGTTTGTGGTCAGCACAACAAGAGCTGTCAACACGTGTCAGCCCCATGTCTGCACATGGGTTCCTGCCACCCTTGGCGTGTCATTAATCCCACAAATCTCTCTAATGCCTTTGTTCTGGGCTTTATTCTCTGAAAATGCAGCTTGGGCTGTGCAAAGGCTCTGCACAAACCCTGCTGGCACAGGTGTGGCTCTGCTCAGGGAGGGGCACAGCAGGAAAGCTCACCCAGCCTGTCCCCAGTGTCCCTCTCAGCTCCTCTGGACACAGAGTGGGATTTGGTTCCTCAGCCTGGACAAACACTGAGCTTGGGGATGTCCTGGGTTGGCCCAAGGGGTGTCAGTCTTGGAAGATTGAGCCTGCTTTGCCTACTCCTAATCCTCATCTCACAGCAAAATGGAGTAAATTTCGGTTAGTGTGCTGGCGTTTGGCCAGAAACTCGGATTGGTGAACTCAAACCACTACAGGGAGCAGTAGGGAAGGAGCAAAAGCAAAATCAGAAGGAAGGAGTGTTGCACAGTCAGACACAAAACAATCAGGTAACTTCAGGAGCTCAGCTACCAAGGCTGGGTAGAGAGCAAAAAGAGCCCCAGGCTCTCTTTATTCTTATATTTATTCCTTTTTACAGACAGTTATGGATTGGACAAAGAGGTCACCACCTCTGAAATTCCATAGGTGAGAAACACAGCCCATCACATTCTCCAGCCCAGAAAGAAGAATGAAAAACAACAAGTACAAAACAATCCTTGGCCGGTTATAGAAACATGGATTGTTTACACAAAATCTGTGAGAACCTTTGCTACCAACCATAAACACAGCACTCTAAAAAATCAGGGCGACAAAGGAGGTCCCTTGCAAGAGAGCAGAGGGTGCAGAGCCCATGGAGGTTTGAGCACTGTGAGCCAGGGTCACTCCCACAACTGTGACAGGGCTTGAGCTCCTGGAGCCTGAACCAGGGACCAGGACATTTCCTAACCCTGGGGTGTTTGATCTCCCAGAGTTTTGGTTTTCATACAGTTGTTTGGTTTATGTGACTGTGCACTTCAGAAACGGATGTCAGCTTTCCAAGGAGGCTGTGGGGGAATTCAGGCTGATGGGAAACCTTTCAGTTCAAACAGAATCACACAGTTCTCACAAAACTGTCCAGACCTTTTCGCAATTATGTTACATCACACACGGAGTTTGAGCAACTCTGGATCATTTCACAGCCCAGCTTCTTATCTTTTTATAGTCCTGCTACTGTGGCTCCATTCTTTCCCATATGAAGAAACTTAATTAATATTTTATACCCTTACTAGATTGTGAATACAGTTTACCATAACAGTACAGAAAAAGGCAAATACACTTTGTCCCCTGCCAACAGAAAATCCTTAACAGCTGTTTATTGCTCATTTGCAAAACATAAGAGCAATGGAATTCCATTACTTAGAGAAACTGGCTGTTCCATGATATCCTTGGCAACAAACACCACACTTATCTTTTTGAACAATAGACTCTCAAAGTTTCTCCAGCCTACAAAAATAAGACAGTGAGGAAGACTTTTTCTTAACTGCAGATTGCCAAACAATGGGAACTGACTCACCGTCAGCTGCGTTTTGTTTCATGAAAATGAACCTTTTTCTCACTCTCTCTTCGCCCCCCCCTCCCCCAAAAAATAATTTTGCTTACTACAAATTCAGAGAAAAGTTTCATGCAACCATCTCTTTCACAGGAAGAGCTTTTTATTGAGGTCAAGACTTTGGCAAAACGAGAAGAAATTCAGACTGCAATCTAAGTAATGTAAGAACTCACAAACAACATGAAGGGAGTTACTGAGGTTTATGATAAACCATAGAGAAATCGCAGGGTGGAATTTTCCCTGCCTGTTCAAAACTCAAATACCAAGAAAAATAACGTCGTGCTTTACACCACAGATACTTCACATATGGTTTTAACTAAGTAACTTCCAAGTTTCCAACAGCTTAAAAAAGAACTATCTATGGCATACCAGAGAGATGCGAGCTCCTCAGAAAGCCAGGACATGCACATACCATCCATAATCTGGTTTCTATATTTAGGGAAGGACTATACCTAAAGCCCTGGAGGTCAGCACTGAATCAAGCCCAGCATATTTTCACAGACACATCTTCTAGACAGTGTTTGCCACGCTCCACTTCTCCCAAACCCACAGCAAACGTGCCATGTGGAGACCTGGAGCTTGCACTATTAGAAGTCAGTGTATTCACATACCTCAATAATCCTGTCGTGGATTTGCAGCCCTCCTTCCTTAGCAGCAGGCCCAGTGTCAACAATTTTGGATACAAAAATCCCTTCGCTCGATGACCCATCCTGATTGTCCTGCAAGGATGGAAAGGGAGACACATCATTGTCCCTCCTGTCTGCCCTCAGCTGAAGCTTGTCCATGTCACAACAGTAATTGGAGAGAAATGTTCTTATTGATGTCTTAATATGGAATTACTTTGTGCTAATGAGAACACCTGATACTCCCATTTTGACAAATTAAGCAGCCAGGGACAGACATTAATTGGGTAAATTATTGCTTGATAATCATTTTCCTCTGACTTAGGGCAGCTCAGGAGTGATTGTCATTACAATTATTCTCACAGCAAAATCCAGTGAGACACAGCCTGCTTGCACATCAAACACAAGACAGCAGTGCAATTTTTATTTTTAGTTGTACAGCTTTTCCTCTGGAGACTTGAAAACAAGCCCATGAAAACAACTTACACCTAACAAGGTATTTTCATATTCCTGTGTATTGTGCTTTTACCAGTGCAGAACAATGTCTCAGAAAGTTGAAAAACTCTAAAGAAAGAATAACTTTCAAGTGAATTCACTAGAAATAAATCGTGATTAATGTCAGATTTCCGAGCAGCCAAGAAGTAGTTCTGAATACTTTCTAAATTACTAGGACAAGGTATAATCCACTCCTTGATGTAATTAAAGTCATATGCAGCAGCTCCAGCCAACAAGCATCCAGAAAAAATACATTAGTGAGTGTGTGGTGCAGGAAACATCTGCTGAAATCACAGAATTCAAAAGCAGGCTGTTCAAGTTCCATCCCTTCACCTGCACAGAGGGCTGCTGGATCTCTGGTGGAAAGGAGAGTAAATAATTATATTTTTCAATGAAAGTGGCTAAAGTTGTGGCTCTCAACTCATGAACTTCACAGCAGCACGGTCTGAGAAAGAGACACCGTGGGTTTGATGATTTTGGGAGGGGCAGTGCAGCAGGATTAGTGGTGCTGGCTGTGATGAGATGCAAGAACAAACAGGCAGAGAGAGAAAAGGCAGCACAGTTCATACACATCCACACCAACCCCAGTGCAAGAGCTGCTCTGAAAGAATCCCAAGAGGACCAAATGCTTGTCAGCAACATTTTTCCTCTAAGTGTTGACCTACATGCTTTTCCCAACTGGAAAGGGCAAACATATTTTAACAATTAACATACCACGCATGGCCGGCCACCAATAATATTAAATCCAAGAGATCCAGAGTCCCGATGAAGGACCAGAGTCAGTGCTTTTGTTTCTTCACCCTACAAACAACAGATAAAACACATTCAAAACACTGTGTGTGTGGAGGTAAAACAGGACAGGTAATACTTCTAACCCTGGTTTTTTTGTTGGGCTGTTTTCTCATTTATTTTTTTAATCCCCTTGTAGTTTTAGAGACAAATGTTTGGAATAACTTTGCAGGAACAGAGTCAGCATCTCCCAGAGGCTGCTCCAGCCACCCCACTGAGCTCCAGCAGCAGAACCTCCTCTAAGATTTATGTGTCTTTTTTATTGAGATCTACAGTGAGACACTTAACAGCAACAGAAGGGGTTTATGTGTAATGCTGGTTCCTGCAACTACTTGACCCAGTCATATGTGATGTGTTATGTAAAATACTCCACGTTTCCAGTAGTCAAACTCTTTGACTCTTCCAGTGCTTGGGGGTGACTGGATCCTTACATTGCTTCTCTCTCCTGCTGGCTATGTGACATTGTTTTAAGTGACATTGTTTTGAGCAGTATCAAACACAGTGTTACACAACAGAAATTCTCTGCACAGTTTTAGAAAACAGCATTAAACAAAACTGCTACAAATTTTGCCAAAGGCCCAGAATGGCAATTGCTATTCGCAGCACCTGCCGTGCATAATTTTGTTTTTTATCTGGCATTTCAAGGCTAGCAAAACAGAAATCTTCCATCACTGAAAATCGTGTTAATCCCCTAAAATATGAAATTCTCCAGTGAATAGTTGTCTGGACAAACAACACACAACAAAGATGTACTGGAAGGATATGTAATATCTGGGGGGCTGTGTGAACAGACTCTGCTATCCTGGTCTCTTATCCCAGCTTGTTCCTAACTACAAACTCCTGCAAAATGTCCTTTATGACACAGGGATGCTATTTGGGCCAAATAACTTTTACAAAGACAAAAGTAAGTGCATGAGCTGTTAAAGACAACTAAATGCTCACAATGTTCTCCCTTCAGTTCAATCCAGTGTTGTTGTTTACAGCACAACAAACAACAGAACTACAAAAAGCCCTCTGAATAACAAAGTTGTTTTTAGAGCTCAGAATAGGATCAGGATGTGCATCTACAGATACAGATGAACTTTTCTACCTCCAAAACCATTGTCTTTGTTTTATCCAAAGGGTGAAAAAGTTATGAACACAAAAAAAAAAAAAAAAAAGTTTGAGGAAGTTATCTTACAAGTCTGGTTTTCATAACCAATTAATGACAAAAATTACAACAGTTACATTGTAATTCGATGCAGATGGTTTTAGCTCCTGCATTTTTCTTCTAACATGTCAATCTGAAGTTGTCAATCAAATATTAATGTCTATTAAAGTCATAAAAAATGTCAAAGTAATCCTGGATTACTGAATTACTCCCAGAGATTTGGGGATGATAAGGAAGCCCAATTCCCTGGCAGTGTGAACTGGCAGAGCTCCCCTGACCGCACGCTCCGAGCTCCTCCACAGGGAACAGCTCCACCTGAAAATGTGCTTTACAACTTCCACGTCAGCTTCTGATCATTATCTTCCCTAATGATCGAATAATAAATAGACTTGGACTTGATACAGAGGAACATGAACAACCTCGGACTGATTTTATTTGAATCTGCCTGCACTTGGCAGCAGTGAGGACCAGGTACCCAGAAAAGGACTGAAAAATGAAGGAAAATCTATTTCCCTGCAAGTCTACAGACCCAGACCTCAGACAGGATTTCAAGGAACAAATTTCCACCCCTGTGAGACCACTTTCAAGGGCTGATGATTCTGGATTTGAAAGACAAGCACATGCTAGCACCACTGCTTCCTTCTATTATCCCTTTTAAAGAAGGCAAATCAATTAGAACAATCAAAAAACAATCACAGCATTGCTCTCAAGACACTTGCAGTAATTAGAGTTGCCTGTTTTCATTAAAGCCTCCTTCTGTGGCTTTGATTTGACACTTTTATACCTGGCTGAACAAGTGTTAAAGCAGGTGGGATCGAATCAGTCGGGTCGTGGGGGAAAAGTAACAACTACTGCAGCTTTCTGTAGGCACTTCTGAAAAAGCACTTCTGTCTGCAGGGCTTGTAAAGACATTTCCAGCCCTTGGTGGTGGCTTTGTGCAGAGTCTCCAAGCTCCCCGTGGCAGCAGACACGTTCAGAGCACCAACCCCAGCATCCCTGAGGAGCTGCCCAGCCCCAGGAGGCAGCAGCTCCTCGCTCTGACACTCGGCCACTTCTGCACATCCACATCTCCTAAGGACCCCTTCAACAACCTCCTCCTCCTCCTCTCCAGAAGGAAGCCACGATGCAAATGTTTTTTCCAGGGCTCTGCCTTTCTCTCCCCCTGCAAGATGTGTTGTTCCAGAGGAGCAGTCATTAAACAGTGAGGTAACTGTGGAAATGTGGTGGCCAGGGGCCAGCCCTGCCCCGGCAGCTGCTCCGGCAGCAGACCTGATGGTTCCTGGCATGTTGTATTCCCACAGCTGAACAGAACTCTTAAACATAATTCTTGAAATTACTGCACTTCCCAGCTGAGTAATGTGCAGCTAATAGACTGCCTTTCCCTTTAGATAGCAAAGACTGATTTTTTGGGTAGTGCTGTGGCTGAGGAGCTCTGTCTGCCCCAGGGGAGGCACCTCAGCTCCTTGGTCACTGGTGGAAGGCACATCCTGCCTGGGACAGGCTGAGAGAAACACATCAGCTTGTTTTAAAGGGCTTCATCTGGCCCTTGCAGAATTCAAACCTGTGTCACCACCACCACAGAGGTCCCGAATGTCAGATCATGACTGGTTCCTGCCTGGCTGATCCATTTAAAGCCAGTCCCTGTCTCGGGCTGCCAGGAGAGCAGAAGGGTTTCCACCCCGGGCTGCAGCCAGCACTGTCAACTGCTTCCAGTGCCCTCTCCCCTGTTCCTTCCCAGAGGACTTTGTGGGCTGTGTAAATAAGGGATTGACCAGATCAGCTTATCAAGAGGTGTGCACAGTGCTGTGTTTCATCAGGGATTAAGCCTTGTTTGAACTGTACAAGTTTTTTTCCTTGATTGTTTAGACTTTGATATTTCAGGATTGACATGTTTGATGGAAGGAAATGCTAATTTTGAGTAACACACCACCTTCCCTACCATTCCCTCCTCAAGCTCAGCCTCAATAAACTTCTCTTCTTCCCACCAAGGAATAAATAGTCATTCTCTGAGCAAACTTTTGAACCATACACAGTAAAATTAAAGAGGTCCCTCAGTGATGATACACATGGATAACACAACTGGGGTCACTTAAGGCACATCTACCTGCTTATGGGGCTTATAAAATTGTGAGATGCTCACAGGTGACCATGTGTATAAAAATATATATTTATTTATGTCTTCTCTCAATGCAGTTATGGGACTGCTACAGNCACGTTCAGAGCACCAACCCCAGCATCCCTGAGGAGCTGCCCAGCCCCAGGAGGCAGCAGCTCCTCGCTCTGACACTCGGCCACTTCTGCACATCCACATCTCCTAAGGACCCCTTCAACAACCTCCTCCTCCTCTCCATAAGGAAGCCACGATGCAAATGGTTTTTCCAGGGCTCTGCCTTTCTCTCCCCCTGCAAGATGTGTTGTTCCAGAGGAGCAGTCATTAAACAGTGAGGTAACTGTGGAAATGTGGTGGCCAGGGGCCAGCCCTGCCCCGGCAGCTGCTCCGGCAGCAGACCTGATGGTTCCTGGCATGTTGTATTCCCACAGCTGAACAGAACTCTTAAACATAATTCTTGAAATTACTGCACTTCCCAGCTGAGTAATGTGCAGCTAATAGACTGCCTTTCCCTTTAGATAGCAAAGACTGATTTTTTGGGTAGTGCTGTGGCTGAGGAGCTCTGTCTGCCCCAGGGGAGGCACCTCAGCTCCTTGGTCACTGGTGGAAGGCACATCCTGCCTGGGACAGGCTGAGAGAAACACATCAGCTTGTTTTAAAGGGCTTCATCTGGCCCTTGCAGAATTCAAACCTGTGTCACCACCACCACAGAGGTCCCGAATGTCAGATCATGACTGGTTCCTGCCTGGCTGATCCATTTAAAGCCAGTCCCTGTCTCGGGCTGCCAGGAGAGCAGAAGGGTTTCCACCCCGGGCTGCAGCCAGCACTGTCAACTGCTTCCAGTGCCCTCTCCCCTGTTCCTTCCCAGAGGACTTTGTGGGCTGTGTAAATAAGGGATTGACCAGATCAGCTTATCAAGAGGTGTGCACAGTGCTGTGTTTCATCAGGGATTAAGCCTTGTTTGAACTGTACAAGTTTTTTTCCTTGATTGTTTAGACTTTGATATTTCAGGATTGACATGTTTGATGGAAGGAAATGCTAATTTTGAGTAACACACCACCTTCCCTACCA